>CAJNDS010002769.1:90853-284419 GCA_905221605.1 Symbiodinium natans | reverse complement strand
AAAAAAAAACTCAAGAAATGTCCTTCCTTAAAGGGTAATAAAGGAATCACTATTTTTTTCACATTTTTTGGGTGTTCTCAAGCAAGCAAATCGTAGTAAACCCCAAAGCCTCATTTAGCCCTACAAGTGCGGAAGCCAACCAGCACCAAAAAAAGAGCTCAGCTATTCAGTCACTAGACCCAGGAGTAGCCTAGGAATAAAAAAGGGTACCCTTTTTTGGGTTTAAGGGGACTAAAGGAACCTAAACCCTCAAAAAAGGGAACAAGGTACCCCGGGTCCTAGAAACTATTCAGTCAGGTTTGGCAATCGCATGGGTTTCCTACTACCCCACTCTATACTACCCCACTTCAGGTTTTTTAAGGGGGTAACCTATGGGGGGGGGGGGGTAGTATAGAGGGGGGTTAGTAGGGAAACCTTGGCTGCACTGAGGAGGGTAGTTGTAATTTACATTTTTGGCGGCCTTACTAAGAAACTTAGTTCAGAAACCCAATAAACCCAAAAAGGCTGAGGATCTAAAGTTACCGTAAAGCACCACAAAGAAACCAATGGCAAAGCGGCCTGGCGGTGGCCACATCCTTTGTGTGGCCTTTCGCGGGTTCCACGTTTAGGCTCGTCGAGGGTTTCAAGTTGCTAAGGTGAGATGAGGAACCCTAAACCCTAAACCCTGACCCCGAACCCTAAAGCCTAAACCCCAAACCCTAACAGGGTCTGCGGGGGCTGGTCTTCAAGGATGTTAGTGATTCGGAACATGTGGCTCGAAAACCGCCATCTTGGCTGGAGCGTCGGAGGCCGAAGGCGTAGGGGAGTGATTGGAAGTTTGCAGGGGGGTAGAGTCTACCCCCTAAACCCTACTACTCTAATGCCCTAAAGCCCAAACCCCAAACCCTAAGCCCTAAACCCTATAAACCCTAAACCCGAAGCCCTAAACCCTAAAGCCTCCAAGGATCTCAGCTGTTGGGAGGGGGGTCAGGGGATTGGGTGCCATGCGTTCAGAGGCTACGTCTCCTATCCTCCCAAGAGGATGTCCCAAAGCCATGCGTTTACCCAAGATGATGTCCCAAAACCCCAAGACCCAAACCTTTAGGAGACAGGATTTAGGATTGAGGGTTTAGAGTTTAGAGCTTTTCGGCCCTGAACCCAAAAACCCTCAAAGTTTGGAGCTTAGGGTTAGGGATTACGGTTGCCCCGGCCCTGAAACCAAATCCCACAACCCTGAACCCCACCACATTCCAAGCCTCCCCCAACCCGAGACGCCCCACACCAGCACCCCAAACCCCAAACCCTCTCCAGGGTTTAGGGTAGTTTAGGGCTTAGGGTGTTATTCTGTCTTCTTTTTGTCCCTCCCTTCCTGTGAGTGGATTTGCCGAAACACGACTGCTTCGTCGCAGAAGCGACTCCTGATGCGGAAGAATGTTCTGACCACCTCCACGGGCATGGACTTTTCTTTCGCTTTGCTGAGCCATGCCGCCACGTCGTCGTGTTTTGCGGGTTTAGGGTTTAGGCTGTATAGGGTTTATAGGGTTTGTAGGGTTTATAGGGTTGAGAGGGTTTGTAGGGTTTATAGGGCTTATGGGGTTTATAGGGTTTATAGGGTTTATAGGGTTTATAGGGTTTATAGGGCTTATAGGGCTTCTAGGGCTTAGACTTTCTGCTACCTCGGACACACCGAGGATGAGAGTAAAACCCGGTGAAGACGCGCTCGTGGGCAAGGACAGCAGTGGTCTCGTCCAACTCCCCACCCAAAACCCCAAGGCCCCTGGGTTTAGGGTCTAGGGTCTAGGGTTTAGGGTTTAGGGTTCAGGGTTACTCTAAACCCCCTAATCCCCCCCAAAAGACCCAACACCCTGAACTCCAAACCCCACCCCCCAAAAAACACCACAACCCCAACACCCTGAACCCCAAAAAACAAAAACCCTGAAATCTAAACCCGAAACCCCAAAAACCTTGAATCCTAAACCGTAAACCCTGAACTCTAAACCCTAAACCCTAAATCCCACACCCAAAACCCTGAACTCTAAACCCGAAAACCCCGAGTTCTAAGCCCCACTGGCCGCTGAAAAAGAGCGTTCCTAGTTGGCAGCTTCCCCGTTCTGCCTGGGCCTAACCCTAAACCCTAAACCCTAAACCCTAAACCCTAAACCCTAAACCCTAAACCCTAAACCCTAAACCCTAAACCCTAAACCCTAAACCCTAAACCCCCTTATGGGATCCTGGACCGGTAGGACCGTTAGCATAGTGGGGAACATCCCAAGTTCCAACCCACACCTCGCGCCAGGGCGGCCCTGGCCACGCAGGCCGCAGTCTGCAGAGGGACGGAGGCAGTTGAAGGCTCGGGGTTTAGGGTTTAGGGTTTAGGGTTTCGGGTTTAGGGTTTAGGGTTAACGGCTTCGGGAGTTGTGGCTTTGAGGGTTTTGGGAGCTTTGGGGCTTGTAGGGCTTTTTGGGCCTTTGGGAGCTTAGGGTTTTCGGGTGTTGGGAGATTGGGTTTAGGGTTTTTCGGTTTTCTTGGAAGTTTGGTGTTTTGAGGGCTTAGGGGCTTGGGGGTTTAGAGCTAAACCCTACCCAAAGGCTCCTATGTAGTACCTTTTTGGGGTAGTATACTAGAATCCCCTATAACTAACCCAAAAAGGAACTACATTGGAGCCTTTGGGTAAAGTCTAAAACCCTGAAACCCTAAACCCCTAAACCCTAAACCCTAACCCCTAAACCCTAAACCCGAAGGTTTTTGGACTTTGGAGACTTGGGAGCTCGGGGCTTTGAGGGCTTTCGGGTTTGGTCATTTTAGGGTTTAGGGTTTAGGGTTTGGGGTTTGGGGTTTGGGGGTTTTAGGCTGTTTAGGTGTGAGACTTAGGGGTTTTAAGCTTTCGGGTTTAGCGATTTGGGGCTTCGATTGCTTTAGGTTATAGGGTTTTTGGGCTTTTCGGGGTTCAAGGCCTTGAGGGTGGGTTTACGGAGCTCAGGGTTGTTTTGGGTTTTGGGTGTTTAGGGGTTTAAGTGTTTGCTTAGGGGGGGGTTTAGTTTTTGGTTTTCGGAAGGGGACTGGTGCCAGTAGGCCAGTAGGCATCAAGAAGCGCCCCTCCATGCCAAGCCGAAAACGGCCTCTTCGAAAACGGCCTTGGGCCGAGTGCTCAACTTTGGCGGAAACCCTAAACACTAAACCCTAAATCCTAAACCCGAAACCCCAACCCTAAACCCTAAACCCTAAGAAACATGGGGTGTGCGTGCGCGTAGTCTGAGTGGTTGGACGAGAATGGGCTTGCGGCAGCCTGGCAAGCCAGCAGGCCCCAGTGCCTATTCAGGCTAGCAGCTCGAAGGATTCCAACGCCGAAGCACCCTAAACCCTAAACCCTAACACCTAAACCCTAAACCCTGAACCCCCTAAACCCCTACACCCCTAAGGCAAGGATGCATGTCGACTCCACTGTAGCGCCCGAGAGTCGCACCGTCTGTAGGGATACCGTCTGAAGCGGCCCTCTCGCACGGCAGCCGTAGCCCACAAACGAAAATCTACGGCGTGCCATGCCGTAGAACTCAGCCAGGTTGCCGCGGCCCCTAAACCCTAAACCCTAAACCCCAAACCCTAAACCCTAAACCCTGAACCCTGAACTCTCAACCTGAAACTGCGGGCGTTCAATGAAACTTTGGGATTGGGTTGAAGGTGTTTTGACCGGTTTGCTTTTTTCGCTGTTCCTTCAGAGGTGGCTACATGTGTAGTTCTCTGAATTATGGTCCTTTTTTGGGTCCTCAATTTCATACGGCACCTTACGAAAAAGGACCCCGAAAAGGGGACCCTAATTTAGAAAATGCCACCTGACTACCCGCATGCACAAAGGGGCCAGGACGCTTTTTCACCGTCACACGCCCCAAATACGGCTTGTCGAAGGCTCGAACCCCATAAGCCCTAAACCCTAAACCCCGAGATGCCTAAACCCTAAACCCTAAACCCTAAACCCTAAAACCTAAACCCTAAACCCTAAACCCTAAACCCAAAACCCTGAACCCTAAGCCCTAAGCCCAAAACCCTAAACCCTAAACCCTACTCTCCTCCACGAGCTGCCCCTCCACGTCAGCGAGATGCCTGGGATTTCTGGGCTGGGGGTGGCTTAAAGGGTCTAAGGGCTTAGGGTGGGTTTAGGGCTTAGGGGCTCAAGGGCTGAAGGGCTTTAGGGTTAAGGGCTTAGGGTTTAAGGGCTTAGGGTTTAAGGGCTGAAGGGCTTAAGGGCTTGAGGGCTTAAGGGTTTAAAGGATTAAGGGTTTGGGGCCTTCAGGGCTTTCGGGGCGTTTCGGAGTTTGGGGTGGGGGGGGGGGGGGGGTTGAGGGTGGTGAGGCTTCAGATGCTCTGGCAGCTCCAGGGTTCAAGACTTCAGGGTTTAGGGTTTAGGGTTAAGGTTCAGGGTTCGGTTGAGGCTTACAGGTGTTTAGGGCTTAGGGTAGTGGTTTAGGAAAGCCCTAAATCCCGAACCCTACAACCCTGAAAGGCTTAGGCGCGCTGAGGGGGTGTTTAGGGCTCTGACACGTTTAGGAAATCTCATTTTTTCTTGAGAGTGGGGGGGGGGGGGGGGGGGGGGGGGGGGGGGCGGATATGTGCATCCACTCGGGGAGCAAACCAACTTGAAGGTTGCCAGGGTTTAGGGTTAAGGGTCACATTGCTGGCGACCTTGATGAAACTGTTCGCCTCGGAAATGATGCTCTCGAATTTCTTGTAGAGCGATCTCCTTCAGGATCACTCGGATACTCGTGTCATGTCTCAGTGCCCACAGTCCCCATAAGTTTCATAAAAGCTTCTCAAACTGCTTCATGTCCATCGCTTCAATGGTTCATGAAACCCATGTCTCGGAATTGTTACGCATCACATTGACCAAGGTGCCGAGCTCATTCGCATGAGGGACTGAAGGAGGAATTACTGCAAGAAGACCATTGACAGCTTTAATCTCAGCCGCGGAAAGGATGTAAGCAATCAAAAGGTCACCGTCACGAAGCCCTGTGTTAGCAAGGGCTTTTCCGATGTCAAACTTTGTCTCATTCTCAAACTTGAAGCCGATCTTCTTGTAGTCTATCTTTTCCATGGTTGTTGCTTCGTTGCTTCACCCACCTTTAGGCGAATCGAAGCTCCACGCAGTCCCTTTTTCATCGTGAACTTTTGACCTCGTCACTGTCGTCTTCACGCGCTCGCTCATGAGTTTCAACACACTGTCAAATTTGGTTCCTGCCTCTGAAATAATTTTGAAGATGTTCTCGGACGTTTTCTCGTCAATAAGGTGAGGAAATTAGGAAAAACGAATGAGGGTGATACAAAAAGTTGAAGACAAACATTCGGCGTGAATTGCTGGGGAAACGGACTTGTGAACTGCAACAGGTGGCGAAAGAACGTAGAACCAAATGAGGGACTAAAGTCAGGAAAGAACAGACCCAAAGAGCCCAACACGCCTTAATTAAGGAATACACCTTAAACCATATTAAGGATCCGTATATAGACTAAGCAATATTCCCTAATCAAGGGATATTGGGCTCTTTGGGGAGCTGATGGGCAAGTGGGTAGCGATATAACCATGAAACCTTAGCCTCACAAGCCTTCTTTTACATTGTTTTTTGGGGTGGGGGGGGGGGGGGGGGGAGGGAACCCTAACCCCTAACCCTAAACCCTAAGCCCTAAGCCCTAAGCCCTAAGCCCTAAACCCTACTTGAAGGTTCATAGTACTTAATAAACAATCATAACTGTACTTATAACTGTGCTTATAAGGCCCTTAAGTGCCCTAATATAGTTATAATTTGGGTGATAAGTACAGTTATAATTGGTGAATAAGTACCATGAACCTTCAAGTAAACCCTAAACCCTAAACCCTAAACCCTAAACCCTAAACCCTAAACCCTAAACCCTAAACCCTAAACCCTGAACCCTAAGCCCGCAAAGCCGGCAGCTTAAGCTAAGCAGCCTGTGGGGCATTCGGCGATGGCCTCGCGGGGTTCAGGATCCCTTCAATGAAGTACGGTTAGTTGAGGGTTTAGGGTTTAGGGTTTAGGGTTTAGGGTTTAGGGTTTAGGGTTTAGGGTTTAGGGTTTAGGGTTTAGGGTTTAGGGTTGAGGGTTGAGGGTTGAGGGTTGAGGGTTGAAGGTTTCGGACTTAGGGTTTCGGGTTTAGGGTTTAGGGTTTAGGGCTTAGGGCTAGCAGCAACCGCGCTCCGGCCTTCCCATACTGCTCAAAAACCACATCCCCCCCCCCCCCCCCCCAGAATTCTGAACCCGAAAGACCCCCCAAACCCCTCACCCCCTGGAGTTCTGAGAGCCGAAACGAAGCCCCTAAACCCTAAACCCTAAACCCTAAACCCTAAACCCTAAACCCTAAACCCTAAACCCTAAACCCTAAACTCTTTCACCCTGAGCTGCCAGATCCCAACCGCAAGCCCCTACACGTTGAAGGGCACTACAGGAGGTACCACTACAAGGGACCTAAACCCTAAACCCTAAACCCTAAACCCTACACCCTACACCCTAAACCCTAAACCCTAAACCCACAAGCCCTAGAACCCTAAACCCTGAAAACGAAGCCCTTAAACCCTCAGACCCTCAGACCCTCAACCTCATAAACCTTAAACCCTTAAACCCTTAACCCTAGACACCAGGAGGTTCATGGTACTTGGAAACTGATTAGAGCTGCACTTGTAACCCTCTTACAAGCCCCTTAAGTGCCCTACGGTGGTGATAAGTACAGTTCTAAGTACGGTTCTAATTAGTTACTAAGTAGCATGAACCTCAAAAACCCTAAACGCTAAACCCTGAACCCTAAACCCCAAACCCTAAACCCTAAACCCTAAAGCCCTTCAGCCCTAAGCACACAACCCTATGCCCAGTGGGGCTGAGCGACCAACGAGTCGCCTAGGAATAGACAGGGTGTCGCTGTGGGTTTAAAGGTTTCTGAGGGAATCTAAACCGACAAAGTAAAACAAAAGGACTCTGGGTCTAAACCGTAAGCCCTGAACCCTAAACCCCGAACCCCGAACCCTGAACCCTGAACCCTAAACCCTAAACCCTATAAGGGCTGGGATCTTTTTGGTCTTTGGCAACTTGAGCCGGCGCACGGCCGGCGGCCATCAGCGGAGACGCCAAGTGAACGTACAAGGCCTGGATGAGATGGGGGTTTGGGGCTTAGGGTTTAGAGGTTTGGGGTTTAGGGTTTGGGGTTTTGGGTTTAGGGTTTGGGGTTTGGGGTTTAGGGCTGGCTGTTTGGAGGGTTCAGTGGAACAGGATGCTTGGGTAGTTCGTTAAACTAGTCTGCTTACAGCAGGGTTTATGGAGGACGAGATTGGTAGTTGTCTAGGCTCTTGAATCATGGCGATTTTGGAGTGCTTACATGTGTTGTTTAAAGTCGAGGTTTTGGGGCTTCAGGTTTGGAGTTTTAAGTTTCAGGGTTCTGGAGTGTAGGAGACTGTTGGGCATAGTCCAATGGGCTTTTCAGTTCAGGTGTCGGTGAGCAGAAGGCATAAGTCATTCCCCGCAGGATCCACAGATTCTCTCCGTAAGCCCTAAACCCTAAATCCTGAACCCAAGGACCTGCCTGCCCAATGAGGATGACAGGACAGGAAGAAGAGCAGGATGCAAGGCTTCCCTTTTGGACCCCGTACCTCTTTATAGGGTTTAGGGTTTAGGGTTTAGGGTTTAGGGTGTAGGGTTTAGGGTTGAACAAACTTCAAAACATGAACTGGCCTGTAATACCATTTGAACAAATTTTGGTATACAGTAGATACCGGTTCCTTATAAGCCCAAAATAGGAAAATACTTACTTGAGGGGTATTGGGCTCTCTGGACTTCGGATCCGCAGACTTGGGCCGGTTCATCGGCCGGTTCATATGTTTAGGGTATAGGGATTTCGGGTTCAGAGGTTAGGGTTTAGGGCAGTTTGGGGTTTGGGGACGAAGAGCTTCGGGTTTAGTGCCTTGGTCTTTAGGGTTTAAGGTTGGCGTTGCGGCCCCGTGCCTAGAGGATTTTAGACTTTGGGATGTATAGGGCCCCAAACCCTAACCCCTAAACCCTAACCCTAAACCCTAAACCGTAAACCCTAAACCCCACGGTTTACTCCTGGTCTTGGCTCCCGGGCGCGAGTCACCTTCGCGGCCGCCAGGAGGAGCGCGGCGCTGCACCTCGTGGAGGCATCTTGAGCAGGGTTTAGGGTTTAGGGTTTAGGGTTTAGGGTTTAGGGTTTAGGGTTTAGGGTTTAGGGTTTAGGGCTTTAGGCTTTAGGGTTTAGGTTTTAGGGTTTTAGGGCTACAAAGCGAAGGAAGGGTCTGGGATTTCAGGGTGGGGTGTCAGAGGCGGAAGATTTCGTTATGGCTGATCTCATGTCTCGAAGATTAGATACATGATCCCCTGATATGGACCCTTACTTGGGGGGAACCTGCATATACCCCTTAGGTGCCCTAAAAACCCGAGGGCCCATACTTCAGAACCCTTGAAAAAGGGTAAGGGAGCACATTAAGGGACACCTGAACCCTAAACCCCAAACCCAACACCGAAACTCTAACCCCTAACCCTAAACCCTAAGACCCAAAACCCAAAGCCCAAAGCCCAAAGCCCAAAACCCTAAATATAAAGGGATTATATTACTACCCTTTCAATATCATGGCGACTGGGGTCGTAGGGTGCAAGGACGCTGAGGAGCGACTCTAGCTGGTCTAAGCCTTTTGGTGTTAGGGTGTTGAAGAGACCACCCTATACCCGAAACCCTTAAAAAAAACATCCCCCCCAAAAAAAGACCCAAAACCTGCCCTAAACCCTAAAGCCTAAACCCTGAAGCCTAAACCCTCAACCCCTAACCCTAAACCCTAAACCCTCAAACCTAAACCCTACACCCTAAACCCTAAACCCTAAACCCCAAACTAAGGGGTTTAGGGCAGATGCTGCTTGGTCGCTCGTCTGGTGCGTCTGGCTCCTCACGACAGGGCAATCTGGAGTCCCGAGGGCTACTGCAAGGGCTTTTATAGGGTGTAGGGTTTGTAGGGTTTAGGGTTTAGGGTTAGGGTTTAGGGTTTAGGCTCAGGGTTTAGGGTTCAGGGTCCAGGGCATGGGGCAGTCCTCAACAATAAACCCTCAACCGCGTTCAGGGTTTAGAGTTGAGAGATTAGGCGCGATTGAGGGGGTTTGGGGTTTAGGGTGATTTAGGTATCCTGTTTGTTAGGGTTGAGAGGAGCAGGGTCGGGGTGTAGGTGTTTAGGGTTTACCTGGAGTCCTCCGTTCATCTATGGTCTTGTGGGCGGCTACACCTGCTGCCTGATTAGGTTTAGTGACATGCAGGTAGGGCGTGGGACTTATAGGGCTTGGTAAGCCCTGCGCCCGTTGGGTTTAGGGTTTAGGGTTAGGGTTTACGGTTTGGGCTCTTGCGGCTCAAACGAACGCGGAAGAGCCAAAACACCGCTGGCAACACTTGAAGTATCTGAATCCCAAGATGCCCAAACAAGAAAACCTCTTCAGCCATACCTTGAGGCTTTAGGGGGTTTAGAGTGCAGGGTTTAGGGTTAGGGGGGTTTAGGGTTTGGGGCTTAGAGTGTTTAGAGGTTCGAGATCAGGGTCCGTTCCTTCATCCAGCTATATTGCAAGAGATGAATCCTTTGCCAAATCCTCAGAACGGGAAACCCTATCCCTAAACCCTAAACCCTAAAACCCTAGACCCTAAACCCTAAACCTTAACCCCTACCCCTAACCCCTAACGCCTAAACCCTAAACCCTAAACCCTAACCCTAAACAATCCAGAGCCCACACACTTGGCCCCACCGCCTCTGCCGCATGCAGCAGCCGGCGGGCCGCGGCAGCTGAGGCGCTGATGGTGTCGTCATCCAAGGCTGGCGCCCTGGGTTTAGGGTTTAGGGTTTAGGGTTTGGGGTTTAGGGTTTAGGGTTTAGGGTTTGGGGTTTGGGTTTGCGGTTAAGGGTTTAGGGTTTGGGTTTTAGGGTTCGGGGTTTGGGGTTTAGGGGTTTAGGGACTTTGGCGTTTGGCTTGCGGCCCTGGAGAACCCCAAGCCCTCCTGCGCCCAAAGCTCCGCGGACATTGCCCACAAGTCCGGAAGTAGCACCGCCTTCGGAAGCGCCCGGCAGTGGGCCGTCCATGCGACAACAAACAGCAACCCACCAAACCCAAATCCCTGAACCCGATAAACCCTAAACCATGGAAACCCAAATAAGCACTAGACCCTATAAACCCAAAACCCAAAAAAGTCTTATAAGGTTAAATTTTCAAACCCGGAGTTTGGGGTTTAGGGTTTAGAGCCACCATGGCGAGCCAAATGAGCATTCGGGTTCAGGGGTTTAGGGGCCCGATGATCGTTGCTTAACTGGGTTGGCCTTGCAAGCCCTTTTTGAAAAGACTCCCAAAATACCCTGAACCCTAAACCCTAAACCCTAAGCCGAATGCCTGCGTATATTTCCAAGCCCCAAGCCGCCCCTCCCAAGTCCCGAAAAAACTCGAACATAAGCCATTCTAGGTTTAGTTCTTCGGGTTGAAGAAAAAAACTAAATAAACCCTAAACCCTAAACCCTAAACCCTAAACCCTAAACCCTAAACCCTAAGCCCTAAGCCCTAAGCCCTGAACCCTAAACCCTAAACCCTAAACCCTAAACCCTAAACCCTAAACCCTAAACCCAAAGGTGCCTGGGCATGCCTGTCAGCAGGGCGGCGGCAGCAGACCCCAGGGACGTGAGGCCGCCCGCCTCCCCCAGGGTTTAGGGCTCTTTGGGCCGGATGTTTAGGGTTTAGGGTTTAGGGTTTGGGGTTTAGGGTTCAGGGTTTAGGGCTTAGGATTTAGGGTTTGGGGTTTAGGGCTTCGGGTGCTTAGGCAACACCCGCACCTTGGGATGTTCCCCCTTACACTAAGCAGTCCTTCATAAGGAGTATAATAAGGGATACTATAATGCCTATTAAGGACCGTTCGTAGAAGGGGGAACATCCCACCCGGCACCCCTCAAGCACCTGCTTTTTCGAAACAGTGTTTGACTGAGCATGCTAAGGGCCATTGGGTCATGGGGACGCCAATTCATCTCTTCCTTTGGTGTCGCAGTTGTGCAGTGCGCCCTCCCTCCCTTTGCCAGGTCAGCATTTTAGGATTGAGCTTCCTACACGCGGTGTGATTGGTTCAGCCCCTTTTTTGATCTTAAACACTCTACCTACAGCTTAATTTCTACATCGCAGCTTCCGACTCGCATTCCTTCTCAGATATCGAGGGGTAAAGGGAACCTCGGGTCAGTATCAACCAACGAAGCGCAGCGGAGAACGAAGCAGATGTTGAGCCAGCTGTGCAAACGCAGATTCTCCATGTCGCTCGAAACCGAAACCTTCAACTTCAACCTAAACCTTCAACCTCAACCCCCAACCCCCCCCCCCCCCAAAAAAAAACCCTAAATCTTAAATCCCATCTAAACCCCAAACCCTAAACCCTCAACCCCAAACCAACCGAAGGCCGAGAAAATGGTTTGACGCGCCTCACCCGCTGGCCGGGAAGCGATTCGGACGCAGATCCTGGGCTGCCGGATGCTAAACCCTATACCCCCCCCCACGACCCCCAAACGACCCTATGACCACAAGACCCGAAGCCCTAAACCCTAAACCCTAAACCCTAAACCCTAAACCCTAAACCCTACACCCGAAGCCCTAAACCCCTGAATGCCTAAACCCTACACCCCAAGATCCCACAACCCTAAGCCCTAAACGCTAAACCCCATACCCTGTACCCAAAACCCTCAACCACAAACCCTAAACCCTAAACCCTAAACCCTGAACCCTAAACCCGAAGCCCTAAACCCTAAACCCGAAACCCTAAGCCCTAAACCCTAAGCCCTGAGCCCTGAACCCTAAACCCTAAACCCTAAACCCTTGCAGGGTTTGGGGTTCTTTTGGGGGCCTTTGGGTGTGGGCCTAGGCCAGGGCTTGTGATTTGGGGTTTCTTCCTGGTGATGCTTGGAGGTTCATGGTACTTAGTAACCCAATTATAACCTTGGTTGCTGAGTTCAGAAGCCGCAAAAAATGTGCACTTTCAGTTCTTTCGGGGAGTATAGTATCCCAAAAAGTGTAAAGCGTGCTCGCTCGGCTACTAAGCAACTGTACTTACAACCCACTTACAACACTATCGGGCACTTACGGGGCTTATATGTGGGTTCTACACGAAAAAGGGTTACTAAGTGCCCTGAACCTCCAAGTGCCCTTGTCAACTTAGCGGCACGGGCCTAGGCTTAACTTGAAGCTTCGTCTCATTCTAGGGTATATTTTCTTGGAGAGGGTAATGAAGGATAGACAGTGCTGATGGCCTGGGAGTTTGCAGGTCTAGGGTTTAGGGTTTAGCGGGCTTCGGAGGGGCTTTTGGGGATTTAGGGTTTGAACCCTGAACCCTAAACAAGGCCGGTACTGGGTATCCGAGGAAGCGGTTTGGATTTAGACGAAATCCTGTGTCCCGATTCAGGCTGCGGGTCACACCCGTGGACCTTATAGCTGTTTAGGGTTTAGGGTTTTAGGGTTTAGGGTTTTAGGGCTTAGGGTTTAGGCAACACATTCTGGGTTATTTCCCTTCTTTCCTTCTAAGGGAACCTATTCATACATAATTTTCAAAGGATTTAAAGCACGGCTCGGGGTTCAGGGCTTCGGGTCCGGGGTTGCAGTTTGAAGGGCGCTTAACCCGAAGTTTGAAACACCCAAAACCTCCGCAGTCGAGTGGCCTCGACAAGAGATCCTTGGCCGAGGCTCCCGGCGCCTTGTTCGGAGTTTCAGGAGGTTTGGGAGGTTTGGGTTTAGGGTCTGGGGTTTGGGGTTCAGGGTTTAGAGCGGCCTCTCTCCTCTCTCCTCTCTCCTCTCTCTCCTCTCTCTCCTCTCTCTCCTCTCTCTCCCCTCTCCCCCCTCTCCCCCCTCTCCCCCTCCCTCTTTCTTTCTCTCTCTCTCCCTCCCTCTCTCTCTCTGGGCTGCAACAGAGTTCGAGTCGGACTCGAGCTAGATAGCTAGACTAAGAAAAAGGCTTTGCAAGTGTTTGGGGGTCACTGTTCAGGGTAGAGGGCTTAAAACCCCAAGCCCCAAGCCCCAAGGCCCAAGCCCCAAGCCAAGCCCCAAGGCCCAAACCCTAAACCCTAAACCCTAAACCCTAAACCCTAAACCCTAAACCCTAAACCCTAAACCCTAAACCCTAAACCCTAAACCCTAAACCCTAAACCCTAAACCCTAAACCCTAACCTGCGAAGCCGGGCCTTGGCCAGAGAAGTGTAGCTCTCCACACCTTTGCAGCAGGTTTAAGGTTTAGGATTTAGGGTTTCGGGTTTAGGGTTTAGGGTTTAGGATCGCTTTGGGGTACTCAAGTGGGGGGTTTCCAGTTTTCGGGCACCAAGATTTGAGGCAGGATTCGAGATTGATTCCGGGAATTGCGGGGTTCCTGCTAAAACCTGTCTTCCTATAAAACCTGTAAGCCGGCTCGTGGATGTTTGTAATGCTGCTTCACAAGGCGAATTCTCACAAGTGTTCCCCCCTTAAGCACTACAAGTAAAGCGTTTAAGCCCTACACCCTAAACCCCAAACTACCCCAAACCCTAGAGCCTAGGCCCAAAACCCCAAACCCCAAACTACCCCCAAAAACCTTAAAACTCATACCCTAAACTTTACACCCCAAAGTACCCCCCAAAACCCTAAAACCTGAGCCCTAAACGTTTATGGTTTAGGGTATAGGCCTTTCTCCACAACAGCAAAAGGAGCCGTGTACCCCGACTCGAATCACCCCGCGAGCCTTCTTCAGCTCCGTCCGAAGACGCAGCCAGTGGCACCTCCCAACAGCCGTTTAGGGTTTAATCAGGGTTTAGGGTTTAGGGAGCAAACGCTGCACACCCTAAACAACTCTAATAAAGCCTATCAACCCTATGAACCCTACAAACCCCGAATAAACTCTATAAACCCTACAAACCCTCCTAAACCCTGTAAACCGTATAGACCCCATAAACCCTGTAGACTCTAAACGCCGGCCCTGGCCCTTCAACCTAACAGTTGGAAAGCTCACGCTATCTTGAAGTCGAAGTCCCTGAGCCCTGTGAACTTAATTTCAACATGGGCCACTCCACTGCAGTAGGGTTTTTTGGGGGGCTACTGGGCTGTAGGGTTTAGGATTCGGGGTTTTGGGCGAATAGGATTTTGAACATGGAGTTTGAGAACGAGCAGCATGCTTTCAGGTTTAGGGTTTGGGGCTTAGGAGTGTTTTCAAAGAAGCCCCAGGTACTTCAAGAACCCCTGAGCCTGAAAGCAGAGTCCCTAAACCCTCCAAAGCCCTCCACAAACCCAAAACCCAAAACCCTAAACCCTAAACCCAAAACCCCAAACCCAAAACCCCAAACCCAAAACCCTAAACCCAAAGCCCCAAGTCCTAAACCCTAAACCCCAAACCCTAACCCTAAACCCTAAACCCTAAACCCTAAACCCTAAACCCTAAACCCTAAACCCTAAACCCTACAACCCTAAACCCTAAACCCTAAACCCTAAACCCTAAACCCTAAACCCTAAACCCTAAACCCTAAACCCTAAACCCTAAACCCTAAACCCTAAACCCTAAACCCTCGCCTGCGCGGCCACGCGCTCCGTCCATGAGAGCAGAAGCGCGGCAGTGCGATCCCAGAGCTCTCCATCGTCTGCCTTGCTGAGGGCTTAGGGTTTAGGGTTTATGGTTTAGGGTTTCGGGTTTAGGGTTTAGGCGGGTTTCGGGTTTAGGGTTTCGGGTTTTGGGTTTGGGGTTTCAGGGTTTGAATGTTGAGGGCTGTAGGTTTTCATTGGCTAGAGCTGCAGGGTTTTGAGGGTTCGGGTTTGCAGTTTGGTTCTCTATAGAATTGTTAAGACTTGCTTGGGCTCATAGGGTTTGGGCCCATAAGCCAAGCTACACAAATTTGCAGCTCATGAATCGAATGCGAAATAATGTCTACTTCACTCATCCCGAAGCACAGAACGCTTCAACCCTAAACCCTAAACCCTAAACCGTAAACCCTAAACCCTAAACCCTATAAAACCCTAAACCGGGCATTTAAGGCCTGAGTCCCTAAAGGCCTAAACCGAACAAGGGACGATTCGTGATATAACAACCTAAAAATGAGCCTGTAACCCGTACAGTTCTTTGTCCTGGACGTAGTTGCTGAGTTCACAAGCTCCCAAGAAGTGTACACTTTCAGTTCTATACGGAGTTATAGTATCCCAACAGAATGTAAAGTGTACTTATTCAGCTACTAAGTGTAGACCCTATGGACCCTTCACCATACATCCTGCAGGCGCTAGAGTAAACTCAGCAAACCCCCAGCCCTTTAGACCCCACAGACCTCAGACACACAAAGCGCGCCAAGGTTGCGCTCCTAAGTAGGGGACTCGCCCACCCTTTTGTACGTTACATATAAGAAGGGCCCGTACTTCCCTCTAAAACCCTAAAACCCTAAAACCCTGAAACCCTGAAACCCTGAAACCCTAAAACCGTAAAACCCTAAAACCCTAAAACCCTAAAACCCTAGAACCCTAAAACCCTAAAACCCTAAAACCGTTAAAACCCTAAAAGGGACCATGCTAAGGGCTCGCGCCTGCCCGAAGGAAGCGCAGAGGAGGCGCAGCAGGCGCCCCGCGGCGCCGCGCAGCGGCGCCAGGGAATCTGACAGGTGCTCACAGAGGGGATTCTATAAACCCTTAGGGCTTAGGGTTTAGGGGGCTTCATAAAGGCGAGGGTTTGGGGTTTAGGTTTTAGGGTTTGGGGGTAAGGGTTTAGTGTTTGAGGGCTTTTTTGTTCGATTTGGGTTTAGGGGCTTTATAGGGCTTGATAAAGCCGCTTTCCCCTAAACATCCAGCTCAACCTCGCTTTCAAAACCTGCGGATCCTTTAGGGCAGTTAAATAGTCTACTGGGAGGTTCATGGTTCTTATTTATTAACCACCTATCACTGCACCTATAACCCACCTATAAGCCCCTTAAGCGCCCTCAGATGGCTATACGTACAGTTATAAGTACGGTCAGAATTGGATAACAAGTACCATGAACCTCTAAGTAGGGTTTTGGGTGTGCCGTGGACCAGGCTTTCCCAAACCTCGTCATGTGGGGGACCCTGAGCCTGAAAGCCTCTTGGGGTAAGGTGAAGAGACTTGGGCTTTTTGGACTTTAGGGGCTCAGGGCTTTTCGGGTTTCGGGTTTAGGGTTTTCTTTCGTGTGGCGGAGGTTCGGGCGGTTCAGAGGTACTCGTCCACATGGTCTGCAGGAGTGCCGGGGAATGTTGGAGGTATGAGGCGCCTGTACCCCAAACCCATACCCTAATTCCTCCTTCCTCATCAAGCAAACCTGAGCGAGTTGCGATCGCCTGAGAAAGCTTGTTAAGATGCTCTTGAAACCACATGGGGGATTCCGAAATTCGGGGGGGAACCTTATTGGGGTCCTTAGTACAAGGGAATCCCACTACTTGGGGGGTCTTTCTTAGCGGTCCCTTATTTTCGTAAATCCCCACATCTTCAACTTCTTCAGCTGCTCACAAGAGCGCGCACATCCTCGACGGCTCTTGTTACAGTTATTCTTCCTTTGCCAGACCCAAAGAGCCCAATATCATCCCTTAATTAGGGAATATTGCTTAATTTATATAGGGATCCTTAATGTGGTTTAAGGAATATTCCTTAATTCAGGGGTATTGGGCTCTTTGGTTAGTTCCTTAGCTGGGAACCCGGGCTTGCCAGCCCCAGGCCACCTCTAGACCCTCAACGCCGTCGAGCCCCCAAGGTTTAGGGTTTAGGGTTTAGGGCTTAGGGTTTAGGGTTTAGGGTTCAGGGATATTGGGCTGTTTGGCAGACAGGCTGTTGTGTGCTGGGAGAACGAGAAGCCCTTGCCTGTTCGCATGCAGCTTTGGGGCTTCCAACGCCGAATCCCGCACCTTGCATCTTAAACCCTAAACCCTAAACCCTAAACCCTAAACCCTAAACCCTAAACCCTAAACCCTAAACCCTAAACCCTAAACCCTAAACCCTAACCCTAAACCCTAAACCCTAAGCCCCAAACCCTATTTATAAGCCCTAAACCCTAAAACCCGAAACCCTAAACCACAAACCGAAAGGTGTCCCGAGCACTCGTGCCCCACAAAGCTTGTGCTGGATGTCGGGCGTCTGCGATTCTGCGACTGATCCACCTTCTCTTTCTAAGAAGAAAGTTCTAAATATTCCGACCCTAAACCCTAAACCCTTTTGAGCTTTATATATGCCCAAACATCTGTTTCCTTAAGGAGACCATAGCCCTCGTTGGACAACATACGATCCGGACTGCGCAAATGCGCCAAATCCTGTCCCCGTATGCCCGGAAGGGTCTCACTCGGTCCTAAACCCGAAGCCCCTCAACAAAACTTTAGGTTTCAGGGTTGAGGTTTTAGGGTTGAGGGTTTAGGGGCTTAGGGTTTAGGGTGAGTTGACCATACAACACTCCACCAACGCCCTGAACCCCAAATCCCATGTAAATTAAGAAATCATGATGACAAAAAGCCTACCTCTCCGCCATCAGGCCTCCGCTCAAGTCCAACTCCAAGACTTGGCGCAAGGCATCCAGAATGACCCTGAGCGTTCCCGCCCCACCACGGGGAGGGGAAGTTTTGTTGTTTATTTATTTTATTTGGGGGGGGAGTTAGGGTTTAGGGCTTTAGGTTTATAGGGCGTTTGGGGGGGCTTGTGCCACTGAGGGCGACGAAATCGTCCCAACCTACAGCCCAACCTGTAGGCCTAAACCAAGCTCAATGCAAATCCTATAAGCCCTGAACAACACCCAGACCCTGAAACCCTCAATCCTAAAGCATAAGCCCTAAACCCTACCGTCATAGACCCGAAGCCCGCAACCCCAAAACCCCAAGCCCTAGAACTCGAAAGACCCACCCTCGAACCCTAAATCCCAAGTAAAACCAAAACCGGTTCTTAAACCCCTAAACCCTAAACCCTAAGCCCGATAGCCTATACCCAAGCCTATACTCTAAAAAACCTGCCTGAAAAAAGGCGAAAGAAAAAAACGGCAAGCCTCCGCTTTGTTGCGCCGTCGGCAGCACGAGGGCCGAGGCGGGTAAGCCGGGAGACTTCCTTTTGGGGCTTAGGGGCAGGCCTTGGGGTATACGTTTTTGCTTGCTGGCCCAAAACCCAAGGAAATACAAGTTTAAACTTTCAGAATAAACTACCTTATAAGAAGCCCAAAAGTTGAAAAGGTGGATTTTGGGCCAGTACGTTTGGGTTTAGGATTCGGGCTCAGGGGTTTAGTGTTCAAGGTTGAGTCCCGAAGGGGGTTCTAGGGGCCCCTTAGGGGTCAGGCTTCGTAGAGTTTAGGTAGAGTTTAGGGTTTAGGGTTTCGGGTGTAGTAACCCGAGAACAGCAAGTGTTCGTCGGCTTTTGCAATAGCTCTTTCGGGTATTGGGGGTCTGGCGTTTTCGGCTCAGTATGACCTTTGACTCTGTGGCCCCCTAAACCCTAAACCCTAAACCCTAAACCCTAAACCCTAAACCCTAAACCCTAAACCCTAAACCCTAAACCCCTAACCTCTCTTACATACAACTTAAGAATTTAAACCTTAAGGGTGTTCGTGGGCAAGGTCCATTTCTTCGTGGGCGGTCCAAAACCTCGTGGGCAAGCTCCGTGAGCCTATTTGGACCGTGGCCACGAAAACATGGACCTTGCCTACGAATATTTGGGCCTTCCAACCCCCAAAAAACTCGTGGGCAAGGTCCTTTTTTCGTGGGCAAGGTCCTTTATTTTCGTGGGCAAGGTCCATTTTGTCGTGGGCAAGGGTCCAAAAATTCGTGGGCAAGGTCTGTGTTTCCTTTATCAGGCCTGGGCCTGCAGGCCTCAGGGCCTGAGGTTTAGGGTTTCAGAGCTTCAGGCCTGGGTTTTTTTTCGGCCTCAGGGGGTTTCGGGTTTCAGGGCCTCAAGGCCTGGTGTTTAATTAGGGTTTCAATGCCTCAAGGCCTGAGGGTAAGGGTTTCAGGACCTCAAGGCCAGGGTTTAGGGTTTCAGGGCCTCAAGGCCTGGGGGTTAGGTTTCAGGGTCCAGGGTTTAGGGTTTCAAGACGTCAGGGCCTGAGGTTTAGGGTTTCAGGGCTTCAGGCCTGGGGTTTAAGGTTTCAGGGCGTAAAGGGTTAATGAGGACCCCTTTTTTTCTTCATGTTATGGGAAAAGCTATAGTATATGAGCTGCTGAACCCTAAACCCCAAACCCCAAACCCCAAACCCTAAACCCTAAACCCTGAACCCTAAACACTAAACCCCAAAAGGCCCTCAAGGGCGCTACATCCATGTGACGCGAGCCTCCCCGAGGAGCGTCAGGGCCAGCTCCGGCTCGGGCTCCCCCTCCGCGCGCTTCGAATCCTGCGCTGTCTTGGGGACGAGTTGCCCCGGAGAGGTTTAGGGTTTAGGGCTAGGGTTTAGGGTTTAGGGTTTAGGGCTTAGAGCTTCGGGCTTGGGATTTAGGGTTTAGGCCTTAGGGTTTGGGGTTTAGGGTCCTTATGCGTTACCGGGGGTTGTCGTGGTAGAGGGAGGGCATATGATCCCAGTTATAGGGTTCACTGACAGTTTTAAGGCTTCAAGAGCTTGGGGTTCAGGGTTTAGGGTCTAGGGGCCAAATATATACCTGAACTCTGCTATATACATCCAACAGCAGCAATTCTAACTTCAAACCCTCTAAACCCTAAGCCCCAAACCTCAAGTCCTAAGCCCCAAACAACCCTAAACCCTGTATTCTAACCCAAAACCCTAAGCCCTAAGCCCTAAACCCCAAGCCCTAAACCCCAAGCCCGAAACCCCGAGCCCTAAACCCTGTGCCCTAAGCCCTAAGTCCTGAGCCCTACCCTAAACCCTAAACCCTAAACCCTAAACCTTAAACCCTAAACCCCAAGCCCTAAACCCTACACCCTACACCCTACACCCTAAACCCTGAACCCGAATTCCGAGCCATTGGCTACAAGAGGCCCTCACCTCGCTGATCGTGATCTCGATGCTGCGGTCCAGGGATGCGTGGAGCCTCAGAAAGGGGGGCTTAAGAATTTGAATGGGGTTTTGGAGGTTTAGGGTTTAGGGTTTAGGGTTTAGGGTTTAGGGTTTAGTTTCAACCCTAAACCCTAAACCCCAAACCCTAAACCCTAAACCCTCAACCCTAAACCCTAAACCCTAAACCCAAGCCTCAATTCCAGCTCTCAAACCTCAAGATCCTTGCAGCCGGGGGCACGTGGGCTCGCCCAGAAACGCCTCCAGCAGCCGCATGCGCTTTGGGAGTGAGCCTTTTCCAGCCGAGGGCTTGGGGTTGAGAGTTTAGGGTTTAGGGTTAACAAGGGTTTTAGGGTTTCAGGTTTAGGGTTTTAGGTTTAGGGTTTTAGGGTTTAGGGTTTTAGGGTTTTGGGGTTTTAGGGTTTAGGGTTTATGGTGTATAGGGTGTAGGGTTTAGGGTTTGAGGGTTTTGGGGTTTTGGGGTTTTACGGTTTAGGGTTAGGGATGCGCAGCAACTCTGTCGCCTTGCAACCCAGAACTTCAACGTGTGGCCTGGTCTTATCTCTCCAGCATCTTAGGGTAGTTTCATGGTCCCTTAGTATGGGCTCCTAATATACCCTTATATACCGTATACCAATTAAGGGCTCATACATGAGAACCCTTTAAAGGAGGTAAGGGACCATACTAAGGGCCCATGTAGCTACCCCAAGACACTTAGACGCAAGAGCGCCCTAGGAATATAGAGGGTGCACTGTTTTGTTTAAAGGGGGTAGAAGACGGGCCTACCTGGGTCCTAGGGCGCTGAAATCTTTCTTTCCGGTTTCGCTTGCTTCCTTGACGGCTTGTGACGCTGGATCGACTGGATCTTCCTCTTGCATCAGCTCCGCCATGTCGATTCATTGTGCCAGTCCGGCCGCTGCATGAGCATCTCCGCCGGCTGAAGCCAGTTGCCCTCGATGGCCATGCGCTTTGCAGAAACTTCTTGCGAGCATCTGGGACATGTAGTTGGCCGCTTAGGCTGCATCCAGGGCCGTAAATCGATTATTCCCCACCCTCGGTGTGGGGCTGTTAGATTTTAAACTCAACTCTTCTCCTCGCCCGGAACTCTTCTCCTCGCCCGGAACTCTTCTCCTCGCCCAGTCTACTTCTCGCTCATCCCTGTGCCCAACCCCAAAGTGTCCTGGAGTGCCCAACTCTAGAGTGTTCTTGGAGCCCAACTCCAGAGTCTCCCTGGAGTGCCCAGCCCCAGAGTGTTTCCGGAGTGCCCAGCCGCCCAACCCCAAAGTCTCCCTGGAGTGCCCAACCCCAAAGTCTCCGTGGAGTGTGCCCAAACCCAAACTGTCCCCGGAGTGCGCAGCCCCAGAGTCTCCCTGCAGTGCCGACCCCAAGAGGGAGTGCCCAGCCCCAGAGTCTCTCTGAATAGCCCAACCCCAGATTGCGCGGAGTGCACGCCCCAGATTCGATCCCAAGTCTCCCTGGAGTGCCCAACCCCCGGAGTGCCCAACCCCCGGGGTGCAGCCCCAGAGTCTCCCTGGAGTGCCCAACCCCAGAGTATCTCTACCAAGAGAGGGTGGGGATGTTCGAAGTAAAATAGTTTGTTTATTTACTTTCTTTGGGGGAGGGGGGGGGGGGTGGGTACTATGGCATAATCACAAAGGGACCATAAGCGAATGCTATTAGTAATTCTTCCGACACCTATATCAACCCCCCAAAACCCGGAACCCCTCAAGCCAGAAACCCTAAACCCTAAACCCTAAACCCTAAACCCTAAACCCTAAACCCTAAACCGTAAACCCTAAACCCTAAACCCTAAACCCTAAACCCTAAACTCATGGGACTCCGCCTTGCGCCTGGAAGGTAGCGCCCTTGGGTTTGGCGACCCCTTTTAAAGGTCCTTTAGTGGAATACAAAGGCCCTAAACCCTAAACCCTAAACCCTAAACCCTAAACCCTAAACCCTAAACCCTAAACCCTAAATCCTAAACCCTAAGCCCTATTCAAGCCTCAATTCTAACACTCAAACCCAGTGATAGGGATCATTGATCCACAAGGTTCATTGATCCACAACTAAACCCTAAACCCTAAACCCTAAACCCGAAACCCGAAACCCTAAACCCTAAACCCTAAACCCAAGGGGACGTCCAAATGGGACTCCCTTGCAAACCTTCAGAACACGAATTCCTAAGGTCCGGAAGCCTCGGACCTAAACCCGGAACACTCAGACCCTGAAACCCTAAAACTCTGAATCCCTTACATCAGAATGGTCAGTTCTCTATCATGATGTTTCCCCACCCCCCCCAACATTGAGGGTACCCAAAGAGGGGCCATAGTTTAGTAGAACTCAGCATGTATCAAACTCCCATAGCCACTAGACCCAAGAGCAAACTAGGAATAACAAGGGTTCCTTTTTGGTTTACAGGGGCTTATGAGGGAACCTCAGCCCTAAAACCTAAATCCTAGGCCAAAACCCTAAATCCTTGAACCGAAATCCTAAACCGAAAGCGCCGAACCCTCTGCTAAGTCGGCCTCTGCCCTTCATGAGCAACGCGGGCGGTGGTAGCGCCACCACCGCCCTCGGCCCGGCCTCACAACTTTCCCCTGAAAATCGGAAAACCCAAACCCTAAACCCTACACGCTAAACCCTTAACCCTAAACCCTCACAATCTAAACCCCAACCTAAACCCTGAACCCGAAACCAGAAGAGGGGCCTGACAGGCGTAGATATTGTTCGGATCTGGAACCAGAAATTACACAGTTTAGGGTGTAGGGTATAATGTGAGAGTCCCATTTATAAATGGGGTGGTAATACAAAAACTCGCCGGGCCAGAGGGGTCCAGCCGAAGACTACTTTCCATTACGGGAGGTTTTCGGGCCGATGTATGTAAACAAGTCTATATAGGGGGGTGCGGTGATAATAACAAAGGGTGGTAATTCAAAAAATGTTTCCGGCCTGGAATTGAAAATTTTACTGAGAATCGCTTAAGAGTTCCATTGCAGAGAAGACTTTTCAGCTGAGCTGGCTTGAAAGAGCTCCGAGGCTCAGCCCCCCCAGACCCCCAGACCCCCAGAATTGATTATTGGCACCCCATCTTTTTTTCCACCCCTCCAAACCCCGGGGACCAAAACAAGATTTGGGGGGCGGTTTATTAACGGGACCCTAACATTAGGGTTTACGGTTTCCTAGTTTCTCGTAACGACAAGATCGGCGCACATACTTGCTGCTGGCCACCACACCACGTTTGCGCACCCGAAGCCCTAAACCCGAAACCCTAAACCTCCAGGGCTGAAGCCCTTACTCAGTTCTCAAGATTATGGTCCCTTTTTCGGTACATACCCTAAATGAGAGAGGAGGCCCGACAAATACTAAGTACCCCAAGAGGAGCATCTTGCAGAGACTTGATCCAAGGTGTCCCAGCATCCCCAACAGCCGCGCCCCTACGGGCTTCCTCGTAATATTATACTGTGAGAACAAGGACACAATGAGCCCCACCTGTCAGTCTTGCCCATGAATCCGCCCTTGAGACCCTAACTCTCTGGTATTACCGTGTGGTGAACTAACCTCTGTTTCGCTGACACAACCTTCTCCAGAAAGCCAATCATCCGGGTCTTTTGGACAGTATTACCGGGGCAGCAACCATGCACTCATGATAAGTGAAGAGAATATTATTATTACGCCCTTATAAGGAATAAAAAGACGCATGAAGGGCGTAAGAATAATATGAACGAAACAAGTGAATGAATGAATGAGTGAAGTGAAACGAACAAAGAAATGAATTCACGAACGAAAGTGCGCACTTTTAATTCTTTTTATCGTGCGCTTATATTACTATTAGTACGAAGAGAACAGTAATAATATTATGTAAGGCGTGTGAACAACGCACGATAATATTATTAATGTGAACGAAGTGGGCCGTTCATTCGTTCGCACATGAATTCACGCTTCGTGCCTCATTGTAATTCATGAACTTAGGTACCTCAACGGCGGAATCTTGGCTGCACTCAGGAGGGTAGCTATAGATTAAACTCTTAGCTGCCTTAATAAGAAACCCAATAAACCCAAAAAAGGTAAGGATCTAAAGTTGCAGTAAAGTACCACAAAGGAATGATGAAGTAGGGTTTAGGGTTCAGGGTTAAGAGATGTCGGATTGTGGGCTTTCAAGGGTTTCTTCGGGTTCAGGGCGTGCGGCTTCCCTCTCGAAGAACCAAACAACTTTCTTCTTTGTGAAAAGCTCGCGTGAGGGCAGTCCAACACAGCCTGCACAAGAATAGATATGAAGTGGGGTTCATTTTTCTTGTATCCCCAAGAGGACACTAAGTGTATGCACTCACCCACGTCTAAAGTCTAAAGGGCACCCTTTATGCACTCACCAATAGCAATAACAGTAATATAAGCCTTGTTTCATATAGTGACATCCAATACCCAAGAGTAACCTGGGAAGAAAATGGGTGCCCTGTTTTGGTTTTATGGGACTTATGAGGCAGCCTAAACCCTAACACAAGGGAATAAGGGGCTACTCTGGGTCCTAGGCCTAAACCCTAAACCCTAAACCGTAAACCCTCAACCCTAAACCCTAAACCCTCGACCCTAAACCTTAAACCCTAAACCCATACGATCTACATGTTGAGGGTCTGGGTTGAGGCTTCAGCAGGCTGCATCTTCGCCAAAAGGAAAGCAGGGTGCCACTGGCCCCCTTGGTAGCCCAGTAACCATATTATTATAATAAGGGCACCCTTCTTGGGGTTGGCGATTTTATAAGGGAACCCATAACCAAAAAAGAGGGTAAAGGGTACCACGGGGCTACCAAGGGCCTAAGCCCGACAAGCCCAAGACTGGCCGAAGCAAGTCTACTCATCACCAGGGGCCACTGGCTGTGAGCCCCAAACCCTGAACCCGAAGCCCTAAACCCTAAACCCTAAACCCTAAACCCTAAAGTTTAGGGTTTCGGGGCTCGTCCCACAGTTCGTTCCTTCCCCTTCCCCTCCCCTCCCTTTCCCTCCAATGACCCTTAGCTGTGTCTAAAAAGGCTCTGTGCATTTCGGGAGGCCTGGAAATGCACGGGAGGTTTCGGTTTCCGGGTTCAGGGTTTGGGGCTTTGGGCCTCGAGGTTTTTGCACAGAGTGACTCCTGCCTAGCCCCCCAGGAACTTTCTAGGGAACCTCATGAGGACCCCTTCCAGCTCTGCACTGTCCAAAAAGGCTCGGTGCTAGTTCGTTTAGGGCCTAAACCCTAAACCCTAAACCCTCCCAAACCCCCAAACCCCTAAACCCAAAAAGCTCCTGCAGACGGAGAGCCTCGACCAGATCGGCGGCGTCGCCGGCCACAGCCGCAACCGTGGTCGCGGCCAGGCGCCGTCGCGAGCCCGCATCCAGGCCCTGGTTGGATTTAGGGTTTAGGGTTTAGGGTTTAGGGTTTAGGGTTTAGGGTTTAGGGTTTAGGGTTTAGGGTTTAGGGTTTGGGGTTTAGGGTTTAGGGTTTAGGGTTTAGGGTTTAGGGTTTAGGGTTTAGGGTTTAGGGTTTAGGGTTTAGCGTTTAGGGTTTCGGGTTTCAGGTTTCGGGTTTAGGGTTTCGGATTTAGGGTTTAGGGTTCCCCTACTACCACCCTCTTTTCTACCCCCTAGGTTCCCCCCATACTTCCCAGGGGGGGGGGGGGGGGGTAGTGTAGAGTCTAGAGGGTGGTGGTAGGGAAACCCATGAGAACAATGATGAAAGACTTCAAGGCTCCCTAAACCCTAAACCCTAAACCCTAAAACCTAAACCCTAAACCCTAAACCCGAACCCCAAAACCCCTGAAAGACCCCGACAAAATCCCCTAAAGCCCTGTAAAGGAAAGAACACCTTCAGGGCCTGGTTTGTGGTTTGAGAGGCCTTGGATTTTGGCGGCCTTGATTTGAGGCTTTGGGGTTTTGGAGGCTCTTGGTTCGAGGTTTGGCAGCTTGGGGGTTTAGGGTTTATGGGGTTTAACGGGTAGAGGGTTTAAAGGGTGAAGGGTTTAAAGGTTTAAGGGTTTCAAGGGTTAAGGGGTTAAAGTTAAAAGGGTAAAGGGTTTAAAGGGTTAAGGGGTTAAAGTTAAAAGGGTAAAGGGTTTAAAGGGCTAAGGTTAAGGGTTACGGCTTTAAGGTCAACCCCTAGAGCCCAAACCCTACACCGCAAGCCCTGACGAGGGCTTGCGCCCTGCACCCTGTTGAAAAAAAAAACCTTAGGCTCTTTGGGGCCAAGCCCTCAACCCCAAACCCCAAACCCCAAACCCCAAACCCCAAACCCCAAACCCCAAACCCCAAACCCCAAACCCCAAACCCTAAACCCTAAACCCTAAACCCTAAACCCCTACCCTTGGGGTAGAGAGGCCCAACAATGGGAGTAAGTTAAGGGAACCCTCGGTAGTAGAAGCCAAAAAGTTGGAAACTCAATAGCCTCAATCCCAAAGAGAAAAGTATAGGGAGTCCCAGCACTGTTTGTCCTTAGAAAGGTTTCCAACTTCTTGGGGAGAGGCACCTCATCAGGGTGGGAGTGTTGGATTTCTTGGGAGGCTTCCAGGGTCCCCTAAACCCTAAACCCTACCTCAAGAGCCCAAGAACCAGCGTTTTTGGTAGGTTATTACACAGAAATTCCTTACAGGATTCCTATAGGTAACCTACAAAGAAGTAGGCGGGCAACATAGGAATTATAATCTGTTGCTGTTTCGGGGCTTCTTACAAGCAGATAGCATCAAACCCCAGACTTTGCAGCTCTAAGCCCCCGCCCCCAGGGTTTAGGGTTTAGGGTTTAGGGTTTAGGGTTTAGGGTTTAGGGTTTAGGGTTTAGGGTTTAGGGCTTGTCCGCCGCCTTCCCCAGGGGCCAAAGCCGGAGCAGCCCGGCCAGGGCCTTTTTTGCGGTATTTCTTTTGCAGGATTTGCCACACTAAAACCTCGGAATGTGTGGTGCTGCAGGGGCCGGGGTTTAGGGTTTAGGGTTTAGGGTTTAGGGTTTAGGCTTTGGGGGGCTGTTGAACAATCAGAGTCGGCAGTTTGAGTGATTTCTATTGCACTTTTCCCGGGCCATGGTTTCGGCTCCTGTGTCGGGGGCCTCTATGGGTTTTGAGGGTTAATGAGGTGTGTCTACAGTTGAGAAAAGGCTTACGACTGGGATTTCTAGTAGTGCACGTATCCCAAAAGGTCCTTTTTTTGCACTTATACACATATATAGTTTACGCTTGGGCCTTAAAGGGGTTCCTATACAGCAGCTGTAGGGCCCAATATGTACTGTAAGGGTACATGGGCTATCGTGTATACGAAGGATCGGGTTCCTTGTGGTGTAAGACTTCTTAAAGCTCTGTACTTGCGTTCAGGTCACTGCCCAAAAGATTCGGTTGAGGGTTTAGGGCTTAGGGTTTAGGATTGAGGCTTAGGGTTTAGCACAACACTGTAACACCCAAGACTTCCGTCTTTGCCATAACCAGCCCAGACACTCTTTAAAAAACAGAAAGGCAGGCAGGTAGCTGCTGGTTACACAGGTCAACCCAGGAAGGCCCGAAACCCTAACTCCAAATCTTGACGAAGCTTCGGCGGCCAGCGCGCTCGCCACTGATGCCTGATGCCGAAGTGAACGAAGGGTGGCTCATGCTTTCCTGATCGTTCAAGTCCTCTTGGCCGGTATGACAACGCAGGTCTGTGGTCCTTTTTTGTTGGGAAAATTCAGATGTGTTTGGGGCGAGGGGTGATGAGAGGAGGCCGATCGGAGCTCCTTGGCGACGGAATCTGTAGAAAGTTTCACAGAATGCTGAACCCCGTTAATTTTGGTTTAGGCTTGACTAGAAACCCGAGTAAGGTAGGGAACTGCTTGGCGCCTTAGATTAGAAGAGTTCCGTAAGCTCTGAACCAGGAGACTGACCTTGCGTCGCGTACACCCCAAGCCCCAAACACCAAAAACCCTAACCCTAAACCCTAAACCCCAAACCCTAAATCCTAAAACCTAAGCCCCCTATCCAAAGCCTCAGGCAGCAGACTGCAAGACGTCACGGAACACATTCACCCACCGCGCCAAACCGAAAAACAATGCAGTCCTGAAGTTAAGGGTTTAGGGTTTCGGGTTAGGGTTTAGGGTTTAGGGTTTAGGGTTTAGGGTTTAGGGTTTAGGGTTTAGGGTTTAGGGTGTTAGGGTGTTAGGGTGTTAGGGTGTTAGGGTGTTAGGGTGTTAGGGTGTTAGGGTGTAGGGTGTAGGGTTTAGGGTTTAGGGTTTAGGGTTTAGGGTTTAGGGTTTAGGGAAGCCGAGGGTGGATTCTTGAGGGCTTCGAGGCTTTAGGTCTGGGAGTGCTTCTGGAGGGTTTTAGAGTGTCAGGTCTTGTTGGGTTTAGGGTTTAGGGTTTAGGGTTTAGGGTTTAGGGTTTAGGGTTTAGGGTTTAGGGTTCAGGGTTCAGGGTTTAGGGTTCAGGGTTCAGGATTTAGGGTTTAGGGTCTAGGGAACACCGCTACTTTAATCTCGAGCCTTTCCCGAACCCTCTCTCTGTTTCCCTGTCTCTCTGTCCCTAAACAATAAACCCTAAACCCCAAACCCTAAACCCCAAACCCTCTGTCTCTCTGTCTCTGTGTCTCTGCTGCCTCGTCCTCGGCAAGTCCCGCCGCGAGGTCCTGAAAGTGCAAGCCCTACTTGGAGGTTCATGGTACTTAGTAACCCAATTATAACCCTATTAGGGTTTAGGGGTACTTCGTAAACCATTCATAACTGTACTTTTAACCCAATCCTAACCCTATTAGGGTACTTAAGCGGCTGACATGTGGGTTATGACTACGCTAAAAACACGTTACTAGTACCCTGAACCTCGAAGTAATCCTCAAAAGGCTTGTAGCTGAAACACTTCAGGGCTTCAATGGCCCAAGAGCCTACGCCACAACAAAGACAAGTAGTGATAAGAATGCAGATGTAAACATGAATGTGTACACATATATATGCATACATATATATATATATACACATGTATAGATGCTACCATATGCATATGTATATGTGTATGTATATGTATATGTATGTGTACACATATATATATATATATATATATGCATGCAACTCCTGCAACTCATGCAACTCATAGTAATGGCTAAAGTTATGTATGCCTATATGTATACATATATGCATATATATATATATATATATGCACATGTAAATGTGTTCAGGCATACAACAACATGTATGCAATTATTTCGTGGGCAGATAACCAAGCATAACATGATTGCAGCTGTGAAAACCTGGTACATCTGCACCGACGGTGCGACACGCAGCGAAACATGTGCTCCAGCGACAGTCACATTGGCGCATTGCATTTCAGTGCCGCGAATGCAAATGAACAAAACAAAGCAGAACAAGGACATATGTACAAATATGCACATACATATATTTGCAGAAACACATTTACACCACCGGAAAAGGTACCAGTCCTGTTTTCGCCTTCTGCACCACACCCTGAGCCCAAATCCTAAGCCCTCGCTCTCTGGGCTCTCCTTAGCGCGGGCGTTCTGCAGAAAGCGGAGCTAACATGCCTTAAACATCGTTCTTAGGGTTTAGGGTTTAAGGCTTAGGGTTTAGGGCTAAGGGGAGGGGGTTCAAGGGGGGTTTTCGTTAGGGGAGAGTTTGGGGTTTTAGGTTTACGGTTTGGGGTTTAGCCTTTGTATGTACCAAACTAAACAGACAAGCGTCCGTGAGAACGGTGCCATGCTGCACCACGCGGACCACCGCCTGGTTTGTTTGGACCGTAAGCTACCAGAGAACACTCAAGTCTGAACGGATCTTCCTTCCAAGCTCATTGGCAGCTAATCAGCTTACCCCAAGCCCAATAATCCAGACCTCTATGGGTCTGGGGAAGGATCCGGAAAGTAGAACCCCCCAATGGTACCCTTTACTACTATTGGGTCATTCTTAGCAACTCTTCAAGGATCTACTCTTTGGATCCTCCCAGGGGTCTGGGAAACCATAAACTGCCATAAGCCCATGTTATGGGTAGTGCTGCCTCTGCTCGTCGCATGCTGATGCCTCAAGAGTAGCCCAACAACCAACACCACAAGCCTACCTGATACCCTTCAAAGAACAAACATTTGAACCCTAACCACTTGACATGCAACTTTACTCCCACCCCTCCCCACCCTTCTACAAATGTCACTACGAACGTTCTCCCTCCGCCCCCCTGTCAACCACTGCCAGCCGAATGTCTCACCATGCTGCAACACATCACTCTTCTTCTCCCCCGGTCTCTCTCTATTAGTCTATGTCTCTCTCTCTCTCTCTCTGTCTCTCTTTCTCTCTGTCTCTCTCTCTCTCTCTCTGTCTCTCTCTCTCTGTCTCTCTCTCTCTCTCTCGCTCGCGCGCTCGCTCGCTCGCTGGCTCCTTTCCATGCTCGCCCACTTGATTTCGAGCTAAGCCATCACATCATACCGGTGACCGAGTCACAACCACATGACTTCTGGGACCACGCCACAACTTACATGTAAGTTCTACGCTTTGCTGAAAACAAAACGAGCTCCTGTAGAGTTTGTGGTGCAGGGTTTAGGGTATAGGGTTTAGGGCTTAGGGTTTGGGGTTTATGGTGTAGGGTTTAGGGCTTAGGGCTTAGGATTTAGGGTTTATGGTGTAGGGGTTAGGGTGTAGGGTTTAGGGTTTCGGCGCGCCATGTGCACGCGAAACCTTCAGCGCTTAACCCCAAGACCTCGAAACCCCCAAACCCTGGAAGAAGACGGGCTGGAACCCTAAACCCTACACCCTGAAACCTAAAACCTAAACCGCCCTACCGAACCTCATCTTTAGGTTTAGGGTTTAGTAGGCTTAGGTTTTGAGTGAGATTGGGGTTTAGGGCTTCAGGTTGAGCGTTTAGGGTTTAGATGCCTCATCCAATGCTGCACTTTTCGTGCCACGCAGCATCGCGAGCCTGCCAGCGAGTACGTCAACCCTAAACCCTCAACCCTCAACCCTCAACCCTCAACCCTAAACCCTAAACCCTAAACCCTAAACCCTAAACCCTAAACCCTAAACCCTAAACCCTAAACCCTAAACCCTAGCCCTAAACCCTAAACCCCAAACCCTAAAATCCCTAAACCCTAAACCCGGAATAGTCTGTTGAAAGCCCGCTCTGCAGAAGCTCCAGCAGTTCCATGTAGGTTGGGTCTTGGGGTTTAGGGTTTAGGGTTTAAGGTTTGGGGTTTAGGGTTTAGGGTTTAAGGTTTAAGGTTTACGGTTTAGGAGCTGTTGTAGCAACTGTAGGAACCGTGAAGAGGTATCTCGATTTTGGGGAAAAACCTCCGTTCCGGAGGCCATGGACTCGACACTTGAACGTCGCGCGTGCCGTTGCAGAAATCGGCCAGCCCCCTCAACCCTAAACCCTATAAACCCTATGAGTAAACCCTACAGCCCCGAAAGATCTCTTGAAAGGCCCGCCCTGGAAACTAAGCCGCTCCCACCCGAAACTCCAAACCCCCCAGGCCTCCCCCCCAATCTCAAACCCATAGTTGGCTTTTGGCCGGGCTTCTGGCGGGTTTAGGGTTTAGGGTTTAGGGTTGAGAGGGTTGAGAGGGTTGAGAGGGTTGAGAGGGTTGAGAGGGTTGAGAGTGTTGAGAGTGTTGAGAGTGTTGAGAGTGTTGTGAGTGTTGTGAGTGTTGGGTTTAGGGTTGATTTGGGCTTACGTGGAGGTTCAAGGGTACTTACAACCCTAATTATCAGTCTACTGAAAACCTCCTTCGAGGGCTTCGGGGGCTTATACGTGCAGAAATGTTTGGGTTACAGGCACCCTGATCCTCCAAGTAAGTGGTTGCATGGCTTGGGAAGGGCTGCCCCAAGAAAGCCTTCTAGTACCCCAGACTGGCCTGTGAAGGAGGTCGCTGAAGCTCCTTCCCAGGCTACATCCCTAAACCCTAAGCCCTAAGCCCTAAGCCCTAAGCCCCAAGCCCTAAACCCTAAACCCTAAACCCTAAGCCCGAAGCCCTAAACCCTAAACTCAAACCCTAATCCCTAATCCCTGAACAGGGGTCTGGGAGGATCCAAAAAATGATCCCTTAAGGGCTGCTAAGAATGACCTAAATGTCGTATAGGGCGCAAGTTGGGGGTTCTACTTCTTGGATCCTCCCAGGGGTCTGGGTTAGAACCTTATTGACATATAGCCAATTGCTCATATTCCCGTCAGTTTATGATGACCAAAAGTAGCAGCAGCACGATGAATTCCGACATGGGGTCTACCGTCCAAACTCCCTGTGACTTGGGGACAATGAAGAGAAGCATCTGCTCCAAGTTTCAGGGTTTCCGGTTGAAGATTTGAGGGTTTCAGGGTTTAAGTCGAACTCCACCCTCACCGTCACCCAACCGAAAACAAAGGCCTGAAAAAGGCGGCGTAGTTTAAGGGTCGCAGAAGATCCTCGAAGTGGCTAGGCTGAGGCAATCCCGCGCCCAAACCTAAGGGCACCACGAGTTCAGCTGGGCGGCCAACCAAAACGCGCGAAAGCCTTTCAACTTGGGATGTTCCCCCTTATACTAACAGTCCTTGAAAGGGATTACAGTACCCCCTTATTAAGGACTGGTCGTGCAAGGGGGAACATCCCAACTTTTAACCCTTAACCAAGTAGCCCTAACCCTAACCCTTAACCCATTGACACAAAACTTGCTTCATCCATTTAAGCTAAATGCTAATCCCGGAACCCGTTATGACTTTTAGGGCCCACGCCCTAAACCCTACAGCCGAAATGACACTCTCATCCAGATCTCCTCACCACTAGGTCGCAGCGCAAGAAGAGAACTGGATTTAGGGCTTGGGGTTTAGGAGTTTGAAAGGGATGATAAGTTGTAAGTTCTGAGGGAACCAACCCCAAAAAACATTTAAAAATGAAAATAAAAAATAAGAATAATGCTCATAAATAACACAAAACAAAAAAGTAAATATAATAAATAAATTTAAATAAACAAAAAACAATCAAAAAACGAGGGGGAGGGGGGAAAGGGGCCGTATCTGGATCCTCAAACACCCTAAACGGTTTCCGAGGCCCTTTGCCTACGGTGCGTTGTAGAGAATCTTAGAGCTCGCAACACTGAGTAACCCCTAAAACAAGTTGTATTGGGGATATAAGGTAGCTTTTTCCCTAGTTCCCTACGAAGAACTAGAGAGCTTAGGGCGCAGGGCCTAAGCTTTCACACTTTGCCGCTTATGAGCCCTTTTGTGGGTGCCCTGCGCGTGACAACGAGGCGATTTGTACCAGGCCCCAAGGGAACAGACCCTAAGCCCTAAATCCTCAACCCGAAGCCCTACACTACTAGCACCCCTGAAGTTGCTGTAAACCCTAAACCCTCAACCCTCAACCCTCAACCCTAAACCCTATATACACCACACCCGAAGCGCCTCAGTGAAAGGGACCTCAACTCGACCGACCCACCCACAGCCGCGCGGACGGCCGAGAGGTGGCCGTCGATCCTTGCCAATGGCAATTCAGGGTGCTTAGGGTTTGGGGTTTAGGGTCTAGGTTTGGTTTTATATTTAACGAACGGCGTTCGGGTGAATTCTTGGCTTCATGTATTGACGTATTAAAAAGTCTCGAGCTTGCTATTTTGAGGGAGCTGCGCGTTTCTCTTGGGTTTGTGCCGTCTGTGTCTTACGTTCCAATTTGGGTCCCTTGTTATAACCCTTCTATGCATACATTCTAAGGGCTCATATTGGGATGTTCCCCCTTATACTAACAGTCCTTAACAAGGATTATAGTACTCCCTATTCTAATTCCGATTAAAGACTGTTAGCTAAACCCTAAACCCTAAACCCTAAACCCTAAACCCTAAACTTTAAACCCTAAACATCCCAAGGCCCATACGTCGGATCCCCATAAACAAGGGTTAAGGACCATACTAAGGGCCAATGGGATGCAGCCTCAGTCTTCTAGGGTTGCGGCCTTAGCTTGCGGTTTAGAGTTTAGAGTTTAGAGTTCAGGGTTTAGGGTTTAGGGTTTAGAGTTTAGGGCCTAAATCCTACAACCTAAACCCGGGAGGGTGGGGGCACCTTGTTGCAGCTGCAAAAGAGTACAGTAGAGGGTCTAGGAGGCTTATTTAGGGGGTTTAGGGGTTTAGGGGTACGCATATATACGGCTATCGTATGCTCCCGCCTCCCCTCCCCAACGAGAGCAAAAATCCCAAACACCAGCGGTCACTGACTTTCTGAATCCGCGGTGTGCATACGAGGCACAGCTGGACAGTGACGTCTGTGGGTAGGTCCTCCGCTGCCCCGCGCGTGTATTTCGAGGTTGTCCACACAAAGTAGGGGTCTTTACCACTCGTATCCCCACAATGACACCCTATAGATTCACTCACCACTATACCCAGGGAGCACTGTATAGACTCATCGAGGCCTAAAACTTCACATAGATGCTAAGCACTAGAAAGCAGAGGGTCGAGGGCTGAGGGCTCAGGAAGTGATTTCATGTAGAGTTTAGGGTTTAGGCTTCTTAGTGTTGTTGAGGGTGTTTGTCCCTTCAACCCTAAACCCTAAACCCTAAACCCCAAACCCTAAACCCTAAAAGAGGGTCCCTTCACAAAAGAGGGGCCCTGGGAGCGTGTCCCGCAGCGGCACGGCGCGGGCGGCGTGCAGGGCAGTGAGGACACCTGCGCTTTTTAGGGGGTTTAGGGTTCAGGGTTCAGGGTTTAGGGTTAAGTGGTTCAGGGGGGGTTCAGGGGGGGTTCAGGGGGGGTTCAGGGGGGGTTCAGGGGTTTGGGCCTAAGGTTGAGGGTTGGGGGTCGAGGGCTGAGGTTCTCAAGCGGTAAGGTTTTGGGGTTTAGAGTTTTGGGGGTTTGGGGTTTTGGGCTTTGGGGGGTTTAGTGGTTTAGGTTTTTGGGCTCAGCGTTGGTTTAGGGCCTAGGTTTACGGCCTAGGTTTTAGGGCTTAGGGTTGCGGTTTAAGCTGTAGGGCTTAGGGTTTCGGGCTTAGGGTTTCGCGTTTGGGGCTTAGGGTTTCGGGTTTCGGGCACTTTGGCCCAAAAAAGTCCTCGAGTCTTACGGGGCTTGTGCATGCGGAATGCAGAATAGGGTTAGGGAGTTGAGGGTTTAGGGCTTAAGGTTTAGGGTTTAGGGTTTAGGGGGTAGGTATCGGGGCTGAGGGTACTTACTTCTTCAATCACCAAGGGATAAAACGGTTAAACTTCATATTCTTGGTACAAGGAAGGAAACCCCATAAGGTTAAAGTTCATCTGTCGGCTAATTAGGAAACGGCCCCGGTTTAGGGTTTAGGGTTTAGGGTTTAGAAACTTCTCACGGACGCTTGTGTCTCAGGGAGTCTTGGGCTGACTGCGGTTTAGGGTATAGGGTTTAGGGGTTAGGGGTTTAGGGGTTAGGGTTTAGGGTTTAGGGTTAACTCGCCCCTACTCCCCCAAAACCCTCTTGAAGGCACGCCTTGCAGCATCTGCAACTGTCCGGAGGCTGCCTGGCGCTTGCCTGCTACGGCTGCGAGGCTTAGAGTAGCCCACCTTTGGAGTAGACCCTGGAAAAAAAGTATATACTTTTTAGGTACAAGTAACTATAATAGGAACCCAGAACCAAAAAAAGTATTAAAGTATAGTACTCCAAAACCCAGGTAGGCGCAAGAGCTACTTTCTGGAGGGGGAGCCGTAGAGGGTCCTCTTAGGGTTTAGGGTTTAGGGTCTCAAAGGGTGTTTATAAGGCGGTATAGGCTTGTCACAGGGTAGCGTCAGAGGGGTTAGGCTTGGGGGGGGTGGTAGGGTTTCAACAGACAGGGTTTGGGAGTTTAGGGTTAGGGTTTAGGGTGTTTTGACAGGGTTGAGAGGGGGTTTTGGGGTTTGTAGGGTGTGTAGGGTTTAGAGGCTTGTTCAACAAGCCTCTAAACCCTACACACGTTAGGGCTTGTCAGGGTTCAGCGGTTGTTGGGTCTTAGGGTTAGGGTTTCAGGGCTTGCAGGGTTCATAGATAGGGTTCGTAGTGTACATGACTAGACCCAAGAGTAACATAGGAACGAAAAGGGTGCCCTTTTTTGGGTTTGAAGGGGCGTTAGAAGGGAACCCAACCAAGCACGAAAGAATGGCAAGAAGGGCCTGGCCTGCACTGTGTCCTAGCCCTAAACCCTAAACCCTAAACCCGACAAGTGTGCTTGTTGATTAAGGGGGAGGGGCTTAGGGTTTATAGGGCAGAGGGCTTAGGGCTTAGGGCTTAGGGCTTAGGGCTTCGGGTTTAGGGTTAGGGGCTGGGGATTCAGGGCTTGAGGGGGCGGCACATGAGGGTTGCCACCGGTAACTCCTTCAAATTTTGGCTTTGGCAGTCCTGCTCGTGAGGCATAATTTACTATACGCCCACAAAGCTGTGGATAAATGGCACCCGGAACCCCAAACCTTGTCTAATTCCCGAACGCCCGAAAGTCCAAAAAGCACGAAACCCTGAACCCTAGACCCTAAACTCTAAAACCTAAACCCTAAACACCAAAGAACTCCCAAACCCAAAGAACCCTAAACTCTAAAACCTAAACCCTAAACACCAAGGAACTCCCAAACCTGAAAGAACCCTAAACCACTCCTGTCTAGGGTTTGTACCTTGGACCCTATAAGGATGCCTCCTTGGGTTCTGGTGGACCCTTTTTCAAAGATCCTTAAGGTAGTGTAAGGGCCATAGTAGGAGTATATTAGGGGGAACCTTTAGGGGCACAACCCTTAAAACGTACATAAACCCTAAACCCTAAACCCTAAACCCTAAACCCTAAACCCTAAGCCCTAAGCCCGAAGCCCTAAGCCCTAAACCCTAAACCCTAACGGCTTGCTGACCAGTTACGCTTCTTGGGTTTCCTTTCCTCTTCACCCTGGGCGTCATGGAGGGCGTCCTGGCACGCAAGGTCACAGGAGGGTTTAAGGTTTAGGGTTTAGGGTTTAGGGTTTAGGGTTTAGGGTTTAGTACAGTTAGAGGTGACGGTTGGTGAAACCACAACACGAAGTCCCCTTGCTGCTTCCAGCCTAAACCCCTCATCCCAACACGCGCCTCCATTGTCTGACCCACCAAAGCCTAGCAACAGCACAACAAAAAAACACACTGCAATCCAAGAAGGTGGGCTAAACCTAGGTATAGACCCTAAACCCCTAAACCCCTCAACAATCAAACCCCTAAGCCCCAAACAAAAACAAAAAGAAAAAAACTCAACCCTAAACCCCCAAACCCCCAAACCCTCAACCCTAAACCCCAAAACCTCGACCCCAAAAACCCCAACCCTAAACCTTAAACCCGAAATCCTAAACCCGAGACCTCCACCCCGAAACCCTAAACCCTAGACCTCAAACCCTGAACCCGGAACTTCAAACCCTAAACTTCGAACCCTAAACCCTAAACCCCAAACCCTAAACCCTAAACCTCAAAACCGAAACCCTAAGCCCCAAACCCGCAAAACCCCGAACCCTGCACCCTAAACCTCAACCCTCTGCCCCGCACCCCCCAAAACCCCAAACCCTGAACCCTAAACCACAAAAACCCCCAACCCTACACCCGTAAACCCCAAACCTCAAACCGAAACCCTACACCCCAAACCCTAAACCCCAAGCCCTAAATCCTAAACCCTGAACCCTAAACCCCTAAACTCTAACCCCTAAACCCTAGACCTCAACCCGCAACCCTAAACCCCAAACCCCTAAACCCAAACCCTAAACCCCTAAAACTCCCAAAACCTCAAACCCGAAACCCGAAACCCTCAACCCCAATCCCCCATACCCGAAACCGTAAGCCCTAAATCCCAAAAAATGCTAAACCCTACACCCTAAACCCTAAACCCTAAAACCCTGAACCCTAACCCCTAACCCCTAACCCCTAAACCCTAAACCCTAAACCCTAAACCCCGACCGTCCTTGAGCCGCTCCGCCAGGCCGCGCAACAGCGGCGCCCGGAGTGGGGCGGCTTCCAAGAGTGCCTGGGTTTAGGGTTTAGGGTTTAGGGTTTAGGGCTTAGGGTTTAGGGTTTAGGGTTTAGGGTTTAGGGTTACGGTTTAGGGTTTAGGGCTACTTGGGGTTTGGGAACTTGCGGTTTAGGGTTGGGGGGTTTCGGGTTTAGGGTTTAGGGTTTAGGGCTACGTAGGTAGGGTTTAGGGTTTTAGGTTTTCGGGTTTGGGGTTTGGGGCTACTTAGGGGGGTTTGGGGTTTAGGGTTTGGGGTTCATTTAGGGCTTAGGGCCTTGGGTTCAAGACTTAGGGCTATTTAGGGTTTTGGAGTCTGTCTGGAAAGGGGCACAGGGTTTTTTTGTTGGTGCTGACGCCTCGCAAGCCCAAGTTTCCTAACACCCTAAACACTAAACCCAAAAAAACCTAAAGCCTCTAAACCCTCTAAACCCTCTAAACCCTCTAAACCCTCTAAACCCTCTAATCCCTACAAACCCTCTAAACCCTAAAAACCCTGTTAAACCCTCTAGCCCTAACCCCTAGCCCTCAACCCCAAACCCAGGGTTTAAGGTTTAGGGTTTAGGGTTTAGGGTTTAGGGCTACTCGGGGTTTGGGGTTTAGGGTTTAGGGTTTGGGGTTTAGGGCCTTCCCCAAGCTCAATGGCTGCAGTCGTGTGACCTCGCCATCGCGGCACCAAGCCAATGATGATGGAAACCTTGCATTTCTCTTTTTGGGTTTAGGGTTTGGGGTTTAGTGTTTACGGTTTAGGGTTTAGGCCCGACACGGTATTTCGGTCTATCGGCTTTTTGCGAGGGTAAAAACCCGCCATGTATCACCCAAGCCCCCAAAGCCTAAGCCGTAAGGTTGAACGTTGGGATGCTCCCCCTAACACTAACAGTCCTTCAATGATCGCACCCTAAACCCTAAACCGTAAACCTCAAACCTCAAACCTCAAACCTCAAACCCTAAACCCTAAACCCTAAACCCTAAACCCTAAACCCCATTCTCATCCCGACTAAGGACTCGTAGTATAATGGGAACATCCCAAAGTGAATCCTTCAAACGTGAACCTTGGGCCCGCATAAACCCTTCACCCTAAACCCTAAACCCTAAACCCTAAACCCTAAACCCTAAACCCTAAACCCTAAACCCTAAACCCTAAACCCTAAACCCTAAACCCTAAACCCTAAACCCTCCCGCTAAAGCCAGCTCGGTGGCGCTTCGCCGCCGCGCGGGCAAGCCGCCAACTCGCACCACACAACGCGGTCCTCCAGCCCAGCCAGGGTTTAGGGTTCAGGGTTTAGGTTTGAGGGTTTAGGGTTTAGGGGTTTAGGGTTTAGGGTTTGGGCTCACCTCTTGAGTGGATCATGGGGATGAGGTTTCGTGAATGCGGGCTCCACTCATCTCAAAGAATCGCCCAGCAACGCCTGGGCTTGGATTCCCACGTGCTCAGAATTGCATAAAGTCCTCAAACCCAAACAGCCTTTGCCCTTGGGCCTTAGGGTTGTAAAGGATGCTCCCCTCCCCCCCCCCCCAAAAGGACCTTGCAAAGCAACAAGACCCTCATAGGGTTTAGGGTTTAGGGAGCAAAACACGAAGCAGAAGCTCCGCCTGGGGGGTCATAAACGATGCCAAAGTCCCAAGCGCGTCGCCTGCGTGCATTCGTTCCATGTGGGCTTGGGGAGCCCTTGGCAGTTTAGGGTTTAGGGTTTAGGGTTAGGTTTATGGTTTCGATGTAAGGGATTCTTTAGGCCTGCAGGGGTACCTCACGCCCCTCTTCCCCCACCAAAGGCCAGGCAGGCAAACCCACCTTAAATACGGCTTGGAGGTCCACGGCACTTATTAACCCAGAGGGTCCATTTGTAGTACCATTATGGACTTAGGTACCCAAAAACCACACGAAATAGGGTTTTGGGGTACCTAATTCCATAATAGTACTACACATGGACCCTCTGGGTGAACCAATTAGAACTGTACTTATAACCCACTTAGGAGGCCCTTAAGTTGCTTGGCTGCACTCAGAAGGGTAGCTAAAAATTAATTTTTTAGCTGCCATATTCAGAAACCCAATAAACCCAACAAAAACTAAGGATCTAAAGTTACAGTCAAGCACTGCAAAGTTAAGTGCCCTAATGTGGTTATAAGTGCAGTTCTTAGTACAGTTATAGTTGGTGAATAAGTACCATGAACCTCCAAGGGGCCCTAGCTGCTTGGTTCCAATAAGTAGGCTTTCAGGCTTGGGGTTTAGGCATTCCCCAAACCCCAAGCCCTGAACCCCAAACCCCAACCCTAAACCCTAAACCCCAAACCCCACACCCTAAACCCCAAACCCTAAACCCCAAACCCCAAACCCCACACCCTAAACCCCAAACCCTAAACCCCAAACCCTAAACCCCAAACCCCAAACCCTAAACCCGAAACCCGAAACCCCGAACCCCAAACCCCGAGCCCTAAACCCAAAACCCCAAACCCTAAACCCGAACCCTAAACCCCAAACCCTAAACCCCAAACCCCTAAACCCCAAACCCTAAACCCCAAACCCCTACGCCCCTCGGAGCCCCCCCCCCCCTCCTTCGGCAGCCAGTGCGGTGGCCACAGTTGGCGCCAGCAACTCGAGGCCACCGCGTTGGGCCTGACGGTAGGAAGTTTAGGGTTTAGGGTTTGGGGTTTAGGGGTTTAGGGTTTAGGGTTCAGGGTTCAGGGTTTAGGGTTTGGGGTTTGGGGTTTGGGTTTAGGGGTTTAGGGGTTTAGGGTTTGGGGTTTGGGATTTAGGGGTTGAAGGTTTAGGGTTTAGAGTTCGGGGTTGAAGGTTTTGGGTTTAGAGCTCGGGGTTTAGGGGTTCAGGGTTGAAGGTTTAGGGTTTAAGGTTCTGAAAGGGGGCAGTGGGGGAGTAGTTTAGGGGCTCAGGCTTAGGGGTTTAGGCTGTAGGGAGGTTGTAGGGTTCCTGAAAGGATTGGAGAAGGGTTGTTGGTTGTGGGGAGCGCGTTCCAGCTGCTGCCCGGCTACGTACTTGTCCTCGCCGTGCCGAGGCTGGGCAGCGTAGTAGGACGCGCCGGAAATTGGCCGGCAAGCTCTGCAGCACCTCCAGCACGTGTTCTGTGCTCCAAGGCGCGATACAGCATCGCCACGAATGGGCAGTAGGCCAGGCCGCCCTCAACGTGGACCCAAGATCAGTCAACAACGCCCGAGCAGTTCTAGTGAATATACTGTATTAGGCACAATGGATGAGAGGTTAGGATACATCGCGGGACTCTGCTGTAGGAGGCCACTCCTCAGTAGTGCTAATCGTTTCCCCCTAATATTAAACGGGGGGTCCCCCCCCCCCCAATAGAAATTCAAAATGTGGTTTTATTATTAGGGGGTTTTTTATCGAAATGCCATGTTCTAGACTCCAGATTTACTCAAGTAATCAAGTACTGAAGTGTGGGGTAAACGAAAGAAAGAGACAGAAGAGAGAGAGAGAGAGAGAGACAGAGCTCAACTCTTAATTAACCCTAGACCCCCCAACCCTAAACCCTCTCAGGGTTTTATTGGTGTTGAAGGATTTCTTGGAGGCCTGAACCCCCCCCCCCCCTAATTCGGAATAGGGTTTAAAAGGCGGGCTCGGTTTCTGGAGGTTTTTCCGGAAAGTATTTTTAGTATTAGGGGGGTCTTTAATAAAAGGGGGAAGCGATTACAAACCCTAAACCCTACCCCCTGAACCCTCAAAATCGTAAACCCTGAACCCTAAACCCTAAACCCTAAACCCTAAACCCTAAGGTTTAGTAAGGCTTGGGGACCTAAGTGGGAAGTTCTCTACATGAGGAATTGGGGCCCTAGGGTCTGTAGAGTGCCGGAGTTCTGGTTTCAGATGCAAACCGCCACCGGATCATAACACACATGCTCCGGTCAAAGGAGTCGGTTTAGGTTTTAGGGTTTAGGGTTTAGGGTTTAGGGTTTAGGGTTTAGGGTTCAGGGTTCAGGGTTTAGGGAGGTTACCATGCGGCCACTCAATTTAACGCGAGTTGCAGGAGCTAGTTTGGGGTGCAGGCATGTAGAAAGGTCTGTGGTTCAAAGACTTGATGACGCTAACTCGTGGGTAGCTCTGTAGATTCGGTTCCCTTTGTTGAGTCCTTATCTTTATATAAGGGGTGCCGTGCTACTTTTGGGGGCCCAAAGTTGACCCTGATGTAGAGAACTGCCCTCGGGTAGGCTGTGGCTTCTCCAACCAAGCCCCCGAGCTCAAAACCCTAGACCCTGGACCCTAAACACCCGAAACCCTAAGCCCCAATAAGCCCCAAACACCCAAAACCCAAAACACCCCAAATACCCCAAATACCCTGAATACCCTAAATACCCTAAATACCCTAAATACCCCAAATACCCCAAATACCCCAAATACCCTAAATACCCTAAATACCCTAAATACCCTAAATACCCTAAATACCCCAAGCCCTAAACACCCTAAACCCCAAAAACTCAAACCAACCGCAAAACCCCCAATCTCAAGGCGCACGCAGCTCGCTTCAAAGGTGGGGTGGGGGGAAAACCCTAACCCTAAACCCTAAACCGAAAACCCTAAACCCTAAACCCTAAACCCCAAACCGGGTCGGCCTTGAGCTGAAGCAGCGCCTTGGCCACCTGGCACAGAAGTCGCGGCCTCCCCCGAAGCCTAGCCTTTAGTGCTTGGGGGGTTGGGGCTTAGGGTTTCGGGCTTAGGGTCTAACCCGAAACCCTAAACCCTAAACCCTAAACCCTAAACCCTAAGGTTTAGTAAGGCTTTGGGATGGGCCACGAGAATGGGGGGAAGGGGGGGGGGGGGGGGGGGGGGGGGGGGGGGGGGGGGGGGGGGCTCAGGATAAGGGTCTCCTTTAAGGAAGACTTTGAGAACAAAATTCCCTTAAGGATCACCCCTCCCCCAGCGAGTATAACAACCAAACATGCACATGCTATGTACTATTACATGAATACAATACAATACAAGTACATATGTATAAAAAATGAACAAACAAATTATATATATATATATATATATGTACATATATATATATATGGTAGCCCCCAAAGACCAACCTCACATAAAAGAAAGAGCAGTAATACATGTATATATATATATGATACTATGCAAAAAACGGAAAGCACCACCAAAACCGACAAAACACAAATGCAAGAACCAACATTTTGGGAGACTAGCGCGCTGTCTGCGGGGCACAGTGTCCGCAACCCCCCAAAAAGCCAAAAAAGATGGGAGACTATGACCCAGACCCAGGGGACTAGTCTGCCATCTTTTTGGTTTGTTTGGTTGTTGTGTTTTCTTTTCTTTTTTGTTTTTTTGGTTTTTTGGGGGGGTTTCGGGGAGACTGTGACCTGGAAACGGAACCAAACAAAACTCCCCCCCCAAACCCCCAACAAAAACAACAGACATTAATCAAAAACACAAAGCTTTGGGAGACTAGTCCCCTGGGGTCCGGGTCAGAACCTCCCTTTTGTTTTCGCGTTTAGTGTTTCTTTTTTGTCTTCTCTCTCCTTTGTTTCTTGCTTTGTCGGGTCTTTTTGGAGTGTTGCGGAGACGGTGCCCCGCAGACAGTGCGCCAGTCTCCCGGAATCATGGCTCTTGCATTTGTGTGTTGTGGGTTTTTTTGTGGTGCTTTTTTTTTCAGTTTTTTGTATACCATATATCTGTTTGGTTCCGTCTCCAGGTCAGTCTCCCCCCAAACCAAAACAACAAAATGTATAACCGTAAAACAACAACACCAAAAAACAAAATAACTGGAAAGCAACAAACACTCAAAATTGAAGACCAGTCCCCCAGGTCCGGGTCATAGTGTGCCAAGCTTTTGTTCTTTTGTTTGGTTGTTGTTTTTGAGTGAGTTTGTTTAGTAACACAAACCCTAAAACAACCATTGGGAGACTAGTTCTCTATGTTCGGTTCATAGTGTCCCATAATGCTCAGATTCTGTGACCCCCTCCCTACACCCTCAACCCTAAACTCGCCCTAAACCGTAAACCCTAAACCCTAAGCCCTAAAGCCCTAAAGCCCTAAAGCCCTAAAGCCCTAAAGCCCTAAAGCCCTAAAGCCCTAAAGCCCTAAAGCCCTAAAGCCCTAAAGCCCTAAAGCCCTAAAGCCCTAAAGCCCTAAAGCACTAAAGCCCTAAAGCCCTAAAGCCCTAAAGCCCTAAAGCCCTAAAGCCCTAAAGCCCTAAAGCCCTAAAGCCCTAAAGCCCTAAAGCCCTAAAGCCTAAACCCTAAAGCCCTAAACCCTAAACCCTAAACCCTAAACCCTAAACCCTAGACCCCAAAAGCCAACATCCTCGTGAGCTCGATGGCCTCCGGCACCGAGTACTTCCGCCGCTTCTTGCGCGCGGCGTGCTGCTGGTCCTGCGAGAGGAAGCAGGGGGTTTAGGGTTTAGGGTTTAGGGTTTAGGGTTTAGGGTTTAGGGTTTAGGGTTTAGGTCTTAGGGTGCCAAAGCTGGGATAAAGCCTTTTTTGACAGCCTGTTGAAGTCTAAAGCTGTTTAGGGTTTAGGGTTTCGGGCTTGGGCCCCCAAAACACCCTAAGAGCCCGATGAAGGAAGTGTGCGTAAAGGGGGCAGCAGAACCAAACAAAACACAAGGATTGAAAGGGTAAAGCCTATAAACAGCCCTGTAACGTCATATTAAACCCTAAGAAGCCCTATAAATGCCTAAAACGCCCATAAGCCAAGACACGCTAGAAGCATCCCAAAATTTCTGACGGCCCCCCCTCCTCTATACATTTACTTCCCGGGGATAGTAGGGAGAAATGAAATGTATAGAAACCCCTTTGAACACGTTGCTCAAGCACGCGAAGGCTTCGCCATGTCATCACTAGAATCATCGAAACCCCCGACCCTAAACCCTAAACCCTAAACCCTAAACCCTAAGCCCTAAACCCTAAACCCAAAATCCTAAACCCTAAACCCTAAACCCTAAACCATAAACCCTAAACCCTAAACCCTAAACCCTCATCCGGCGGCGTTTCCTGGAGTGCATAGAGCAAGACAGAGGTCGCCTGTGCCTGGTCCCGCAGGGCTCGGGGTAAGGGTGGTTCTAGGGTTTAGGGTTTAGGGTTTAGGGTTTAGTGTTTAGGGTTTAGGGTGACGTGGGCTGTGCCGGATGGTTCAGGGGCTCAGGGTTAACAGGGCTTAGAGGGTTAACAGGGTTTATGGGCTTTAGAGGGCTGATAGGGTTCACAGGTTTCACGGTTTACCGGGTTTAGGGGGTTTAAAGGCTTCATAGGGTTCAGGGTCGTTAGGGCGTTAGGGCTCAAGCGGTTTTAGGAAGTAGGGGCTGCGCTCTTTCCCCTCTACGAACTCCCTCACGCACCTAAAGAAAAGCCGAAGGCCCTAAGGGGGTTTAGTCGGGTGGTGTAGCGTTTGCGGATTCGGGCTTCAACCCCCTAAACCCTAAACCCTAAACCCTAAACCCTAAACCCTAAACCCTAAACCCTAAACCCTAAACCCTAAAAGACCCTCAGGCAACCTCCGGCATCAGCTCCCCCACACTGCGTTTTTCCTAGTCTCTGTGTCCTGGAGCTCCAGCTTCCTTCAGCCTTAGGGGTTTAGGGGTTTAGGGGTTTAGGGGTTTAGGGTTTAGGGTTTAGGGTTTAGGGTTTAGGGTTTAGGGTTTAGGGTTTAGGGTTTAGGGTTCAGGGCTTCAACCCCAGAACCCTAAACCCGAAACCCCAAACCCCAAACCTCAAACCCTAAACCCTAAACCCCAAACCCCAAACCCTAAACCCTAAATCCTAAACCCTAAACGCTTGAAGCCCTGGGCATTCCCGTCAGCCTGCTCTTCGGTGGCCTCCGTAGCTTCGGTGTCCTCGGGCGAACCCGTAGGGTAGCCCTAAACCCTAAACCCTAAAGTTTAGGGTTTAGGGTTTAGGGTGTAGGGTTTAGGGTTTAGGGTTTAGGGTTACCCTAAACCCTAAACCCTAAACCCTAAACCTACACCCTACACCCTAAACCCTAAACTTTAGGGATTCAGGGATGGGATCTTCGACCTCTTGGCTTCTCGGGACTTGTGGCTTTGGTTTACGGCTTTGGGGGGTTTACAGGGCGGTTTAGACTAAGAGGAGAGTCGTGATTGGGATTGACGTCGGGCTTACAATTTGGTAGCCCAGTAACCGTATTACCCTAAACCCTGAACCACTTTTCGGGGTTGGTTACTGTATAAGGGGACCTAGAACCAAACAAAAGGGCAAAAGGGTACCACTGGGCTACTAATCTAAGGTTTAGTGCATACCATAGGGGTCGGAATAAATACTCATAGTATTCCCTTATGGTCCCTTTATAAATTTATAAATTATACTATCATAACCCCCAAAACCATATCTAAAATATTAACGCCCCTATATTATTGTGGGTCTGGTGCTTCGGGGCTTGCACCTTGGGCTTTTTGGGCTTTAGGGGCTTCTAGCGGTTTAGGATGTCAGTTGTTCGGAGCAGCAGATTCTCTCAAAAGGGGTTGACCTCCAAGAATCCGGCCTAAACCCTAAACCCTAAACCCTAAACCCTAAACCCTAAACCCTAAACCCTAAACCCTAAACCCTAAACCCTAAACCCTAAACCCTAAACCCTAAACCCTACACCCTACACCCTACACCCTACACCCTAAACCCAAACCCAAAACCCAAAACCCAAACCAAAACCCAAAACCCTAAACCCTGAACCCTTAACCCTAAACCCAAACCCCAAACCCTAAAAAAAAAAAGCCCTAAGCCCTAAGCCCTAGCCCTAAGCCCTAAGCCCCCTAAGCCCTAAGCCCTAAACCCTAAACCCTAAGCCCTAAACCCTAAACCCTAAACCCTAAACCCTAAACCCTAAACCCTAAACCCTAAACCCTAAACCCTAAACCCTAAACCCTAAACCCTAAACCCTAAACCCTAAACCCTAAACCCTAAACCCTAAACCCTAAACCCTAAACCCTAAACCCTATCCCTAAGCGCAGACCTGAAGCCTAAACCTCCCTTGACCCTGCTCACTGCATCCTCCACAGCTGCGGCCGCAAGGAGCTGCAGGCCCTGGGTTCGGGGTTTAGGGTTCAGGGTTTAGGGTTTGGGGTTTGGGGTTTGGGGTTTAGGGTTGGGGTTAAGGGTTAAGGGTTTAGGGTTTCGGGTTTAGGGTTTGAATTTGGGATTTGGGGTTTAGGGTTTGGGGTTTGGGGTGTCGGGTTGGTTCAAGGTGTAGGGGTTCCACAGCTGCGGGCTTCAATTTTCAGGGTCTAGGGTTTTGGACACAATGGCAGAAGATCTCAAGCACCCCCACCCCCCCCCCCCCCCGAATTCTTGGAGGGTTTAGGGTTTAGGGTTTAGGGTGCCCCAAAGTGACTGTTGCCCCAAATTTTCCTACGGGTGTGAAGTCTTAGATTCTTGGGGGCTGTACTTTTTGCGGAGGTCTGCGGCCCTCTGATACATGGCCCAAAGAAACCACGGTCAGGATCTAACATGGTTCTTTTCTTACTGGCCCAAAACCCAAGGAAATAAAAGTTTAAACTTTCAGAATAAACTACCTTATAAGAAGCCCAAAAATTGAAAACTTGGGTTTTGGGCCAGTAAGTTTTGCCCACCAGGACCCTGCCAACTTTCTTTCTCTGTGTCAAGCAACTAGGTACTTCACAATTCTTAGTACGGGATGAGGGAGTTAACTTGCTTGTATAATCCCTTAAACGTTAATTCGGTTCCTAATAAACTGTTAGTTTCCTCATTCGTTAACTACCAACTCAGAAGCCCCGAGGGTTTAGGGTTTAGGCGTTGGGGGGTTTTGGCATGATTGCTTTCACGAACAGTATTAGCCTGCTCACAAACCAGACTCATAGCCCCAGCGCTACTATAGCGCACAGACATCCCGCAAGAAACCTGCAACACACGCACCCACCCCCCGACCCCCAGACACACGCACAGAAACACGCGCGCGGCTCCTCTAGGTCCTAACCCCTTATAAACCCTAATGAGCCAACCCTGGTTACCCTAAACCCTAAACCCTAAACCCTAAACCCTAAACCCTAAACCCTAAACCCGAAAAAACACCACACAAACGTGCCTTCAGCGTCTTCGTTGCCACGGGTGCCCCGTGCTGGCGGAGCAGCGGTGGCAAGTCAAAGGCCGAGATCTTGCGGCCCAAGCGGCACCTTTCGACTGCTCGAGTTGAGAGGTTTAGGGCTTAGGGTTTAGGGTTTAGGGTTCAGGGTTTAGGGTTTAGGGTTCAGGAGTGAGGGCGTAGAACCCCAAACCCTGAAGTTCCAAGGCTTTGTTTGAGGAAGCTACAACTGGGTAATTAGTCCGCAGTGGGTTTTGGCGGAAGGGTTACATCCCGGTACGAACTAAACTTAGCGGACTGCAGGTTGTACCATAAACCCGAAACCCTGAACCATAACCCGAAACCCTAAACCTTACATGTGTTTTTGCCCAAACACTGTAGCAACACCAAGGGGTCCCACTTGAAGGAGTATAAGGAGAACTGGGATGCTCCCCCTCGTACTTACAGTCCTTAATAGGGATGATGATTGGGGATACTAAAATCCCTATCATTAAGGACTGTTAAAAAAAGGGGGAACGTCCCACGGTTTAGGTACCCTAAGGGTCCATGTACCTAAACAGGCAATACTTGGGCCCCAGAGTCCCTATATAGGAGGTACTTTAAGGCCCAAGTACTCCCTATTTAGGTACCCTGCCCCCTTCACCCCTTGTCGCCATGGCACAGTGCGAGGAGCAAGCCTTGGAGGCTGTGGGGCACGGGGTCCCAGCCTGCGCCAAGCTGGATTGTAAGAACAGTAAGGGTTTAGGGTTTAGGGTTTAGGGTTTAGGGTTTAGGGTTTAGGGTTTAGGGTTTTAACAGAACCCCGAAAACCCAAAGGCACTCCCCTAAACCCTAAACCCTGAACCCCAAACCCGAAATTCCCAAAACCCTGAAACCCTAGGCCCCTAACTAAGCCCTTGGGCTCCAAGCATAGAAATAATACCTAGGCCCCTAACTAAGCCCTTGGGCTCCAAGCATAGAAATAATACCTACACTGGGGTTTAGGGTTTAGGGTTTAGGGTTTAGGGTTTAGGGTTTAGGGTTTAGGGTTTAGGGTTTAGGGTTTAGGGTTTAGGGTTTAGGGTTTAGGGCTAGGTTATTTGGAGCCTTAGGGAAGGTCCAGAAACCTTTGGAGGGGCTCTCGGGTTCCCCGCGGGAAATTGCGGGGGCGCCGGGGACATGGTACCGCCTTTTCTGTTCTATGTAGGGTTTAGGGTTTAGGGTTTAGGGTTTAGGGTTTAGGGTTTAGGGTTTAGGGTTTAGGGTTTAGGGTTTTAGGGTTTAAGGCTTAAGGTTTCGGGCTTAGGGTTTGGGGTTTGAGGCTTTAAAACTTTAAGAAAGGAAATAACAACAAACAAAACAATAACAGAAATGAACAAAAACTTTAAAGCTTTAAATCCCAAACCCTTAATAAGAGGATCCCACCATGGCTCCACCCTTTGAACGGCGAAAAAAACAGGTAAAATCCTGCTCGGAGGTTCAGGGTATTTGGTTAACCAATTGTAAGGGTTTAGGGTTTAGGGGTACTTGTTCGCCAATTCTGACTGTACTTATAACCCACTTATCGGCCCCTTAAGTGCCCTAACCTGGTCATAATTTGGGGTTAGAAGTGCTGTTACAATTTGCTTCATAAGTACCACGAACCTCCAAGTAATGCTTGGGGGGGGGGGGGGAACCCTGAGCATGGCAAGCCTGCGCAGGCACCCCCCTTATTTGCAGGGAGGGTCTCCCCTACCTGAAGGTTCTAAGATGGTACTTAGCAACCAATTGCAACTGTACTTATAACCCAAATTATAACTATATTAGGGCACTTAAGGGGCTTATAAGTACAGTTATCAGTACAGGTAAAATTGGTTACTAGGTACCATGAACCTTCAAGTAGCTGTACTAGTAGAACTTTCTCAGCCCTGAGTTGGAAGTGTGGGGTTTCGGCTTTGGGCTCTGATTCGGCTTACGAGCTGGACGTGTAGGGCGCGTGGCCGTAGCTTGAAAGGTGCGCTCAAAGTTAGGCTGCAAGTCCCTTGAGCATAAGTTTAGGGTTTAGGGTTTAGGGTTTAAGGTTTAGGGTTTAGGGTTTGAGTCAAGGGTTTAGGGTTTAGGGTTTAGGGTTTAGGGTTTATAGAGTATGGTTGGTAAAAATCAGGGGGCGGCCTTCCTGCACTATGTTTTGGACTCAAAATATCCTGCAGCTAGGGGGTTGCGCAGTTGCAACTGCCCACACACTTTCGGGCTTTTGGAAGGGTAATGTCTGCACCAACAAAAAGACGTTTTATCCAAAGGAACAAACCCTAAACCCTAAACCCTAAACCCTAAAGCCTAAACACTAAACCCTGCCCATGCTCCATTGCTGATGTGGCTCCTGAATCGGTTGAGTTGCCATGTGTACTCCCCCCGCAATACAAACAGAACTCAATTGTCTACCTCCCCTCAATTTCAAAAACAGCTGAGAAAACCCATACGTCCCTTAGTATGGGTTCTGAAGTACTCAGAGCCCATACTAAGGGACCATTAACTACCCTAAGATGAAACTCGAACCCTCCTCAGCAGCAGTTTCACCTGCCCCCCCCTTTCCCCGCCGCCCCCCCCCCCCGCCAACAAAATAAACAATGGAATCCATCAAGGACATGTTCTCGATTTCTTCTGTCAGAGCACATACTCCGTTTGACTCACGAACCCCTTTGCCCTGAACACTGAAACCTGAACCCTGCATCCTAAACCCTAAACCCTAAACTGGAAACCCTAAACCCAAAACCCTAAACCGCAAACCCTAAACCCTCAACCCTAAACCCTAAACCCTGAACCCTAAACCCTAAACCCTAAACCCTGAACCCTAAACCCTAAACCCTAAACCCTAACCCCTAAACCCTACACCCTAAACCCTAAACCCTAAACCCTACTCACCCTGAACCCCAGGCCTTCCAGGCGGCTGAAGGTCTGCAAAAACAGCTCCCGGAGCGGCTCCAGGAGCCTGGGTTTGGGTGGTTTAGGGTTTAGGGTTTAGGGTTTAGGGTTTAGGGTTTCGGGTTTCGGGTTTGGGGTTTAGGGTTTCGGGTTTGGGGTTTAGGGTTTAGGGTTTAGGGTTTAGGATTTGGGGTTTAGGGTTTAGGATTTGGGGTTTAGGGTTTGGGCTTTGGGCTTTAGGGAATAGGGTTTAGGTTGAGGGTTGAGGGTTTAAATGTTAAGGTTTAGGGCTTTTGTAGGGTAGGGCGATTTACGGGGGTAGGGTTTTTGTAGGATTATATAGAATTTGGGGTTTCTGTAGGGTTAGATAGTGTGATACAAGATCTGCTGGGCAGGTTTCCCTTGTAATACAGAGCCGTAGAGTTACCCTAAATCCTAAACCCCGAACCCTAAACCCTATACCCAAAAACAAGTGTTTCGATCCACTCAGAACTTACCTGATGGGTTTCAGGCCTCAGGGCTTCAGTGACTTCAGTGTGTCAGGAGCATCGCTTGTCCCTATAAAAAACAAGGGTCCTGAGCTCTAAGCCCTGAGCTCTAAACCCTAAGCCCTATATGAACCCTAAACCCTAAACCTCTAAACCCGAACCCGACAGCACCAAGCAGGATCATGAGTGTACCTCTCAGGTGCCGGATGCTTCAGGGTTTAGGGTTGCCCTCAACCCAGCCTCTAAACCCTAAACCCCTCTAAGCCCGAAACCCTAAACCCTAAACCCTAAACCCTAAACCCTAAACCCTAAACCCAAGCTGGGCTCCGGGGCAGCTCGGAGGGCCTCAGGCCCGAAGCCAGGCGACTCAGAAGAGAGGGGACCCAGGAGGCGGGGGCCTCCTCCGGTTTAGGGTTAGGGCTAGGGTTTAGGGTTTAGGGCTAGGGTTTAGGGTTTAGGGTTTAGGGCTTGGGGGTTTAGGGTTTAGGGCTTGGGGGTGTGGGGTTTAGGGTTTGGAGCTTAGGGTTTAGGGTTTGGGGTTTAGGGGTTTAGGGTTTGCGGTTTAGGGTTTAGGGTTTACGATTGGCAGGGGCCAGGACATTTCTAGTTTAGAAGGGAGCAATTAGCAAAAACCCCACCCGCCCAGAGGGTCCCATAACATCACGAAAATATGTACTATTTTTTATCGTGCGCATCTTTTCCTAAACCCTCGCTTCATGCCCTTGGTTCCAGAAGCTCTCCAAAGCTCCCAAAAGACATACAATAACAAAAAAACAACCAAGAAAACGCAAAAACAAAAGATCATTGAGATCCATGAACCTTTAACATTAGACCCCAGAAATTTTTTTTGGGGACACCGGGGACACTCCCAGAAGCTCCAGGAGCTCCCCAAGGCACGCAAAAAAAAACAACAGAAAAAACCGAGGAAAAAAAACGAAAAACGAAAAAATGAGATTCCTGAACCCCTAACATTAGACCCCAGAAGAATTTCTGGGACCCCGCAGAAAGGCTCCCAGAAGCTCAAGGAGGCCCCCAGAAGCTCCCCCAGGCACCCAAAAGAAACAAAACGATAAAAAACCCAGAAGAATGAAGAAAATCAACAAAATGAGATTCCTGAACCCTTAACATTAGATGCCAGAAGAGTTTTTGGGAATTCGGGGAGGCTCCCCACCCCACCCTTGCACCAAACCCATTTGACACAGTTGCCTAAATCGACGAAGAACTTGCCGAAATCGACGAAGGACTTGCCGAAATCGACGAAGAACTTGCCTAAATCGACGAAGAACTTGCTTAAATCGACGAAAAACTTGCCTAAATCGACGAAGGATTTGCCTAAAGCGACGAAGGATTTGCCTAAATCGACGAGAACTTACCTAAATCGACAAAGGACTTGCCTAAATCGACGAAGGGTTTGCCTAGATCGACGAAGGATTTGCCTAAATCGACGAAGGATTTGCCGAAAACGGTGAATTTCCAAGGTGTTTATATATGTATATATATATATATATATGAAGAAGGTTTTAGGCTTCATTCGGGGCTTTCGGGTGTTTTGGGTTTTGGGGTGGAGGTGTTTGGGGTTTAGGCGTTTAGGGTTTGGGGTTAAAGCTTCGGGTTTGCGGTTTAGGTCGGCTGCTAGGCGTTTAGGTGGCACGGGCTTAGGGGTTCGGCGGTTCGTGAGTGACGCGGGTTAGACCTCACAAGCCAGCGGTTTGCAGGTAGACTTTTGTAGTGGCTCATACCGCACCCTGAACCCCGGAAACCATAAACCCTGATACCCTACCCAAAGGCTCCTATGTAGTACCTTTTTGGGGAAGTATACTAGAATCCCCTATAACTAACCCAAAAAGGAACGACACTGGAGCCTCTGGGTATACTCAACGCCCCATGCACCCCATCACGGCAATACTCCCAAACAACCCAAGCACCAAGCAACCCAAACACCCCAGAGCCTAAACTTCAAGAACACCCCAAGCCCCGAACTCTAAACCCTGAAACCCTCACCCTAAACCCTCAACCCTAAACCCTCAACCCTAAACCCTTAACCCTAAACCCTAAAAACTGAAACCCTCAACCCTTGGGGCAGACCTGGTCTTCGGGCAAATGCTTGAGGAGCAGCTCCCAGGCACCTCGGCAACTCGTACGCTCGGTTTAGGGTTTACGGTTTAGGGTTTAGGGTTTAGGGGACGTTGGGTTCGCGCTTAGTTGGGTTGAAGGGTTGCGGGCTTAGGGCATCGGGGCAAGTAGGCTTTTGGGTGTGGGGTGTAGGCCTTTGTATGTAATCTAATGTAATGTCATGTACTGTAATGTAATGTATGTATATATATATACATGTCTAGCGAGAGAGAGAGAGAGAGCGAGAGAGAAAGAGAAAGAGAGGAGAGAGAGAAAGAGAAAGAGAGGAGACAGAGAGAGAGAGAGAGACAGAGAGAGAGAGAGACACAGAGAGACAGAGAGAGAGACAGAGAGACGGAGAGAGAGAGAGAGAGAAGCAAATATGGGGGAAGGTCCTCACCGGACCCGCGACTTTGAATTAATCTCTGGGCTTTCACTTTCACGTGAGGTGTTGAGTCTGTGAGACGCACTCAAGCCCGAGACGTCGTAAACCCGAGCTGAAACCACATAACAGACCGCCCCATCAATAAAACCCTCCCCTCCCAAACATGATGCCTGGACCACACCCCCAAACATCTGTAAAGCCTAAACCCTGAACTCGAAACTCTAAAATTTCAAAAACCTAATTAAACCCGAAACCCTAAAACCTAAACCAAAAACCCGAAACCCCTAAAGCCCCTAAAACCCCTAAAACCCCTCAAACCCCTCAAACCCCTCAAACCCCTAAAACCCCTAAAGCCCCTAAAACCCCTAAAGCCCCTAAAGCCCCTAAAACCCCCCCAAAGCCCCTAAAGCCCCTAAAGCCCCTAAAACCCCTAAAACCCCTAAAACCCCTAAAGCCCCTAAAGCCCCTAAAACACCTAAAACCCCTAAAACCCCTAAAACCCCTAAAGCCCCTAAAGCCCCTAAAACCCCAAAAAACCCCTAAAACCCCTAAAACCCCTAAAGCCCCTAAAGCCCCTAAAGCCCCTAAAACCCCTAAAACCCCTAAAACCCCCGAAGCCGCCACCTCTTAGCTGCTGCGGGGTCGTCAGCTGCGACGCAGCCTCTTGAAGGCCTTGGCTTGAGATTCGGTTTAGGGTTTAGGGTTTAGGGTTTAGGGTTTGGGGTTTGGGGTTTGGGGTTTGGGGTTTGGGGTTTAGGGTTTAGGGCTTAGGGTTAGGGGTTTAGGGGTTTAGGGGTTTAGGGGTTTAGGGGTTTAGGGGTTTAGGGGTTTAGGGGTTTAGGGGTTTAGGGGCTTGGGGTTTGGGGTTTGGGGGTTTGGGGATGTTCACGCCTTCTACTAACAGTCCAGGGTTTAGGGCTTGGGGTTTGATTTTTGGGGTTTTGGGTTTGCAAATTTAGGGATTGGGGTTTGGGGTTTGGGTTTTAGGGTTTTAGGGTGTTCGGGTTTTAGGGTTTTCGGGTTTTAGGGGTTTTGGGGGTTTTAGGGGTTTTAGGGGTTTTACGGGTTTTAGGGGCTTTAGGGGTTTTAGGGGTTTTCGGGTTTAAAGTTTAGGGCTTGCTAAACCCTAAACCCTAAACCCTAAACCCTAAACCCTAAACCCTAAACCCTAAACCCTGAAGGTCGGATCGCCCCGCTGCGGGCGAGGTCGCAGTGGTCGCACCCATCAGGCCCTGCCACGCCTCTGTGAGTAGCTGCCGGTTTAGGGTTTAGGGTTTAGGGTTTAGGGTTTAGGGTTTAGGGTTTAGGGTTTAGGGTTTAGGGTTGGGGTTTAGGGTTTAGGGTTTAGGGTTTAGGGTTTAGGGCTTGGGGTTTGGGGTTTAGGGTTTGGGGTTTGGGGTTTGGGGTTTAGGGTTTAGGACTCTGGCAGCAGCTTTTCTTCGCCACCTGCACGAGAGGGGCCTCTTCTGCCGCATGCACTTGGGTGCAGTGTGGGCAGGCATGGAACGTTTGCTGGATTGCTAAGCTTGTTTTTTTGCATCCCAGCGCCCTAAATCGACAACCCTAAACCCTAAAACCCCTAAACCCCTAAAACCCCTAAACCCTAAAACCCTAAAACCCTAAAACCCTAAAACCCTAAAACCCTAAAACCCTAAAACCCTAAAACCCTAAAACCCTAAAACCCTAAAACCCTAAAACCCTAAAACCCTAAAACCCTAAACCCTAAACCCCAAATCGCAAGCCCCCTACGCCCTAAACCCTAGGCACGACATCTCTGGCATCAACGTCCACGAGGTGGTGAAGCTATGAAAGTTAGGCTGCCCAGTAACCAAGGCTTAAAAAGGGTGCCCTTTTCTACTTAAAGGGGTTTATAAGGGAACCTAAACCCCCCAAAAAGGGAATAAGGGCACTACTGGGCATCCCAGAAAGCCTGTGTCTTGAACCTAAGGGTTGAGCTTAGGATTTACGGTTTAAGGTTTAGGGTTCATAGGGTTGAAAGGTTTTGTAGGGTTTACAGGGTTTATAGGGTTTATAGGGCTGACAGGATTTACAGGGTTTGTAGGGTTTATAGAGTTTCAAGCATTTGCAGGGTTTCTGGGTTTCTAGGGAATCTAGGGTTTATAGGGCTGCAAGGGCTTACAGGGTTTCTAAAGGGTTTACAGGGTTTATAGGGTTTGTAGGGTTTAGGGGGGTTTATAGGGGTTATGGGGTTTATAGGGTTTAAAGGGTCTATAGGGCTTATAGGGTTTATAGGTTTTAATGGGTCAATAGGGTTGCTAGAGCTTCTAGGGTTTAGGGTTTCCTGCAACTGATGAATTCAACACCTGCTGAATGTAATGAATGTTTTATTGATGGTGACAAGAAAATTCTTGTAAATCCAAGAATGAGAGATGACCCCTCTTTTCGGGCGAAATACCCATTGAGAGCCTCTGAGTAGGGGGATGAAGAAGCCTTGAATGCTCCCTGAGGCCTCTTTGCTCCTCCTTCCGAGGCGGTAGCCTCCCCCCTCCCCAAACAAGACTCGCATCTAACCCTAAACCCTGAACCCTGAACTCTTCGAAGGCCTAAACTCTTCGAAGCCCTAGACCCAAGCGTCGAATTCAACCTTAACCCCTCAACCTTCGACCCTTACATCCTTAAACCCTTGAACACTTCAAATCTGAAGCCCCTTAAGCCCTTCAAACCCTTGAGCCCCTTGAACCCTCAGCCCCCGAACCCCTTAAGACCTGACACTTGAACCCCTCATCCCTCTATCTCAGCCCTAAACCCTGAACCCTAAATCCTATTACCCACGTGGGTATCCCAAAATACCCCTTTCATACCCCAAATAGAACAGAATCCCTTTAACCTCTCCCCAAAAGGGTGGCCCCTACTGTCGGAGAACCCCCACGTAGGTCGAGGCCCCTGACTATAAACCCTAGAAACGCTAGCATCCCTCTAACGATACTTCCTATAATAAACCCTATCAACCCTATAATCCCTATCGACCCTTAATCGCTATAACCCCCACACTCCCTAAAAAACCCTGAAACCCTACATCCCACGTAGGCCAAAGCCCCTGGCCCTCGAGGAACGTGGGGCAGTCCACAAGATCGGCTTTGCAACCTTCTCCTGGCGGGAACTGTTGGGGCTTTAAGAGGCTTCAGTTTAAGTTCGGGTTGAGGGTTGAGGGTTGAGGGTCGAGGGTTGAGGGTCTAGGTGTTGTGGCTTCCGCCCGGGGCGTGCCCGGCTGTGGGCGACAGCCCCTTTAGATTTAGGGTTTAGGGTTTTAGGGTTTTAGGGTTTTAGGGTTTTAGGGTTTTAGGGTTTTAGGGTTTTAGGGTTTTAGGGTTTTAGGGTTTAGGGCTTACCAGATGCTTTGGCACCCTTGGGGCTGCGTCCTGGGGGCATTTCTCTTGCGGCGCTCTTCGCAAACGTCGTGGGTCTCTTTCGTAGTGCAAATCAAATATCTGGCGAGCCGGGACCCAAGAGTCACCCAGGAATAGAAAAGGTTCTACTTGGCTTGTAGGGGCGTATAATTTTGGGTTTAGGGTTTAGGGTTTAGGGTTTAGGGAGCCTTAACCCAGAACAAACGGGGAATAAGGGCGCCTACTTTGGATCCCAGGAACTGCCAGCGCAGGACGCGCAAAGAAGCCGACTCTCGCTTCTGAGAGTCGAACCTACCAGGCACCTGATACACCAAGTCCTGTAGAGACGAACTGTATTCTTAGGGTTTAGGGTTTAGGGTTTAGGGTTTCGGGTTTAGGGTTTAGGGCTCGACCGGGAGTAACCTAGGAATAAAAAAGGGTATCCTTTTTGGTTTTAAGGGGATGATGAGGGAACCGCAACCCTAAAAAAGGGGCAACAGGGCCTACTCCCGGTCCTAGCTTACACAAGGCCCGAAACCCTAAACCCAACCCAGCAAGGGGTCAATATCATAGACCCAGGGCCTAAACCCTAACCCTAAACCCTAAACCCTAAACCCTAAACCCTAAACCCTAAACCCTAAACCCAAAACCCAAACCCTAACCCTAAACCCTAAACCCAGGGCCTAAACCCTGTCTCCTCAAGCCTTAGACCCTAAATCCCTTAAACCCCAAGCCCTAAACCCTAAGCACTACAACTAAACCCTCCGCTTGCATGGCCTGAGCAGCTTACTGCTTACCGTATTGTGTTTAGGGTTTAGGGTTTAGGGTTTAGGGTTTAGGGTTTAGGGTTTAGGGTTTAGGGTTTAGGGTTTAGGGTTTAGGGTTTAGGGTTTAGGGTTTGGGGTTTAGGGTTTAGGGTTTAGGGTTTAGGATTAGGGCTTTATCGGCTGTGGGGTTTAGGGTTTAGCACGCCAAGCCCTTACCTGAAGGCTCCAGTGTAGTTCCTTTTCGGTTAGTTCTGAGAGGATATAGCATACACCACCCACAAAGTTCTACGGTAGGTATGAACCCTAAACCCTAAACCCTAAACCCTAAACCCTAAACCCTAAACCCTAAACCCTAAAGGCCCTCGGGCCTCAGGTGCCCCCCACCCCCCCGCAGTTGACCGGCGAAAACGAGTTTCTCGCAAAACGCAACTCCTCAGGGGTATAAGTTGGGATGTTTAGGGTTTCGGGTTTCGGGTTGGATGTTCCCCCTTATTCCAACAGCTCCTTCACAGGGATGATAGTAGGCGGTACGAGAATCCCCATTAAGGACTGTTAGAAAAAGGGGGAACATTCCAGGGTATAAGGCGGGACTCCCGAGAAGGGACCCTCAATCTTAGTCCCGATACATATCTCCCTATATATACCTTATGCAGTCCCTATATACCTAAGTAGCCCCTAACCCTAAACCCTAAACCCTAAACCCTAAACCCTAAACCCTAAACCCTAAGGTCCCTTAGAAGGGACCCTCCTTGAGTCCTGAAAGTTCCCCGGAGAGGTGGCATTTGCATGAAGCCGCTTAGGCTGCTGACCGGAAGACTCGCACGTAGTTCCTTATTGGCTTAGGGTTTAGGGTTTAGGGTTTTAGGGTTTTAGGGTATTAGGGTTTTAGGGTTTAGGGTTTTAGGGTTTTAGGGTTTTAGGGTTTGGGGTTTGGATTTAGGGGGTTAGGGTTGTTTGGGTATTATAGCATAATCCCTACTGGAGAAGCCATAATTGGCCCCACAAGCTTAGTCCGCTTCCATAAGGGACAGATCTGGGGTCGGCTTCGTCTGTACAGAAATAACACACACACACACACACACAAGCGCGCGCGCGCGCAAGACTCAAGAAACGTCAAGGCACGCAGACGTGTCTGCGAAAGACAGGCTCTGGCGGCATTGTCGAAAGCCTGTGTGGCGCGTTACAAGTGGTCGCTGCCTCATGAAGGTGCGGCCAAAGCTATTATTCGCGAGAGGCTGGGCGCATCTCACCAAGACCTAGCCGGAAAAATAAGAGGGCTCCGGTAGCGCATCTGTTCAATTGAGCTGTGCTTGTGTGACAGGAGGAGTGTTGAGTCTGAGAGTATGTGTGTGTGCACGCATGCTCTACCACTGCCAATTCTTTGCTCGATTTTAGCCGTCCACCCTAAACCCTAAACCCTAAACTCTAAACCCTAAACCTTAGAAAATGGGACGCTGTGGGAGTGCACTTTTTCCGCAAAAAACACATGCAAATCCTAAAAACAACCTAAAAACACACGAAAAGCGTGAAAAAACAAAAAACACACACAACAAATCTCCACAAAAACCAAAAATAAAAGAACCAAGAAAAAATAAAACAATCCTGAGGGACTCTGTTGGGGAGCCGGACCCCTGGGAAGAGTCTCTCAGGATTGTTTTTTGTTTTTTTTTTTGGTTTTTTGGGGGTTCTTGTGTAAGAACACCAAAAAACCAAAAAAACCAAAAAAACCAATCCTGAGGGACTCTTTTGGGGAGCCGGACCCCTGGGAAGAGTCTCGCAGGATTGGTTTTTTTGTTTTTTTTGTTTTTTTTGGTTTTTTGGTTTTTTGTTTTTTTTGGTTTTCTTGGTTTTTTTGTTTTTTGGAGGATTTTTGTGCAAGAAAACCAAAAAAAAAACAATCCTGAGGGACTCTGTTGGGGAGCCGGACCCCTGGGAAGAGTCTCTCAGGATTGTTTTTTTGTTTATTATTAGTATTTTTTTTTTTGTTTTTTTGGTTTTTTTGGTTTTTGGAGGATTTTTGTGTATTATTGGAGATGTTTCTGCATCATTTCCTTTTGTACGGTTTTTCGGTATCTTCTGAAGGGTGTTTTTTGGGCCTTCTTTAGGTTCTTTGGTGTTATGTCCTTTTTGTACGTTTTTTGTTTGTACAGTTGTTTCTGTTACTTGTGTTGTGTGTGTGTTGTTTATTTCTGGGTGCCCTTTTGTACGTGACAAACGCGCTAACATGGACAATCAAGCACACCGCATTACCAAAAAAAAAACGAATCCAGCAAAATCTCGAGAGTACCAAAACTTCCATATAGTCAATCACGGCCCAATACGCAAGACATGACATCTATCCTGAAAAACTATACCTTAGCTAGGATATTTCAAGCAATCATCCCCCAATAAGCAAAACCTAATATCTATACTAAACACTGTACCTTAGCAACATATTTTAAGACATCACGCCCTAAGGCTCCTACCAATTTAATACGGTTCCTATCAATTTAAAGAGCGGTCTTATTCATGTTACTGGGATTCGCAAAGGTATAGTTCTTGTTAAAGGATCCTATTGTTTTTCAGGCCTATTGGTTACTATTCATTTTAGTAAGATTCATTCTCGTCCTAATAGGATTCCTGTGAATTATAACCCGGTTCTTTTTGATTTGTCAAGGGTTCCTATTCATTTTAATAGGCTTCCTTCCTATTACCTGTTTTCCGGTTCCGATAATTTAATAGAGGATTCCTATTTATTTTCATAGGATTCCAATAAAGTTTCATAGGGTTCCTAATTACTTAAAAAAGGCCCCTACTCATGTAATAAGATTCCTATCCTTTTGTTGTCAGATTCTTATTCATGCTAATGGGATTCGTGTTAATATCCGCCGAGGCCTCGGGCCGCAGGTGTTTAGGTTGTCAGAACAGGCACCCCCCTCCAAATCCTCCCCCCACACCCAAAACCACCCCTCTGCCCACCCCTACCCCGACTCCCCCTGCCCCCCCCCCCCCCCCCCCCCCCCCCCCCCCCCCCCCCCCCCCCCCCCCCCCCCCCCCCCCCCCACCCCCCCCCCCCCCCCCCCACCACCCCCCCCCCCCACCCCCCCCCACCCCCCCCCCCCACACCCCCCCCCCCCCCCCACCCCCCCCCACCCTCTACCAGGGGCCGGGCTCAACCCTACCCCAAAAAAACCCCAAAGCTTGAGCCCTAAGCCCTCAATCCTAAACTAACCCTCAACCCTAAACCCCAAACCATAAAACAATAAACCGGAACCCTAAACCCAACCCTTATTGCTTGGGGTCCAGCGACTTGGGCGCTGTGGAATCACCATGCTCACGCGGATGCGCTGGGCCGGGCCGAGGCGGGTCGCGTAGCGTTAAAATTAATAAGGACCTCATTCACTTTAAAGGGATTCCTATCGATTTAGGCTCATGTTCATTTTCGTAGGATTCTTATTATTTTTCTAGGGGTTCACATTTTTTTATAGGGGTCCGATTGGTTCGTGTTAATTGTAGTAGGGTTCCTCTTCAGTTTAACAGGGTTCTTATTAATTCTACGAGGATTCTCCTTAATTTTGAGGGGCCTCCAATTCATATTCAGAGGCTTCCTATTGACTTTACGGCGCCGATTAATTTAAAATAGGGTTCCTATGAATTTTAATGGAGGATTCCTATTGTTGTTTCTAATAAAGTTGGCCCATTTATTTAGAAAACGGGGACAGTAACTCAGGTCAGGACATACACTGTATCGCTGCTTTGTGTTGGCGTACTTGCATGTTATGCATGTCTCGTGATTTTGTTTATATACAATACGGGTACGTTGCGAGAGTGTTTTTAAAATGTCTTTCAATAAATGGAAAAAAGTGCACTCCCACAGCGTCCCGGTCTCAAACCTTAACCCCTAAACCCTAAACCCTAGACCCTAAACCCTAACCCCTAAACCCTAAACCTTAAACCCCTTCTGCCCAGTAGACTGAATCACATGGCACGGCGCTGCCACGGAGTCCTCTTGAACGTCCAGTCCTAGATTCTAGCGGAATCAAATTCCTAGACCCAAGAGTACTTGGAGGTTCATGGTACTTAGTAGCCAATTATAACTGTACTTATAACTCAAGTTCTAATTCTATTAGGGCACTTAAGGGGCTTATCAGTACAGTTATAAGTACAGTTATAACTAGTCAATAAGTACCATGAGCCTTCAAGTATCAGAGTAACCTAGGAATGAACAGGCTTTAGGGAACCTCGGAATGAACAGGCTTTAGGGTTTAGGGCTTATAGATCCATCCTAGGAAAGAACATTTGGTAAGGGAACCCTAAAGCCTAAAGCCTATAAAATTAAAAATATTAAAGCCTAACGCCTAAAGCCTAAAGCCTAAAGCCTAAACCCTGAAAAAATGGAATTAGGGGTCAGCTCTGGGTCATCGGGTGCATGCAAAAACGGCCCTTCGGAGGTCGAGGGCCCAGTTCCCCAACATGGTTTAGGGTTTAGGGTTTAGGGTTTAGGGTTTAGAGTTTAGGGTTTAGAGTTTAGGGTAACTGTCAACTTGATCATGGCAATGAAGAGCGTTGCTGGTGGGAACTCCTCTCGATCTCCGGCAGTGACAAAGTACTTTACCTTGGTAGCCACGGTTTAGGGTTTAGGGTTTAGGGTTTAGGGTTTAGGGTTTAGGGTTACTTTATAAGGGAACCCAGAGCCCAAAAACAAAGAAGCAAAGGGTACCACTGGGTACCATGTTGCCCAAAACCCTAAACCCTAAACCCTAAACCCTAAACCCTGATCTACCAAGTTACTTGGCCTGGGGTGGGATGCTGGGGCCGGCCGCGTATCAGGCCTTTCTGCTCGTCGAGCATCAACCCTGGCCTGTGTAGCCCAGGAACCATTTAGGGTTTAGGGTTTAGGGTTTAGGGTTATAGGGTTTAGGGTTTAGGGTTTAGGGTTTAGGGTTTAGGGTTTAGGGTTTAGGGTTTAGGGTTATAGGGTTTAGGGTTTAGGGTTTAGGGTTTAGGGAGGGGTTTAGGGTTTAGGGTTATAGGGTTTAGGGTTTAGGGTTTAGGGTTTAGGGCTTAGGGCTTAGGGCTTAGGGTTTAGGGTTTAGGGTTTAGGGAGGGGTTTAGGGGTTAGGGAGGGGTTTAGGGGTTTAGGGGTTTCGGGGTTTAGGGGTTTAGGGGTTTAGGGGTTTGGGGGTTTGGGGGTTTAGGGGTTTAGGGGTTAGGGGTTAATTAGGGTTTAGGGTTGAGGGTTTAGGGTTGAGGGTTTAGGGTACCCTTCTTCTGGTTGGCTACTTTACAAGGGAAGCCAGAAGCAACAAAAAAGGTGAAGGGTACCACTGGGCTAGCAAGTGGCGGAAGCTTCGGAGCGATGGCAAAACGGCAGCCTCGGAGGTCGGATGCCGACGGCCACGCCTCTACCTTCTGCCCGACTTTCACCTCGAAGCTGCTGGGGAGCGAGTACGTGAAGAAGGTCATGGCCGGCGGGTTCCGAGCGAATGTCGGAAGGACTGAAGGAGGCGAGCGTGGCGCCCACGAAGCGCCTTTCTAGGGGTTCTACCTTGGACCCTTAAGGTTGTACCATGTTGTACCCTCGGGTTTTGGGGCCCCTTTTTAAGGATCCTTAAGGGAATATGAGGGCCATATTAGGAGTATATTGAATCCCTTGAGCCTTGCTGGATGACGCTCAGGACGGCCAAAGCGATCTCGAGGGAATAGCCCAGGTCTTCCTGCGAGTCTGTGAGCTTCTTGATCCAAGCTTCCATGTTCGTCTTCCTATGCTCCCCTTAGAACCTCCAAAACAAATAGCATGGTTTAGGGTTTAGGGTTTAGGGTTTAGGGTTTAGGGTTTAGGGTTTAGGGTTTAGGGTTTAGGGTTTAGGGTTTAGGGTTAACATTTTTAATATCCTCTTGGGTTTTATATGAACAAAAAAAGAAAAAAGATTCCCAAGGGGGGGATAGAGCTTCTTCTTCATGTCACCTCCGAGCCCTGGAGGCATTCGGACTTGTGGCTGCTGCGGTATCACCTTGACAGGCTCTGCTCTGAAGTCCTGAAGCGATCCCAGGGCTCCAGGATGCGCGGTAGCTGGCCTAGCTGACATTGGTGGAGCATCACCTGGGTTTAGGGTTTAGGGTTTATAGTTTATAGGGTTTAGGGTTTGGGGTTGAGGAAAGTTTAGGGTTTAGGGGTTTAGGGCCAAGCAACCCAGTTGAGAGCGCAACACAACGGCAGAAATTTCAGAGGCTTGCCGCACCCCCGAACACCCAATTCTAAGCCCCTGGACCGAAGCCAGGTTGCTCCATGCCTCGGGTCCGGTGACGCCGGCATCTCTCAAGCAGTCCATCAACGCCAGAATACCGTGTGCATGACCACAACTGCCAGTGACAAGCATCTGCACCTATGGCTTGCCTCGGGCAGTCTTGACTATGGAGCGGCTCTTGGTGATTCGCGCACCATGCCCTGCAGTACTAGTCAGGTAAGAGCAGAGCCCCGAAACCCCAAACCCTAAACCCCTAACCCTAAACCCCTAACCCTAAACCGCCCCAAAGGTGCAGCACAAGGCATGCTCGGGCTGCCGTCGGATGTTCATTTAACAATGCCGTACCTCCGGGACTTTCTCCCTGGGGCTTTCACGCACGGTTTTCCGGTTTAGGGCGTGGTTTAAGGTTTAGGGTTCCCGAGCGACGTAGGACCAACCTCTGAAAGCACTCGTGGTCCTAGAACGTTCATGAAAACTCCCAAGCCCCAAATCTTAAACCTTAAATCCTAAACCCTGACCCAAAGAGCCCAATAGCCCTTAATTAGGGAATATATTCCTTAACCTATATAGGGATCCTGAATATGATTTAAGGACTGTTCCGTAATAAAGGGACATTGGGCCCGCTGGGGAGCCATAAACCCTAAACCCTGAACTCTTTTTTGCGTTGGTTGCTTCACAAGGGAACCCCTGAGCCCCCCAAACAAGTGCAAAAGGGCACCGCTGGGCTACCACCGAGGAATAGAAAGGATGCAGATTTTTTGCTTTGAAGGCGCGAGAAAGGGGAACCTGGACCCGAAAGAAAGGGAACAAGAGCCTTCTCTGGGTCTCAGTAGCCCTAAACCCTAAACCCTAAACCCTAAACCCTAAACCCTAAACCCTAAACCCTAAACCCTAAACCCTAACCTTTAGGAAACCCTAAGCCCTAAACCCTAAACCCGAATACCTCAACTCGGAGGGCCTTGTTGCAGCAGTGCCTGCACTAAGGCTTCCAAACACGATGGCAAGTCCTGGGAGCACATGGATAGGGTTTAGGGTTTAGGGTTTAGGGTTTAGGGTTTAGGGTTTAGGGCTTAGGGTTTAGGGTTTAGGGTTTCGGGTTTGGGGTTCAGGGTTCAGGGTTTAGGGTTTAGGGTTTAGGGTTTAGGGCTTAGGGTTTAGGGTTTCGGGTTTGGGGTTCAGGGTTTAGGGTTTAGGGTTTCGGGTTTGGGGTTTAGGGTTTAGGGTTTCGGGAGGGTTCAGGGCTAGGGTTTAGGGCGTAGGGTTTGGTGTTTAGGGTTCGTTGGTAGTACATAAGTACGTATAAACTCGTAGGCAAGACCCATGACAAAAGGGCTCTTCCTTAGGGGTACCTTTGTCACTCCCTTATGTAGCACAGCCCCTTTCTTGAAAAGCACCCCCCAGAAGGGACCATGAGAAAACTGTACATAAACACAGTTTCGGTTACTTAGTGTCTAGGGGTTTAGGGCGTAGGGTTTACAGACTGTGTTTTAGTAGGGAACAAGGGAAGAAGGTACCTTATATCCCCTATATATGTTTGCCCTTAAAGGAATAGAGCAAGTATAAGGTTCTGAAGGGAGGGGTATGTAAACCAAGGTTCCTTAATACTCCCCACTACTCCCGAAGGCTCCCTAAGGTTCCGTAGGTACCCCCCCCCCCCCCCCCCCCAGGAACCTGAATCCTAAACCCTAAACCCTAAACCCTAAACCCAGAACAAGGGTACCTCATTCCCTGATTCCCTGCTCAGAACCGTTGAGGCTCTTGGAAGCCGAGGGTTTAGGGTTTAGGGGACGGTGGTTATGAGGATCCCAGGGCTGTAGCTTGTTTTTTTCGGGCCTAGGCCTGAGGGTTTAGAGTTTAGGATTGAGGGTTTTTTCGGAAATGAATTACCCACCCAGATTCCAAAAACCCCTTAATTAAGGAAAAATGCCCTACTTTAGACTAAGGATCCTTATCATAAATTTTGGTATGTTCCTTTATTCAGGGATGTTGGAAGATCTGGGGTTTGGGTCTTTGAGGGTTTTGGGGTCTTGGGAATGAGGGCTTTCGGACCTAGGCCCTGAAGTTTTGGTTCGTTCCTGAACCCTAAAACCCTAAAACCCTAAAACCCTAAAACCCTAAAACCCTAAACCCCTAAACCCCTAAACCCCTAAACCCCTAAAACCCCAAAACCCTAAAACCCTAAATCCCTAAAACCCTAAAACCCTAAAACCCTAAACCCTAAGTGTACGCCTTGACGAACCTAGCCTGGCCCTTAACACCCTCTGAAAAATACTCCCAACATGATCCTCTTAAACCCATAACCGAAAACGAAAAATACCCCAAGGGCCTACCGCGGAATGGGGGGGGGGGGATCTAAACCCTAAACCCTAAACCCTGAACCCTAAACCCTAAACCCTAAACTGTGGCTTTTCGGGGTTTAGGGCAGGCTCAGGCTTTGCCGAGGGATACTTAGCCGTCTAAGATCTTCTTAAGGGCCTCAAGGGGTTTCAGGAGGGACCCCTAGAAGGGACCCTTACTCTTATTCCCCTAGAAACTCTTGGTTGCTGGGTTCATAAGTCCCCAAAAAAGTGTCAAGTGTAGTCACTCAGCTACTAAGACTTATATATATATATAATACACCTTATATATAGCCCTAGAAACCTAAATTTTCCCCAACTAACTACGGTCCCTTAGAAGGGTCCCTCCTCTAGGCATCGTGAGCTTAAGGGTAAGGAGTATCTAGGTTGAGGGTTTAAGGGTTTAGGAGCCCTAACCCCTAAACCTGTAAATCTAACAAACCTCAAACTGCCTAAGCCTCATCAAACCTCAATCCTAGTTTAGGGTTAGGGTTTAGGGTTTCGGGTTTAGGGTTTGTCTTTCATGGGCCTTATCAGCCTTACAAACCCCAAGGACAGAATGCTAAGCCCTAAACTCTGAAGCCCTAAACCCCTAGGGTTTAGTGTGGTTTAGGGTTTAGGGTTTAGGGTTTGGGGTACTGAAGCTTGGGGCTCAAGAACTAGAATCTAGACTAAACTCTAAACGTAGACCTCCCCAAACCCTAAACCCCTTAACCCTTAAACCCCTGAACCCCTAAACCCCTAAACCCCTAAACCCTTGAACCCTTAAACCCCTGAACCCCTAAACCCTTAAACCCTTAAACCCCTGAAACCCTAAACCCTCAACCCTAAAGCCCTAAACCCTAACGTTCTGGTCTATCGGCCCTCCGAAATTTCGCCGAGCGGCAGCCATGGCCGCATAGCTCCTGCGAAGTAGCCATGGGCAGCCCCAAACCCTAAATCCTAAACCCTGAACCCTAAACCCTAAACCCTTCCACAAACCAAAGCCCTCCCCAGCCCTACTTGGGGTTCACGGGTAGATATAAGACGTGCTATCAATACCCTACATAAGGCTACACAGCTTACAATACTTAACAGCCCCGGCTTGCAAGCCAGACCTAGCAGTTAACCTAGATTTGAAGTAAAAAAAGGGTTGCCCTTTTTGGTTTTAAGGGGGATTTAGAAGGGATCCCCAAGGCTCCAAAAAAGGGAAATGAAGGCCTAGTCCGGGTCCTCGCAAGTGCCCATGAACTACCAAGTACCCTGAAGCTCTAAAAGCTCAAAACCTGGTCCTAAGCCCGAAAGCAGAAAGCCCTGAACCCAATAGACCCTGAACAAAACGCACAACGTAGACGGTAAAGAGCTCCCTGAATCCCTGAACTTACTGAAAACCCTAAACCCTAAACCCCAAACCCCAAACCCCACACCCCAAACCCCAGAACCGAAACCCGAAACCCTAAACCCCAAACCCTTAACCCTAAACCCTAAACTCTAAAACCCCAAACCCTAAACCCTAAACCCTAAACCCTAAACCCTAAACCCTAAACCCCAAACCCCAAATCCTAAACCCTAAACAGCTCCTCACCAGCCCAGCGCCGAAGGCAGCACCTTCTCGCCGCGGGAGGGCGGCCGCCCACAAGGCTGGCAGCCTCGGGTGGGCTTAGGGTTTAGGGTTTAGGGTTTAGGGTTTAGGGTTTAGGGTTTAGGGTTTAGGGTTTAGGGTTTAGGGTTTAGGGTTTAGGGTTTAGGGTTTAGGGCTTAGGGTTTAGGGCTTCGAGGGCTTAGGGTTTAGGGTGGGTCTAGAGCTTATCTCTGTTAAAGCTTAGGGTGCGACGCTTCGGATGGCTTTGGGGCTACTTAACCCCTAAAGCCCTGAACCCTAAACCCTAAACCCTAAACCCTAAACCCTAAACCCTAAACCCTAAACCCTAGCCCTAAACCCTAAACCCTAAACCCTTAAACCGAAAACATGGACCTCAACGATTGGATCCGAAGCCTACAACTTGCTTATTCAGCTTTGGGAATATCAAAGGAAACAGACTCAAGGGACTAAAGGAGGGACCCTTATGAGGGACCTTAGGGGCCATTTAGGGTCTAGCCAGGTTTATAGGGACGACTACATAAGGTGTATATAGGGGCTAGGGGAAGAAGAGGAAGGGTCCCCCTCAAACCCTAAACCCTAAACCCTCAACAGACTGCCCTGTCTAGGTCGTCCCAAATCTGGGAGTCTTGCAACGACGGGGCCGTGGTCTTCGATCCGGCTCCGAAGGGTTTAGGGTTTAGGGTTTAGGGTTTAGAGGTTTAGAGGTTTAGAGGTTTAGAGGTTTAGAGGTTTAGAGGTTTAGGGGTTTAGGGTTTGGGGTTTAGGGCTTAGGTTGGGATGTTCCCCCCTTGATAAGATTATTCAAGTAGCCCCTGCTATAATCCCGATTAAAGACTGTTAGTATAAGCGCGGAACATCCCAAAGCTTAGGGTTTAAGTTTTAGGGCAGTTTAGGATTTACTGTAGCGCTTAGGGCTAAAATCATGTCGGGGCACGGTGAACTGGAGATTTCGGGTCACGACGCAGGCATGCCAGCGAGAGCTCAATTTCACAGCGCGGATGCAAAGCAACAGGTATGGCTATGCCTCAGCATCTGCATCACCACGGCATGCACGCATGCACGCAAATTCACTCAGATGGTGGAAAATCGTATGCCTTGCAATGCTGGAACGGATGCAGAATGAAAATTCGCGTGGAGCCGGCTTAGGCTGTGTCGGAACCTTGCAGGTTCCTTGGAAACTGAAGCAGATAATATATGTCGTTGCAATATGCTTGCTTACGCACTGCCGAAACCACTAACCATGACAACAACGATAAACATATCAGAAGTTCAGAAAAAAACAGCCACACAGTTCGCAAATAATCGCAGTGGCAAGAGCCCTAACTAAGAAGGCGAACCGTAACAACAAGGCCAAACACAAAAGCAAAAAACAAAAAATCATGAAATATTATAATACCACCACCAAGAATAATCAGAACAACAATAAAAGTAAATACATTTAATATTACTATAAGTATTGTCTTCTTAAGGCCTCTACCCTAAACCCTAACCCTCAACCCTAAACCCTATCATGGTGACCTGATGTGAAGGCCAAGGCCGACAGCTGGCTCCCGCGTTCTTGTTCGGTCCCCTAACTACCGGTACAAGGGTACAAGTTGGGAGGTTCCCCCCTTAGAGGAACAGTTTAGGGGGTTTAGGGTTTAGGGTTTAGGGTTTCGGGTTTCGGGTTTAGGTTTTAGGGGTTAGGGTTTAGGGTCCTTAAGAGGGAGTAAAGTAGGGGATGCAAAATTCCGTCTTAAGGACTGTTAGTATAAGGGGAACGTCCCAAGGTACCAGGTTGGATGGGCTGAGCGTCGTGGTCTGCACTCGACCCAGGAGGAACCTGGGAATTAAAAAAGGGGTGCCCTTGGTTCAAAGGACCTATCAGAAACCCCTAAGCCCTAAAAAAAGGAGATAAGGGCCTACTCTGGGTCCTAGCCCTAAACCCTAAACCCTACAAAAAGGAGATAAGGGCCTACTCTGGGTCCTAGGCTAGGCTTTGTGGCTTATCAGGATTATGGGGCTTCCAGGGTTCATAGGTTTCGTGGGAGGGCTGGATGCTCAGGAGTTTGTGCCCACGCACGTGAGAACGGCATGGGCCGCTCGTTCCCAGGACGTCTGGCCCTGCTTCAAACACGTATGGAGTGCCTAGCGCAAGGCGATGGGAGTCTTTGATCGTTCGCAGCGACTTTTCTGCTGCTTTCGGGCTAGGATTCCCAATTCAGTTGGGGGTCTGGAGCCGGGAACCTTCTCAAACAAGACGCTCGTGTCAGGCAAGCCCGAAGAGCTTTGCAGAGAATCAACGCCCGAAAGCCCCTGTATGCAAGGTGTAGGGTTCAGGGTTCAATTATATCGGGGTCGTCAGGCCTTAGGGCGAAAAACCAAAGACTCAACCCGCGCAGTCGCATTCTGAGTGGGGCTGGAGCGAGGGGCTGGGTCTTGAGGACTGTACGCCTGGTAGCCCAGCAACAAACAGAATAGTGCAAAGGGTACCACTGGGCTACCAAGTAAGAGTTTAGGGCGTAGGGTTTTCAAGGCGTAGGGCCCCCACAATGAGCAATGTTTCAGGAAGTCCGCAACACATCAAATTCGATGTGTGTTTCAGACTTTGCCAGGCCCATGCCCCCGCCCCCATTCTGCACACAACTGTCGCGAACAGTGAAGTCTCCTCAACCAGCAATCTGGTATACTTAGGGTTCAGGGCTTAGGGTTGAGGGCTACCCCTACACCGCCAAACCCTAAACCCTGAGCGAGCCCGCCACACCATCTGAAAAACACAAATACTACTGATTAGCCACCTAATTATCCAAGGGTTTAGGGTTTAGGGTTTAGGGTTCAGGGTTTAGGGTTGTCCCTAACCTTCTCTGAAGGGTTCTGAAGGATGGGTCCTTGGGGTGTATAGGGTATACAAGGGGTATAGAAGGAGGGGCCTGGGAAAGCTTGGGGCCTACAGGGATAAAACAGCATAGGGTATATGAAGGTGAGGTCCTATCATGAGTATCCGCCAATGGGTGAAGAAGGAGGAACCATACACTCACCAGTCTGGGTAGCCCAGTATCCAGAGTTCATTCAGGGCACCTTTTTGTGGGGTCGAGTACTTCTCCCTAAACCCTAAACCCTAAACCCTAAACCCTAAACCCTAAACCCTAAACCCTAAGCCCTAAGCCCTAAACCCTGAACCCCAAACCCTAAACCCGAACCCTAAGCAACCCAGAACCCAAAAAGGGCAGAAAAGGCAATGGTCAGTTGCCAAGAACAGTAGCAACAACCCTGCCTCACATGATCCCAGGTTCGGGGAACCCAAGGCATGGCGACCGAGGGGTTTGGGGTTTAGGGTTTAGGGTTTAGGGTTTAGGGTTTAGGTCTTCGGGGTCCCTTTTTGTGGGTCTAGTTCCAGGGGGAAGGGTTAGGGAACTACGTCTTCAACCAGCATGTGCTTGCATCTGCTTGACTGGCGCTTAGGGTTGGGGGGGTGGGCGTATAGGGTTGGGACCCTATAAGCCCTAAACCCTAAACCCAAAACCCTAAACCCGAGGGTTTCTACCACACTGGATGCTGGAATGCTGGATGACAACTGCACTGAACACTTCAGGCAAGCACCTCGGGGACCAGTGAACCTCAAAGTGGAATTGGAAACGTATACCCTGTGCGATTGCAAATCCCCACAAGGTCTATGGAACCATAAGGGTTTAGGGCTTAGGTTTTCTAGGGTCTAGGGTTTAGCGTTTCTAGGGTCTAGGGTTTAGCGTTTCTAGGGTCTAGGGTCTGGGTTTGGGGTTTAGGGTTTAGGTCTATGGAACCCTACAGTCAACCTCCAGCAAGTTGGAACATGGCTTAAGGATGATTAGAGTTTAGAGCTGGGATTCCCGATTAGCATACCTTTTTGGGGTATGGGGATAAGGATGTTCCAACTTAACGTAACCCCCCTAAACGCTAAACGCTAAACGCTAAACCCTAAACCCTAAACCCTAAACCCTAAACCCTAAACCCTAAACCCTGAACCCTGAACCCTAAACCCTTTTTAAAACCCGAAGCCGCGTCCCCAAGGTGCCTGATGGCTTCCTTGCACCCACCACGCCCACTCAGGGGGCTCCACAAGCCTTGTTGGCGATGGGAAAGGGACCCGCCTTGCTTGGTAGCCCAGTAAGCATGCTAGGGTTTAGGTTTTAGGGTTTAGGGTTTAGGGTTTAGGGTTTCGGGTTTCGGGTTTAGGGTTTAGGGTTTAGGGTTTAGGGTTTCGGGTTTCGGGTTTCGGGTTTAGGGTTTCGGGTTTAGGGTTTCGGGTTTAGGGTCTAGGGTGCACCCTTTTCTGGGTTGCTTATATACTTGATAAGGGGAACCCTTGAACCCAAAAACGGGCAAAGGGTACCACTGGGCAGCCAGCTTCCATGCTCCTTCACGGTTTAGGGTTTAGGGTTTAGGGTTTAGGGTTTAGGGTTTAGGGTTTAGGGTTTAGGGTTTAGGGTTTAGGGTTTAGAGCCCTTCCGGCACAAGAGGATGCAAGATGGGGCTGTCGGTATACTTGGCAAGGAGCTCCTCTTAGACCCAGAAAAAAAAAAGTATATACTTTTTAGGTATAGGTAGCTATAATGGGAACCCAAAACAAAAAAAGTATTAAAGTATAGTACTCCAAAGCCCAGAAGGAGCTCCTCCAGATTTCGCATCTGTGTGTTTGCGTGCACTACCAGAGCCACAGCTGGCCCAGCGCCAGCTCGGAGCGAAGCTTTACCCGGGCAAGACCCCAGCGAGCATGGCAGATGCATGCCGTTGAAGTAGCGGCGGAACGCGAGGGCAGCTGCCGACGTGGTGAAGTTGATGAACGCGTACCCCAAGCAACGGCCATCCTTGTGCCGAATGGGGAGGTACAAGAAATCCACCTCCTCAAGGCAGCGAAATGCCTCCAGCAGATTGCACAGCAGGCTTCGAGTAAAATCCTTGGGAATGTTGCGCAGCACCATCGAAGTCTGCCCGCACATCTCAGATGAGGCTGTCCCTGTCGCGGAGCTCTGAGAGCCCCCCCCCCCCCCCCCCCCCCCCGCAGGGATTGCGCACTTGTCACGTGGATAGGAGGAAGCCCTTCTCCTGGCTCCATCCGCATCCGAAGTGGTGAAGTGCAGAAACGTGTTCTTCACGACGAGGTTGACCTCCGTCATTTGCCAGGCTTCTTCCATGGCGAAAAAAGTGCTCTTATTCGCTTGCAAAGTGGCCCCGAACTGCGACCGCAAGGGGAGAGAGCGGCGCTCCTGTCACTCCTAAGTGGTTCCACATGCGAGAACATGGATATACAAATCTCTCTATCTACATACACATACACATATATATATATACACATAAATGTATATACATATATATATATATGTATATAGCCATGGATCTCTTGCTGACAACATGATTGACCAGACAGAAGAAAACAATGGCTTGGGCCTCAAGCCACGGATAGTTTGTCCCAAATTTCAACCCTAAACCTTCAACCCTAAACCCTAAACCCTACTTACAACTCGGACATGCCGAGCGAGGCCAGCGGAATATCAAAAAGGCTTCAGAGGGTGCAGGGTTTGGGGTTTAGGGTTTAGGGTTCAGGGTTTCGGGTTTAGGGGGTTTACTTTCGCGTGTTGGCTCTAGGGCTCCAGTCGCCCACTCTGGTAGAAGCCCTTCTCCGGTCTCGCAGGACGCGGTCTTGGGGACCAAATCAACCCTAAAATCGGGGCCACAACTGTAACAGAGCAATACAAAAAGACAATTCTTTTTGTTTTGAAAGGGGGGCTCTAAGGGAACTCCTGAAGCCTAGGCCCTAAAACCCTAAACCCTAAAACCCTAAACCCTAAACCCTAAAACCCTAAACCCTAAACCCTAAAACCCTAAAACCCAAAAGGAGACTGGGGCCTACTCTGGGTCCGAACCTGCGGACAAGCGGCCTGGACTCAAACGGAGCCACATCCAGCGCCAGCAGTTCCTCCAAGGTACTGAAAGGGTTTAGGGCTTAGGGTCCCGAAGCCCTAAACCCTAAACCCTAAACCCTAAACCCTAGCCCTAAACCCTAAACCCTCTACCCTGAAGCCGGAATTCTGGGTTAGGGTTTGAGGGGTTCAGGGCTTAGGATCGAGGGAGGCTCGGGTTTTGGGGAGCGGCCTTGGGACTTGGGGAGTAGGGTACTAGGGTTTGGGGAGGTTAGGGTTTAGGGTTTAGGGTTTAGGGTTTAGGGTTTAGGGTTTAGGGTTTAGGGTTTAGGGTTTAGGGTTTAGGGTTTAGGGTTTAGGGTTTAGGGTTTAGGGTTTAGGGTTTAGGTTAGGGTTTAGGGTTTAGGGTTTAGGGTTTAGGGTTTAGGGTTTAGGGTTTAGGGTTTAGGGTTTAGGGTTTAGGGTTTAGGGAGCTGGGGGTTCAGGGATGTTAGGGTTCAGGTCGGGAGCTTGGGTTTAGGGAGTGTAGGGAGGGCTTGGGAGTTTAAGGTTTAGGGAGAGACTGGGGTGTAGGAATCAAGGCTCACGGCAAAGAGTAGTTTGGGGTTGAGTGCCTGTCCATGTGTTGTGTGTTTTTTTTTTTGGCGGGGAGAGGGGGAGGGAGGTTGGAGGCAAGGAGTGGGGTAACCCTAAACCCTAAACCCTAACCCTAAATCCTGATACTCCCTAGCGCCTTCTCGAGGGCTCCCGAAGATTCTCCAGCTACCCGGCCCCCTTGAACGCGCCCCCCCCCCCCCCCCCCCCCCCCCCCCCCCCCCCCCTGGTTTAGGGTTCGGGTTTAGGGTTTAGGGTTTAGGGTTTAGGGTTTAGGGTTTAGGGTTTAGGGTTTAGGGTTTAGGGTTTAGAGTTTAGGGTTTAGGGTTTAGGGTTTAGGGTTTAGGGCTTAGGGCTTAGGGCTCAGGGTTCAGGGCTTAGGGTTCAGGGTTTAGGGCTTAGGGTTTGGGGTTTACCTATACACCGACCCACAGGTCGCAGCCCTTTTGTGTCTCCAAAGGGGGCAGCAAAAGGGTGGCAACTTGTTTTGTGTGCGTTCGGCGCCGGCCTGCTCCACCCGTGTTGTGGGTTAGGTTCAGAGCCCTCTTGAACGATGCCTTGCATGCCCTAAACCCTAAACCCTAAACCCGAAACCCGAAACCCTAAACCCTAAACCCTAAACCCTAAACCTTATCCCTAAACCCCAATAATCCTCAAAGCCCAGGACAAGCCTAAACATTAAAACAAAAAAACAGGCCCCACAAACCCTGGGGCCCAAAGTTTCTTGAAAGTATCCCCCGAAGCTGCCGATGGAGGGTTTAGGGTCCCTAACCCCTAAACCCATAATTTTTCTTGAGACGTAAACCCTAAACCCTAAACCCTAAACCCCTAAACCCATAATTGTTCTTGAGATGTTAACCCTTGCACTATCACTAACAATCCTAGGGGTTATAATCGGGTACTCTAATCCCAATTAAGGACTGTTCGTATAGGGGGGAACATCCCCACAGGCCCTAAACCCACAAGCCCTAGTGGGATCTAAAGTCCTTGGCCCAATGAATTTCGGAACTATCCGAACCCCCAAAAAACGAGATACTACTGGGCGTCCTAGAAGAATTCCCTAAACTCCCTGACTGGCCTAGCAACCAAAATTCGTACCTAGTACACACCCTCCCCAAGCCCCAAATCCTAAGCCCTATTCTAGATCCAAGAGCAACATAGGACTACAACAGGCACCTCTTCTTTTTTCTCAAAGGGGCTTATGAGGGACCCTAAACCCTAAACCCTAAACCCTAACCCTGGTCCTAGTATGCTAAGTCTTAAGCCTCGAACCCTGCAGGCGCGACGCAAAAAGGAAGATTCTGGGAGCCTAGTCCTGGAGATTGAGTGAACCCTAAACCCAAAGAGCCCAATACCCCTTAGTGATGGAATATACCGTTAATCATATTAAGGATCCCTATATACAATTAAGCAGGATGCCTTAATGATGGGATATTGGGCTCTTTGCGAAGAAGGCATCAACACAGGGGCCTCTTGACTTGGGGTTTAAGGGTTATGGTTTAGGGTGCTAGCGGCCGGTTTGGATGAGAAGGCTTTTTGGGGGGATTGTTCCCAGACCCCAAACCCTAAACACAAAGCCGCATTGTTGAGGCTTCTGTACTAGGTTTTGGGGGTCCAACGAACAGCCACAATCAAAGACTCTAGCGCCCTCAACCTAAACCAACCTAAACCCCTATTTGTGATTCCCTAGACCCTAAACCCTAAACCCTAAACCCTAAACCGAGGACCTTCATGAATCCAGGTGAAACGTGCCACTTAGCTGTGAGCTCTTCAGCCACTGCGGAACCCCTAGGAAACTCTGCAGCTCGTATTTGTCGACGAAGCTGTCTAGGATCTCTTCAAAGGCGTTCTCCACTTGAGACGCATTTGCTTGGACCTCCTTGTGGTGGCACTTCACCTTACTTCTTCAACACCCAAGGAAGTCAAAAGAGTTAAACTTTCTTCTTCTGGCAGAATAAAGTAATCCCCAAACTGGGGTAGGCTTGGGGGGCTCTATAAACAGTAGTTTGCTTTATGGCTTTATAGGGGTTATATAGGGGACTAAGGGTAATAAAAATGACAACTATGTTCGAAGCTACCTCTGGAAAAAAGCCGAAAGTTCATCCCTAAACCTAAGCCCTAAGCCCTAAGCCCGAAACCCTAAACCCTAAACCCTAAACCCTAAACCCTAAACCCTAAACCCTAAACCCTAAACCCTAAACCCTAAACCCTAACCCTAAACCCTAAACCCTAAACCCTAAACCCTAAACACCCGAAACCCTTCTTGGATAGGTCAAGCCACAGTCCTGGCCAGTTTGATTACATCCTCGGCCGATGCCTTCCGGGATTAAGGGGGTCCCAAACTTGCCACACCGATGGTTGCGCCCCTAAAGGGTTTAGGGTTTAGGGTTTAGGGTTTAGGGTTTAGGGTTTAGGGTTCGGGGTTTAGGGTGTAGGGGTTTAGGGGTTTAGGGGTTTAGGGGTTTAGGGGTTTAGGGGTTTAAGGGTTTAGGGGCTAGGGTTCAGGGTCTGGGGTTTGTCCCGAAGCAGGTAGAACTTCTAACCCCAACCCCTGCATTCCCTATGGCAAGCGGTTCTTGAAAAGTGCCTCTAAGGAGTCCCCCAAACCCAAGAGCACAAGCCAGCAGAGCCCTAAACCCTAAACCCTAAACCCTAAACCCTACACCCTGAACCCTGAACCCTGAGCCCTGAACCCTGAAACCCTAGCCAAGGAATGAACCTTTTGATAACAGGCGACAGTCTCCAGCCTGGCTCTACTGGGAAGCCCTTTTGACTTAGTAAGTAGGCTTAGTGTTATGAGGGTTTAGGGTTTAGGGTTTATGGGTTGGGATGTTCCCCCTTAATCTAACCATGCTTGGTAGGGATTGTAGTACCCCCTATACTACGTAGTCCCTACCAAGGACTGTTCTGGGGATTGTAATCGGGTTTCTGGGGCGGGGGGTACTAAGTGGACTTACTAAGTCAGAAGAGCTTGTAAGTACCTGCCTACACGAGGGGTTCAAGGTTTAGGGTTCAAGGTCTGCAGTTTATAACCCTAAACCCTAAACCCTGAAACCCAAAGTGCTGAACCCCAAGCCCTCAACAACTATGGGGTCGAGAATGACCTTAAAGGCCTGAAGCCCCAAACCCTCGTAAATGAAAACCCTCCAACCCCCAAACCCTAAACACCCCCCTCCCCCAAGCGCCCCCGCCCTAAACCCTAAACCCAAGAAATGGGGGCTTAAGCCTTCTGAAATCTGGGGATCTGCTGCTAGGAGGGGGGTTGTAAACTTGACAGCGGCAACGGCAAGCCGTGATTGAGTGGGAAAAACACCCTGACGGCCGGGGCACTTGCCAAAATGCCGAATTGGGCAGTTTGGGGCGGTTTTGGCCAAAATAGCAGTTTCAAAACTGTCCCATTTTGGCCCCCAAAAACCCTAAACCCCCAAACATCGCCTTGCGGATTTTGTCCGGATGGACCACGCTCAGCAGCACCACGTGTCGGACGGCTTCGGCCACTTGCGGCTCGACGCCCAGCTCGGAGCTGCGCCTGGGGTTTAGGGTTTAGGGTTTCGGGTTTAGGGCGTTTAGGGTTTGAGGTTTTGGGTTTGGGGGAGTGTGTGCTTCAGGGCTTTGTTTTTTGTGGGTCTTTTCTAGGGCTTTGTATGGATTTTGCTTTTGGGGTTTTGGGCTGTTAGTCTGAGTGTTGCTCACGTGTTTCACTGAAAGTTCTTGAAGCGTAGCTCTTCTGTATAAAGGCCATACTGTGGGTAGCTGTAGAAGGACAGTATACTGTGTACACCCCTGAAACTGCTCTCTTGGGGCCTAGGGGCCTACTCACATGAATTTCTCCGAGTTCAACACTAAACCCTAAACCCTGAAACCCTTAAACCCTTGAACCCTTAAGCCCTTGAACCCAAGAGCCCTTAAACCCCTAAACCCCTAAACCCTTACATCTTAAACCCTTACACCCTTGATCAATTAAACCCTTAAACCCTTAAAGCCTAAGCCCTTAGACCCTTTAACCCTTCAACCCTAATAACCTTTCAACCCTAAACTCCTAAAATCCTAAACCCCCAAACCCTAACCCCTAAACCCTTAAACTCCGGAGTCGAATTTAAAGCGAGTTGCACCCCTTAAATTTTAAACCCTTCAGCCCGAAAACCCTTAACCCGAAAAATCTTAGCCCTGAAGCCCGAAAACCCTGACACCCTTAACCCCTAAACCAAGCCCTAAACTCTAAGGGTGGTTTCATGGTCCCTTACTATGGGCCCTTAAACGGGTACCTCTATACCCTTAAACCCTTAAACCCCTACACCCTAAACGCTTAATTCAACCGAGTTGCATAAAGCAAGTCCCTGCATTGCCCTCTGAAGGGGAATATGTTCAATTGATTTTTTGGGGGGGGGGTTCTGAAGCAACCAGAAGGTAAACTCTTATACCCTAAACTCTAAACCTTAAACCCCTTATAACCCCTAAACCCCTAAACCCCTAAACCCCTAAACCCCTAAACCCCTAAACCCCTAAACCCCTAAACCCTAACCCCTAAACCCCTAAACCCCTAAACCCCTAAACCCCTAAACCCCTAAACCCCTAAACCCCTAAACCCCTAAACCCCTAAACCCCTAAACCCCCCTAAACCCCTAACCCCCCTAAACCCCTAAACCCCTAAACCCCTAAACCCCTAAACCCCTAAACCCCTAAACCCCTAAACCCCTAAACCCCTAAACCCCTAAACCCCTAAACCCCTAAACCCCTAAACCCCTAAACCCCTAAACCCCTAAACCCCTAAACCACTAAACCCCTAAACCCCTAAACCCCTAAACCCTAAACCCTAAACCCTAATTAAACCCTAAACCCTAAACCCCAAACCCCAAACCCTTATTTCAACCGAGTTGCATACACGCCTGGATGGCCTCGGCCCGTTGCATCACCTTCTCGGAGGCCTCGGCGAAGGTCTGCGAGGTGTCCAGCACCAGAATCCTTGTGTGGCATTTAGGGCATTTCTAGGGTTTAGGGTTTAGGGTTTGGGGTTTGGGGTTTGGGGTTTGGGGTTTGGGGCTTAGGGCTTACGGTGCGAGGCTGTTGGATTTGGGGTAGTGTATGATTGGGGTTGAGGGCCTGGGAGCACAGGCTTCGGAATCTGACGCCTGGCGCCGAAACTTGCTGCTGTAACGATGCGGCCGGAGAAACTTGCTGACCGCCCCATGCTAAACCCTAAACCCTAAACCCTAAACCCTAAACCCTAGACCCTATACCCTAAACCCTAAACCCTAAACCCTAAACCCTAAGCCCTAAGCCCTAAGCCCTAAGCCCTAAACCCGAAACCCTAAACCCCAAGTAGTTTAGCCCTGTAAGGCCCAAACCGCCGGAATCCTCTACGGTTCACAAGGAGCTCCTCGAAAAGAAACTTTCGGCTGCAGAGTATGGGGCTAATATCTACGTTCAGGAGAAAGTATAGTTTTGGGCATAGGGTTTCGGGTTTAGGGTACCGATCGAAAGAAAGAATCCCTGCACAAATGAAGGTCTATTCTTGAACTCAGGTTTGCTGTGTTGAAGCCTCGGTGAACGGCTGCGTCAGAAAAACCGTAAAGCTAAAGCACAGAACATCCCGGATCTCGTGATACTAGGGCCACGGCCCTACCCTACAACCTTCCAAAATGCAGCCCACCCTTCGACTCAAATATGCCAATGAGGCCAACAACAAGCACTTTAAGCCCTGGCCACGACATATTAAGCCTGGCGAGGCAAAATGAGTTTAGGGTTTGGGGGGGGTTTGGGTTTGGAGTGCCGCGGAAACTCCGGCTTTAGGGTTAATAGGGTTTAGGGCTTGCGGTGGGGGGAATTCCGAACATTGGCGCGTGCCCGTTTTTGGGTGTCCTATAAGCAGGATTAGGGTTAGGGTGGTCTAAAGGCCCCCCCCCCCCTCCCGTTTCGAGAAGTACCCAACTCGAAGGCACTTAGAAAGCTCTTTTGGTACCGTGCGTTGGTATATGGGGCTTCGTCCAAATCATGGTTGCTGTGATAGTATAGGAGTCCAACCCCAAAGCTCTCTATTGCAACTTGGAGACCCTAAGCCCTAAGCCCTAAACTTCAAACCCTAAACAGCTCAAATGGGCCCCAAACCTACAGTCCGTAGGGGGAACCCCCCAAAACCCTGGGCTTAGGGGTTTATAGGGGTTTGGCGGTGTATAGGGCATCTGCAAGAGCTTGGCCCCAACGTACTCAACCATCTGCAGGAACGCTGAAGAGTTGGCGCACACTCATCCCAGATCTTCCAAAGCCCCTTAATTAAGGAATGTACCCCAATTTATACTAAAGGGTGATTAACTTATGAATTAGGGGTATATTCCTTAATTAAGGAGTTTTGGAAGATCTGGGATCATCTGATCTGGCATGGGAAGCACTCCGCATGGCCTCTGGAACGAGCCGCGTCAGAACGTCACATGAGGAGAAGCACGCTGAGGCTTGCTCGGGCGGGGCGCGCTTGAGGAAGGCTAGGGTTTCGGGGTCCGGGGTTCGGGGTTCGGGGCTGGGTGTAGGGTTTATAGGGTTTACAGGGTTTACAGGGTTTATAGGGTTTATAGGGTTTATAGGGTTCAGGGTTCAGGGTTCAGGGTCGAACTGACATCCAAGCAGCATGACGTTCGCCATGAGCGTGTAGTGAGGAAACGTGTGTGCAATTGTAGCATCCACCAACACCTGACACACAAGTGCTTTGGAGAATTCTCTGAGGGGGGAAAGGGAAGGCGGAGTAGTGCAGCCCAGCTGCAAAGTAAAAAAGAAGACCCCACTCTCCAAACCGAAAAAACTGCAGATACGGCCGATGCAGAAAAAGCAGGGCCACTCTTCGTCTTTTCTGCAGAGAAAGGACCCCGTGTCATGAGCAGAGCCATAATTTGGGTTGAGATGAGGGCCTAGGTTTCAGGGTTTTAACCCTACTTTGGAGTAGACCCTGGAAAAAAAAGTATATACTTTTCTGGTAGCTATAATAGGAGCCCAGTACCAAAAAAGTATTAAAGCACAGTACTCCAAAACCTACTTAATGCAAGTAGTTCGAACTTCGGCTCAGCTTCAGCGTGCAAGAATCGGAAAAGCAGCAAATCTCTTTTCTGCTCCAGAAAGACTACTCGGCCTCGAAACATGAGCCGCTACCACGCACGATTGCTCATGTCCTCTTTTGCTTATCCCCCACCCTCGGTGCGGGGCTGTAAAAATGAAACTCTTATCCTCGCCCTTTCTGCTCACACATGTCGTGTGTCACTGCTACAACTTCGTCAAAAACTCGAGGCTCACGTTTTCACCCTCCCTACAGAAGCACACTTTGGGTGTGGAGCTCCCAGAAAAGCTACTAAAAGCTCCTTGCCCATCTCGCTGGCTCCTGCGAGCTCTGGTTACCCTAAACCCTAAACCCTAAACCCTAAACCCTAAACCCTAAACCCTAAACCCTAAACCGAAACCCAAAACCCTAAACCCCGAAAGCGCTCCAGTCCTGTGAGCCCATGACATGACCAGGACTTCGCGGATCTCCCCCGCCCGCCCATACGCCCCCGCCCCCACCAGACAGGAATTCGGAAACGGTTGCAGCCAAAACAAGGCCCAAATAGCGGGCTTAGGGCTTAGGGTTTATAGGGTCCCTTGAGAGGTTGTATAGGTGGCATAAGGGTGCTTATTTCCCCTTATTCCCTGCAAAGAACTGAGAACTAGGAAGGAGAAGTTTGAACCCAATGATGACGCCTGATTTGGCAACCCTAAGCCCTATAAACCCTTCAACGGTGATATTGAAGTTGCTCAGACAAATGAACTTAAGGGTTTAGGGTTTAGGCTTTAGGGTTTGGAGAGCTCCCCGTATATCCGAAACCCTAAGCCCTACCGTAAGAACCCACAGCCTACGTAGCTTCTGAGTCTGCAAAGTGAAGAGTAGCCTACAGGCCTGCAGATGGGCCCACAACACTAAATAACAACCCAAAAGCCCCTACAGTAGAAGCCGAAAAGTTGGAAACTCAATAGCCTCAATCCCTAAGAGTATAGGGAATCCCAGCACTATTTGTCCTTAAAAAGGTTTCCAACTTTTTGGGGTTTACCGTAGACTCTAGACCTCTAGACCCCAAACACTTCAGACTATTGGAATCCATGGCACCATCCTCCCCCCCCCCCCTTCGAACGAAGCTAGACATAGCTGTTGCTTGTACGCCTTTCAAACAGGCATGGGCCAAAAACTCCTAAGGGTACCGTAGATGCCATAGACACTACCCTAAATCCTAAACCTCTATAGAATCATACATAGTCTCAAGGTTCATGACTTCGTGGGCCAGGTCATGCGTGGGCCAGGTCATTTTTCACCAGTGGGCAAGGGTCATATCTAAAGAGTGAGCAAGGTCATATGACGAGCGGGAAAGGTCACTCTTCTTATGACCTTGCCCGCTCTTCATATGACCTTGCCCGCTCTTCATGTGACCTTGCTTTCTCTTCATATGAAGTAGGGTCTTTTATTTCTTGTACCCCCCAAAAGGACGCCAAATGTATACACTCACTAATATTATAAAAGGAACTTTATATACACCCACCAATCACAAAAATATAAGCCCTGCGCACTGCTTCATACGACCCTGCCCGCTCTTCGTAGGACCCCCGCTCTTCATCACATGGCCTTGCCCGCTCTTTACGTGATCTTGCCCGCGCCTTGTATGGCCTTGCCCGCTCCCCTTCAACCCTATACCCTAAACCTCAAACCCTAAACCCTAAACCCCAGGATATGGAGCCCAAAGTTGATGGATTGAGTGAACGATATGGGTGGCTGTTAAAAATTAGGGTCCTGTTTGGATCCCCATGAGAATACAGCACCTCAAAATCTTACTGGCCCAAAACCCAAGGAAAAAATTTAAACTTTCCGAATATACTACCTTATAAGAAGCCCAAAAGTTGAAAAGTTGGGCTTTGGGCCAGTAAGTTACCCCAAAAGGGGACCATCATTTTGACAACCACCCATATATTTTCTTAATGATGTGGGATTCTCTGGGCGGGTGGGTACTGCTCCGTCACATGATTTTAAAAAAAGCTGGACTACAGCCTGGACTTGAGATGCTGAACCCTCTAAATCCTAAATCCTAAACCCTAAACCCTAAACCCTAAACCCTAAACTCTAAACTCTAAACCCTAAACCCTAAACCCTAAACCCTACACCCTACCCCCCCCCCCTCCCCTTTTTGCCTGCAAGAAGAAGTCTTGGTTCACGCGGAAGGTCATCTTCTGGTTTCCGGTGCAAGCCAGGGTGTCACAGACCTAGGGTTTAGGGTTTAGGGTTTAGGGCTTAGGGTTGAGGGCTTGGGGTCTCGGCAAGGGTGGTTCAATCGGGAAGCAATAGGGCCCTATCATAAAAAAAATCGCTAGGTTCTTACATCAGGCCAAAGCCTCTCATTGCCAGAGGTGTCCAGTACCCAAAGAGCCCAATATCTCTTAATTAGGGAATACTGCTTAATTTATATAGGGATCCTTAATATGATTTAAGGTATATTCCTTAATTAAGGGGTATTGGGCTCTTTGGGTACCCTGTCCCAACAAATTCTTCACCTGCATTAAGCTTCAGCGTTCACGAGGTTTATGGGGCGAATTTAGGTCTTGGGTCTAGGGTTAAGGGTTTCGGGCTAAGTTATGGGGTCTGGCAGTACAGCAGAAGCCAAAAACATAAAGGCGAACGCTCACCCAAACAAGTTGCGGGGGTTTAGGGTTTCAGTTTCGGTGCGCGGTACGCATGGCAAAAAAGCTGCCTCGTTGCGCCCGCGCATTCCTAAACGCATGGTGGCGCCTTGCCGTCGGGGGCGAGGTGGCTGTGGATTATGGGGTTTAGGGTGTAGGGTTTAGGGTGAGGGGTTTAGGGCCCACCTACAACAAAAGGCAAGCGAGTAAAAATGTACTACAGCAGAGCCAGCAGCCACACGCCTTGCAGCGCTATCCTTGCAGGGAGTTTTGGATGTAGCCAGTTCAAGGCTCTAAACCCTAAACCCTAGACCCCGAAAATCCCTTTAAACCCTTTAGAACCCTGAACTCCTTGACGTCCACACAACCCAGGGTTTAGGGTTTAGGGTTTAGGGTTTAGGTCTTCGCAGGGAACTGGGGAACCCTAAACCCTGGAATATGGTTTCCAGGGCTCAAGGTTGAGGGATCCCATCTGATGATGCACGATTTAACATAAATCCTAGACCCAAACACCACAAAACCCTATACCCTGTGCCCTAAACCCTCACCCTCAACCCCAGAAGATTAGGGGGGCGGGGGGGGGAGGGCTTAGGGTTTGAGGGTTCAGGGCTTAGGGATACACCAGTTCCATCCAAGTTGTGCCCCTGGCACCCCACGCCCTGCCCTAGACCACATGGCCACCCTGGGGCCGGAATTCGCCCATCCGGGCAATTACATGAAATGTGGGCCCGAGGCCCTAAACCCTGAACACTAAACCCCAAATCAGCCTAAACCCCAGACCCAGTAGAGGCTCTACAGCAGGCGAGGAGTTTAGGGTTTATAGGGTTTATAGGGTTTTCAGAGTTTATGGGGCTCATGGGGTTTATAGGGTGTATAGGGCTTGTAGGGTTATGGGGTGAATAGGGTTCAGGGCCTATCATTTTAAGTTGCCTGCCCCGTTGTCTACACACGGGAGAAGGCTGCCAGCCAAAGCAAGACCTCGGGCAAACACTACATTTGGAGTTCTGGGTTTGGGGGGTGTGTGAGGACCCTAAACCCTAAACCCTAAACCCTAAACCCTAAACCCTAAACCCTAAACTAGGCCCTTAACCCCCAAACCGTGCAAACCCCCCAGGTCCTGACCCATGATCGCGGCAGTGAGGCGGATGATGCGGTTCGACCGAGGATGCTCTCCTTCGGCCAACCTGGGGCAAGAGGGCTTCGGGTTTATAGGGTTCAGGGTGAGCTGTTTTAGAGCGATTGTTTAGGGTTTAGGGTTTAGGGTTTAGGGTTGAGGCTTGAGGGTTGAGGGTTTAGGGTTGGGGCAAGAGGGCTTCGTTTTGGGGCGTGTGGTGTGTGAGGTTTAGGGGCTTGCTGTTTAGGGGGAGATGCATTTTTTGGGAGGCTCTTGACATAGTGCTTCTGATCAAGTTGGGGCTTGCCATAAACCTCGAACCCCAAAACCCCAAACCCTAAACCCTAGACCCTAAACCCCAAACCCGAAACCCTAAACCCCAAACCCCTAAAACCTAAACCCTCAAATGAGGTTCAGGGTTCTCCCCGCGGCCTTCTAAAGTCCCGCTTCGTCTGCTTGACCAAGGTCAGAACGTCGCCTCAGCGTGCGCCAAACCATTAGTCCTAACCCTAAAGTTTAGGGTTTAGGGTTTAGGGTTTAGGGCTTACGGCTTAGGGTTGAGGGTTGAGGGTTGCAGTAGAAAGAATATGCCTGCTTGGGCAATTAGGGTTTAGCGCTTAGGCCTAAACCCTAAACCCTAAACCCTAAACCCTAAACCCCAAACCCTAAACCCTAAACCCTAAACCCTAAACCCTGAACCCTAAACTTTAGGGCTTTGGATCTCAGGTCTTGAGGCTCATGGCTTATTGGCAAGGTGCAGAACTCGGTCCCCCCCAAGGATTTAGGGTTTAGGGTTTAGGGTTTCTTACTGCTGGCCCTACCCCCCTCTCAGACCCTCTGGGACCGGTTCTAAGAACACTTCTGGAACCTGAAACCCGCCGCGCCACCAGCAGAGAGACCAGCCTGATGCAACTTGCTGGCCTTATCCAGCACCTGGAGAGGCTTCGGCAACCCAAAACCCTAAACCCTAAACCCTTAACCCTAAACACCGGGGAGGTGTCATGGGGCTTGACGGGGCTTAGGGTTGAAGGGAGGACGGGTGTTTAAGGGCTTTGAAAGACTTGGGATTGAAAGTGCCCAGGCTCTACACACAAAAACTGCCGAACCTTGTGACGGCCCCGTAGAAGAAAGGATCTAGGGTTTAGGGTTTAGGGTTTAGGGTTTAGGGTTTAGGGTTTAGGGTTTAGGGTTTAGGGTTTAGGGTTTAGGGTTTAGGGTTTAGGGACCCACCACACGGCCAGATTTGATCCAGGGGGAGCCAGGCGAAGCTGCACGCAACCGACTTCGGGGGCTGCTCTGGCGCTGTGATGTGGAGAAGGGTTTAGGGTTTAGGGTTTAGGGTTTAGGGTTTAGAGTTCTAGCCTTAAGCCCTACTTGGAGGTTCACGGTATATGCTTGGTAACCCACTATGCGTGTAGTTATCACCCACATCTAAGCCCCTGAAGTACCCTACAAGGGTGATAATTGGGTTATAAACACAGTTATAAGTACTAACCCTAAACCCTAAACCCTAAACCCTAAACCCTAAACCCTAAACCCTAAACCCTAAACCCTAAACCCTAAACCCTAAACCCTAAACCTAAGTACTAAGTACCAGGAACCTCCAAGTAAGCCCCAAGGATCCATGTACCTATACGTTTATATACCTGCGTCCTTCAAGCTACTACATGGGGAACCCCTTTTGTTTAAGGCCCAAGTACCTATATTGTATATAAATATAAATATATATTAAATAAATAAATAAATAAATAAATAAATAAATAAATAAATAAATATTAAATAAATAAATAAATAAATATATATATATATATATATACTTACTTGGGCCCTTCATAAGCTACTGTATAGGAACCCCCCTTAAGGCCCAAGTATATAACGCATGGGTACAATGGATCCTTAAAGGACGTTGTCGGCCCTCAAAGCAAGGCAATGTGAGTTTAGGGTTTAGGGTTCGGGGTTTCGGGTTTAAGGTTCAGTGTTTAGGGTTTAGGGTCTAGGGGTACCGAAGGGGTTCCACAGATTAGGGCCCGCTGAGGGAAGTTTAGGACAAAAGCGCGGAATCAGCCTCATCCCCAGAGCCTGAACCCTGAGCCAGTTTGGGGTTTAGGGTTTAGGGTTTAGGGTTTAGGGTTTAGGGTTTAGGGTTTAGGGTTTAGGGACTCTGAACCTCCAGCCAGGGAGCGCGGCCGGAGTGCAGGAGGTTCAGGCGGGAGGCGGACGTCCCATCGAAGAGGCGGGCGGCCACGTACTCACCTGGGCTCAGGTCTTCAGGGGGTTTAGGGTTTAGGGTTTAGGGTTTAGGGTTTAGGGTTTAGGGCTTGGAGGTGATCAGGTATTTTTTTTTTATTTTTTTTTTGGGGGGGGGGGGGGGGTTGCGTTCAGGAGGGGTTTGATTCAAACATTTGGAGGGCTTATGGTGATTGAGGCGGGGGGGAGGGCAGGGGGGGGCGTTAGACAGTTGATTGAAAGTACCCTCAACCCTAAACCCCAAAAGGTTTACAGGTTAGGGTTTAGCCCCAAACCCTAAACCCTTAAGGTTTAGAGGACTTATGGTACCCCGTTTTCCTTAGCCCGTCCCCATTCCCCGTTTTGCAACTCGGGCACAGATCTCATGGATGGACGTGGTGTCGGGGAAAGACCTGTCCTGAGATAGCTGTCGCGGGACACTCAAGCTCCCAAGATGGTTGAGTTGTTAGGGTTTAGGGTTTAGGGTTTAGGGTTTAGGGTTTAGGGTTTAGGGTTTAGGGTTTAGGGTTTAGGGTTTAGGGTTTAGGGTTTAGGGTTTAGGGTTTAGGGTTTAGGGTTTAGGGTTTAGGGTTTTTAGGGTTTAGGGTTTCAGGCTGCAGGCTTGAGAAGCCTCATTCAAAGGACTCGACCCTCAACTCCAAAAACCGCCAAACCCTGAATGCCAGATGCTGACCTTTGGGAACCCTAAACCCTAAACCCTAAACCCTAAACCCTAAACCCTAAACCCTAAACCCTAAACCCTAAACCCTAAACCCTAAACCCCTTCTCAGAGACCCTAAGAGAATGCGGGCCATCCCACCTGTGGGCTTTGGGGTGCCAGGATGCCAACGATGCCTACACGCCTTGAGTCGGTTTAGGGTGTAGGGTTTAGGGTTTAGGGTTTAGGGTTTAGGGTTTAGGGTTTAGGGTTTAGGGTTTAGGGATTGAGGCGGAGGAGAGTTAGGTGCTTGGGTGTTTAGGGTTTCGGGTTCAGGGTTTTATGGGCCTTTCCCCACACCTCAGAACCCTGACTTGTTTTTGCGGGGGTGGAGGAGGGGGAAGTGGTTGGGAGAGGGGGGAGAGGGGGGAGACGGGGGGAGCAGGGGAAGGAGGAGCAAAGGCATCTCACAAGACTCAGATATGGAAAAGTGCTCAGGGTTGCCCCTAGGCCCGAGACCATCAACCCGAGGTGGCTTTTGCCTGGGGCGCAGGACAGGCGTCCATCACCATGCGCCCGGATGCCAGCGCGACGCGCACATGTACCTAAGCGGCGAGGGTAGGGCTTGCGAGTTCTTAAGAGGGAAAAGGAGGCGTGATCTTGAGGTAGCTACTTTTCGGGCCATCTAGGCGTGTCTGTAGGGATAGTGGTTCCCCCGCTCCACCTTAAGCACTATAAACCCTAAACCCCAAACCTCTAGCCAGCTAAACAAAGGGCTTACGGCTTTAGGGCTCGGAGCCCTGAAATCCACGTGAGGCAAGCCCTAAACAAAACCCTTCCTCAGAATGTTGAAGTGGAGCTTGATGCCTAAAATCCTGAAATACTGAACCCCCCGAAAGCCTTACTAATTTCCCTGAACACCGACACCCTGACAAACACCGAGAAACAGTCTGGCAAAGCTCACAAGCTCACGTGTTGAAACCGAAAAGCGCTTAAATGTAAGCGCAACAGAGACCCAGAAGGCCCAACAGCATTAAGCCTCTGAATGCCCTACTAACAACACCCCCCCCCCTCCCCCCCGGCACAAAAGAACACAAAGAAAAAACAACTCAAAGGCGTCTGGTTGAGGGTTAACACCCCAGACCCCCGCCACCTCACACCGGGTTTAGGGTTGAGGGCTTAGAGTGTGCGGTTGTTTTGGGTTTAGGGTTCAGGGTTCAGGGTTTAGGGTTTAGAGTTTAGAGTTTAGAGTTTAGAGTTTAGGGTTTAGGGCAAAGGGCCGACTCCACCACAGCGGGCTGTGTGGAGGAGGCGGAGCTCGAGGCGGCGCTGGGCTCCGGCTCCGAGGGCGCCGGGCTCTCCAGGCTCGGCACCAGCGTCGCGGTGAAGTGCCACATGGCGCTGGGGGCCACTGGGTTCCTTAGGGGTGATCTATGGGGGTGTTCCGACCTTATTGGGGTCCTTATTGCAAGGGAATCCTGGTATATTTGGGGGTTTATATTGGGGGAATCACGATTTTGGTAAACCCCCACCCTAAATCCTAAACCCTCAACCCTAAACCCTAAACCCTGGTTTCGAGGGAGGGGCTGTGGATGGCTCCGAGTTTCGGGACTTGTCCTCAGCGCTTCGGGCGAGAGTCTGTTGCGCTTCAATCATGGGCTTCTTGCTCTGGTTTTGGTAGAGCCGCGCTGCCTTCCGAAGCTATTTAGGGGTAGTGCTTAGGGTAGAAGTTGGGGTGAGTTGGCGATGCCTGACTCTTCCAAACTTGCGCTAAGCCCTGCGCCCTACGCCCTACCCTAAGCCCTAAGCCCTAAACCCGGAACCAACCCCCTGCCCAGAGGATCCCAAAAGTCGGTCAGCTCACTTGAGCCAGGGCCAGCAAGCACACGGGGCATTGCTTTAACAGTTCAACTGGGGCCTGCTTTTGATTGGGGTTTAGGGTTTAGGGTTTAGGGTTTAGGGTTTAGGGCTTAGGGCTTAGGGTTTAGGGCTACTGGGGGCTGCTTTGACTGGGGTTTAGGGTTTCAGGCTTAGGGTTTAGGGCTTGGGGTTTAGGCCTTTGGGTTGCGGGCTTTGGGTTTAGGGTTTGGGGATTGAACAGCTCTCCAGGTAAGTATTGTGTGCAGACATGAAACCCACGGCATCTTGCCGTTCCTATAGAAGATGCCAATAAGGGGCCCTTAAACCCTTAACCCAAAACCCTAGCCCTAAACCCTAAACCCTTAAACCCTTAAACCCTTAAACACTTAAACACTTAAACCCTTAAACCCTTAAACCGTTGAACCGTTAAACCCTTAAGCCCTGAAACCCTTAAACCCTTAAACCCTTAAACCCTTAGACACTTAAACCCGTAAACCCATAAACCCATAAACCCATAAACCCTTAAACCCTTAAACCCTTAAACCCTTAAACCCTTAAACCCTTAAACCCTTAAACCCTTAAACCCTTAAACCCTTAAACCCAAGACCCTTACGAAACCCCTAAGCCACCACCAGCCGCACTAGGAGGCGTCAATTGCAGTGTGGTTTAGGGTTTAGGGTTTAGGGTTTAGGGTTTAGGGCTGCGGGCCTTGAAAGCTCTGGGGCTTCTGTTTGAGCTTCAATTCTTGGGGTTGTAAGGCCGGCAAGTCGCCACCAAAACCCCTATAAGCACCACCCGGCACCCTGGATCATGCTTGGCACCGACGCAACATTGCTACGAGTTGCTTAAAGAACCCCCCCCCCCCCCCCCTCCAACAACCAGACACACCAACACACCAAACACGACAAACACAACAACAGCACCAACACCAACTAACCACACAACAAACTCAACACACATACACTACAAACACACCAAACACAGCCAACACGACACAGAACAAACCAAGCACACCAAAAACCCAACACACAACGAGAACAACACACCAAACACACCAACACACCAAACACAAATCACAACACACCACCACAACCAACACACCAAACAAACCAACCACCAACACACCAACACACCAACACACCAACACACCAACACACCAACACACCAACACACCAACACACCAACACACCAACACACCAACACACCTACACACCAACACACCAACACACCAACACACCAACACACCAACACACCAACACACCAACACACCAACACACCAACACACCAACACACCAACACACCAAAACACCAACACACCAACACACCAACACACCAACACACCAACACACCAACACACCAACACACCAACACACCAACACACCAACACACCAACACACCACCACACCAACACACCAACACACCAACACACCAACACACCAACACACCAACACACCAACACACACACTTCCTTTTCAGGGCAATATAGGGATTTCTATGTCCTATTTTTTTAACCCCCCCCAAATAATACACAATATTCGTCCTTTTTAAGGGTATATAGGATTTCCATTGTTTACTGTTTAGGGGTTCTTAAGCAACCAGTGGATTACGTCCTCACAACCCAATCAACAGACTCTGCGGTCCAAAAGCCCCATCAGCCTTCCCAGGCCCGAGAGCCAAGCTCCTTCTGCCCTGTGGGTTTAGGGTTTAGGGTTTAGGGTTTAGGGTTTAGGGTTTAGGGTTTAGGGTTTAGGGTTTAGGGTTTAGGGTTTAGGGACACCCCTACATCCTGTAGTCTATGACCCTAAGGGTCCATGTACCCTGTAGTTATATACTTGGGCACCAAAGTCCCTCTTTAGGAAGTGCTTTAAGGCCCAAGTATCACCTATCTAAGTACATGGGGCGCGGAACCTTCAAACCCTCCTAAGCTCTTGCATCCTTGGCGACCCTCGCCCTGCCTCTAGGCAAGCCCAGGTCAGCTCCTCTTCCGTTGCACCCTGCCGAAGCCGCTTCCTCGGTTGAGGGTTTGCGGGTTTGCGGGTTTGCGGGTTTGGGGGGGTTTGGGGGTTTGGGGGGTTTGGGGGTTTGGGGGTTTGGGGGTTTAGGGTTTAGAGTTGAGGGTTTAGGGGGTTTGGTTTTGAGGTTTAATAGTTGGGACACTGAATTGTCTCCAGAATTTCGGCCTGAGGGGGTGTTTAGTACGACCTGTATGGGAGAGACTGTTCCGAGCAAGCGCCTCAGCCAAAGTCTAAACCTTACTTCTTCACTAACCAAGGAATGCAAAAGGTTGAACGTAATTCTTCTTGCAAGATACGGAAACACAAAAAAGTTAATGTTACTATGCTGACTATATAAGAAATGCCTTAAAACCAAATTCCTACCCTGCACTTCTTCATGCCCAGCATCAGCAATAGGGCGACGGAACCTGTTGAACAGGGTGCTTGAGAGCTTATACGGTTACCCTATAAACCTTAAACCCTAAACCGTAAACCCTGCAACCTGAATTCAAGGCCCGAGACAAAGATCCTTCATGTTAAGGTCGATGCATGTGGATATGTCAGATGATCTTAAGGACAGGCTCGGTGTTTAAGAGGGTCAGCCTTAAACATGCAACGGGTGCACAAGATTTCTACTGGACCCAAGAGTAAGCCAGGACTGAAAGGGCCTCTGTCTTGTTGGTCTAGAGGGGCTTTCAGGCAGGGTTTAGGGCCTGAACCCTAGACCTTAGAACCCTAAATCCTAACCCCTAAACCCTAAACCCTAAACCCTAGAACCCTCAAGGCTCTCGGCCATAGCCCCCTAAGGTTAATGTATGTTAATGCTATGCCGGACAAAGAACCCAAGCATCTCGGCGGCCCTTCATCCCCTAGCCCCAAGACTAGCCTGGCAATAAAAGGGTTTAGGGTTTAGGGTTTAGGGTTTAGGGTTTGGGGTTTGGGGTTTAGGGTTTGGGTTCAGGTTTAGGGGTAGCCTAGCAATAGCAAGGGCACCCTTCTGGGTTTAAGAAGGGGCTTGTGAGGGAATCTAAACCCTAAACAGGAACAAGGGCCTACTCTGGGTCCTAGGCCTAAACCCTAAACCCTGAACCCTAAACCCTAAAGCTTCATAGAACCAAAAAAACGAATAAAGGGCCTACTCTCATCCTTGAGGGCTTTTGTTGGGCTGTTGCGGTATCGTTGAGGGGGGGGGGGGGGGGCTGAAAAGGGATGCTGAACCCCCAAACCCTACACTAGTTTCATGGTTGGGACAGTACTAAAAACTTAAGCTTCTATGCCTTATTGAGTTTAAGTAACCTTTGGGACAGCATTAACAATGAACATGTCTATTCCTTATTGAGTTGAAGTACCCTTGAACATGTGCAATGATACCCCACTCTGACAAAGTATTCGCCCCGCCCGGTGCTGTGGAGTGGTTTGGGGGTTCATGACAGGTAGCTACATGGTCCCTTTAGGGTTTAGGGTTTAGGGTTTAGGGTTAAAGGGGGATCTCTTTTATACCCCTTGTTTTCAGGGCCCTTGAAACTACCCCTTCGGGTGCCAAACCCCAAGGCCCTAATATGCATAAACCCAGCACCCAAGACCCTTTACGGCCTAAACCCTACCTAGACCCTGAACCCTAATATCTATAAACCCAGCGCCCAACGCCCAAAACGGGCTTGAGGTTTAGGAGCCCGACCCTGGTCCCCCAAACTTGTAGACTCAATTTGCAGCCGCCAAAGTGTCCCCAAATGATCCCTTCGCCCGAAGCCCTTTACCCTAAACCCTAAACCCTACCAGATACTTAGTTGGGGAACCCTTCAACCTCAGAGCCTCTGCCTCAAGACCTTAGGGTTCAGGGTTTAGGGTTTAGGGTTAAGGGTTAAGGGTTGAAATTTACACCTGGTAAACTCTACAAACCCAATAAACCCTAACAAATCTCTAAACCCAAAAAACAACCTGTCAACCCTGAAAGCCTACAGGCCCTACATCTAAACCCTAAAAACAAAAACACCCTAAACACCCAAAACACCCGAAACGAGCTCAACCCTAAACCCTGAATCCTAAGCCCTAAAACCCTAAATCCTAAGCCCTAAACCCTAAATCCTAACTCTAAATCCTAAATCACAAACCCTAAACCCTAAACCCTAAACCCTAAACCCTAAACCCCAAACCCCAGACCGGCCTTCCAATGCCTTGTTCTGCCATCCTGCGGGGTCTTCCCGCGGGCGATAGAGGTTGTGGCCTCGGGCTCCAGCAGGGTTGGTTTCAGAGTTCATGGCAGTTTAGGGCTAACTTAGGGTTTGGGGGTTTGGGGTTTAGGGTGTTGGTTTCAGAGTTAAGACAGTTTAGGGCTAACTTCGGGTTTAGCGGTTTAGGGTTTAGGGTCTATAAGGGTTTAGGGTTCAGGCAGTTGAGGGTTTAGGGCTTAGGGGTGCGCCGCGCAAGGCGTGTGTTGCGGTGTGCACTCCTCAGATCGGGCTGAGTGAACTGTTCGCTCCCTTAAACCCTAAACCCTAAACCCTAAACCCTAAACCCTAAAACCCTAAAACCCTAAACCCTAAAGACCCTGAACCCGACCTCAAGTGCCCACCCCAGCAGATAAAAAACATCGTCTCAGGCTGGGGGTTGAGGCTCCTGCAACCCTAAAGACCTCAACCCCCAAAGAAACTTCCTAAAACTTCCTAAAACTTCCTAAAACTTCCTAAAACTTCCTAAAACCTGAAAAACCTGAGCCCCCCCCCTTTGAACCTCAACCCCTGCTCTCTACACCCTTTACGGCTTAGAGGGTTTAGAGTTTCCCAAAGAGCCCTATATCCCTTAACTAAGGAATATTCCTTAATTCATATTAAGGATCCCTATATAAATCAAGCAATGTTCCCTAATTAGGGGATATTGGGCTCTTTGGGTTAGGGTTAAGGGCTTCGGCTCAACCCACGGCCGTCGTCCAGGCCGAGGGGCGGCGGACGGCGCGCCAAAGATCGAGGAAGCTCTGTAGAGCTTGGGGAGGGGTCGCGCCTCCAAGGTCGAAGATTTCAGGGTTTTAGGGTTTAGGGTTTCTGCACGACCAGAATACCCGTAATACTCCCGTAATCATGGCCCATAGACCCCGAAAGAGCAGTTCCTCGGAGGTTCATAGCGATGACTCGTATCAGTACCACAAGTACACACACCCCTGAACCTTAAGACCCCTGACACCCCACGGGCAAACCGAGGTGCTCAAGACGTGTTTAAGGTTTAAGGTTATGTGCCAGTTCTGAAAATTCGGGAGTTAGGTACCAGATATCCCTCTACATTCCTCCCTTGGAAGATGATAGAGGGTACCTCACGTCCTGCCATAAAAGTAGCGTAAGAAGAGCGTTTGACAAAATAGAGGTACCCCCCCCCAAAAAAAAAACACACACACACACACACAGACACACACACACACACACACACACGCTCTTGGCCTTCTGAAGAGTTCAAGTTATCTGGGGTTTGAGGGCTGCAGGCTAGGTCCAGGGTTTTAGGCTTTAGGGGTGTAGGGTGCAGGCTTAAACTTTAAAGTTCGCCAGCATAGCCAGGAGTGCAAGCAGCGAGTCGTTCCGCTTGGAAGAATGCTTAGCACGTAGGGTTCAACTGTACTTGTAACGCTCCTAAGTCCTCTGAGCAGGTTTCCGCCGACCCCCTTTGTCGGCGTCAAGAAGCTGGACTCGTACTTTTCTCCCTGGACCCGCAGTTACCTCTCCCCACGGCACTGCGCGGCCTGCCCCTTCCCTGCACTCGGTACCCATTTTTCTTGCGCGTTTTTTGTTGGCACCTTTCCCCCCCCCCCCCCCCCCCCCCCCCCCCCCCTTCTGACCAGGAGAAAGACTGAATTGCTTCCTACCCCCACCCTCTGCCCCCCCTACCCCCCCTACCCCCCCCTGCCCCCCCCGCCCCTACCCCCCACCCCCCCCCCCTACCCCCGCCCCCCTACCCCCCCTGCCTAGCCAACCAAGTTTGTAGTTTTGGAAGCACACGTTTTGTGTTGGCCACCCCCCCCCTTCCCCCCCCATGCCCTCCCCTTCCCCCCCTCCCCCCCTTCCCCCCCGCCCCTACCGGCCCCCCCTATCCCCCGCACCTCAAGCAAAGCCTGCACCCCCCCTACGCCCCCCCCCCCCCTGCCTCCCCCCGCACACGTTTGCGTTGGCTGCACCCTAAACCCCCCCCCCCCTTCCCCCCCCCTACCCCCCCTACCCCCTCCTGACCTGCCGCCCCCCCCAAGAAAAGGGCCGAATAACCGTTGTTTTCTTGGCCCCCCCTTCCCCCCCCCTCCCCTCCCCCCCCTACCCCCGCCCCCCTACCCCCCCTGCCCAGCCGCCCCCCCACAAGAAAAGTAACCAAGTTCGCCGTTTTGGAAGGTGGTCAAGTGGGTGGAACCACGCATTTGAGGTAGGGAGTGTTACAGGCAGGGTTGTACGGCTGTTGGGGGGTTGTGGGGCTTTGGGGTTTTCGTTTGGAGCTTTAGGGTTCACAATCCTTTGTTGTTGGGGTTGGGGTTGGGTGGGGCGGGCTCGATTCGTGTATCCAGATGTAGGTGGACAACCCTGCTAAACTGAAGGGCTTGGGGCTACAGCTCGCGCCCCAGGACTTGAGAAGCCTCACATCATCGTGTATAATATCTGTTTGTGCGCCGCCTACCCCCCCCCCCCTACTCCCCCCCCCCTACCCCCGCCCCCCTACCCCCCTGCCTAGCCGCCCAACCAAAAACAACCGAATTAACACCACGCGTTTTGTGTTCCCTACCCCTTAAACAAACCGCCCCCCCACAGGAGAAGGACCAAAAACAGCCGAATTTGTTGTTTTGGAAGGCGACAGATGTTGGCTACTTTCCATGCATGGGAGCCACTCAAGAGCAGGCTTGTGTGTTTTTTGGGTGATCATCCGGAAGATGCCCGGCGGTGCCCGGACGTCCTTATCTTGGGGGTCGGCGGCAGCGGCGTCAGCCTTTAAATCGGGCAGCGCGAGGTCCCCAAAGGACCGAGCAAATGCGGACCTTTTAGCCCGGGTCGTCCCGGGAATAGCCTTGCTGGCCTCTGGCCTTCTGCGAAGCAGAATTAGGCCGGACGCCAGTGCCGCCGACCCCCGCGTGCCGCCGGTGAACGGTTTTTTTTTCGTGGTTTTTTGCGTCGCCACGGAGGCCCCCAGAGGGCGCGCATCATGAGCATCAGCGGGTCCAGCCCGGGACCCCCAGGCGCGCATCAGGAGCATCAGCGGCTCCCGGGGCGGGACCCCGGGGGCGCATCAGGAGCATGATGCCCCCCAAAGGGCGGGCATAAGCGACGTGTCTAAGCCCGGGGCTAGGAAAAAGGGAGTTTAGGGGCCTTATAAAGTGCTTAGAAACGTTAAGGGAGTCTAGGAGCCTCAAACGCTTAGAGATTTGAAGGGAGTTTAGGGGCCTGAAAATGCTTAGAAACTTAACGCTTAGAGATTTTAAGGGAGTTTAGGGGCCTCAACATGCTTAGAAACTGCTCGCCCCGGGCTTCTGCGTGCGCTGCCCGCCCATGGGCGCAGCCCCTTAAAATAAGTAGATTTTCATTAAGCTTATACAAGTACCCATGAACCTCCAAGTAAGGTTCAGGGTGCTTGGGGAAAGCGCTTAGAGTTTAGGGGCCCGGGCTTAGCGAAGCTGATCTCGAACCCTTGATTCAATGAACAGCAAGAAGTCCCAGTCCCTAAACCCTATAGCTAAATCCTAAACCCTAAACCCTAAACCCTGAACCCTCACTCTTTTGTCTTGCGTGCTGTGATGTCGAGTAGGTTCTCCGGAGAAGGCTTCTATACGGGGGTTGAGGGTTTAGGGTTTAGGGCTTACTACGGTTATACAGGCCCACCTGAAATGGGCCAGTGCAGCCCCGGGACTGCAAGCCGCTTAAACAGGGTTTAGGGTTTAGGGTTCAGGGTTTAGGGTTTCGGGTTTCGGGTTAGGGGTTAGGGTTTAGGGTTTAGGGTTTAGGCTTCAGGGTTTAGGGTTTAGGGGGTTTCTGGGTTTAAGGTTTCAGGGTATGTGTGATGTTCAAGATGCGGGTGGCGGATCACACGCCCGCGAGAACTAGCCTCCAAAGAGGATGTTTTTGAGACTTTAGAACACACTGAACCCCCTAAACCAGAAAACGCTGTAGACCTCAATACCCTAAACCTTAAACCCTAAACCCTAAAACTGAAACCCTAAACCCTAAACCCCGAACCCTAACTCTTACAGATCACCTGGCGCCAAGGCGGAATCTCCCGGCCGTGCGAGCGTGCAACCCTCATCCGAGCTTCCTCTAGGGTACCAGATCTTCCAAAATCCCTTAATTAAGGAGTATACCCTAATTTATAATAAGGATCCTTATTATGAATTGGGGTATATTCCTTAGTTAAGGGGTTTTGAAGGACGTACCAGGATGGATATTAGGCCCTATAACCCCCATAATCAACCCTATAAAGAGCCTTTTTAAGGGAGGCTTATAGGGTATAATCGCCCGTCCTGGTAGTTACAGGGCCAGGGGTACGGCTGATTTTGGAAACCTTGTGTGCCCCATACACAGGGGCATATACTTCAGAATCCTTTTGTGAAAAAAGGTAAGGGGCCAGAGTAAAGGACCATGCAACTACCCTAGATCAAACCACCCGATGGGCGATGACTTGGGAAATGACCATATGCACCCCTGACTCAGTACTAGCTACAGGGGATGCAGTATCAATCTATACCCTCACCCTAACAAACACTAGAGCCCAGTTTAGAATCTTTTGCTGCACGGGGAGGCTCAGTCTCGCTGGTTTACGCTTTACTTGGAGGTTCATGATACTTACTAACCGATTGCAGCTGTAACCCACTTCTTCTAAGCCCCTTAAGTGCCCAAATGTCGTTATAAGTACAGTTATAAGTACAGCTATCCTAAACCCTAAACCCTAGACCCTATAAGTACAGTTATAATTGGTTAATAAGTACCATGAACCTCCAAAAAGATGTCAGCCCGTGTTCCGCGCGTAGCCTCCATGCTGAGCATTTTCGAGCCGTGCATGGACAGCACCTTCGTGGCGGAGTTTATAAGCCCCCCCCCCCCCCCAAGAAAAACAACGTACACTTTCAGCTCTATAGGGGATTTAGGGTTTAGGGGTTTAGGGTTTAGGGCGAGTATCCCGAAAAGTGTGCAGTTCAGCTACTAACCCCAAACCCTAAACCCTAAACCCTATAAGGCACTGCTGTCACCACCCCAGAGAGGATCGCCCCAGGATACCACGGAGCCATCGCCCAGGATGGCAGCAAACGCGCCTTCAGAAGCCTGGATCTGGTTTAGGGTTTAGGGTTTAGGGTTTAGGGTTTAGGGTTTAGGGTTTAGGGTTTAGGGTTTAGGGTTTAGGGTTTAGGGTTTAGGGTTTAGGGTTTAGGGTTTAGGGTTTAGGGTTTAGGGTTTAGGGCTCCCAGGTTCTGCAAGCCTGGATCTGCTGCACGTTCTGCAGCCGTGCCTCTACAGCACTGCTGTCTCCTCCCATGTCCTTGGCTGCACTTAGGAGGGTAGTAACAAAACAAACTTTTAGCTGCCTTACTCAGAAACCCAATAAACCCAAAAAGGCTAAGGATCTAAAGTTACAGTAAAGCACCCCGAAGCTAGGTTCCCCACTCACCTGGACAGAAAAGGCTGTTTTTTCTTACCTTTTTTTGGTTAGGTTTTCAATAAAAGGCTGTTTTTTCTTACCTTTTTTTGGTTAGGTTTTCAATATTTTTATATGTGTTTTTAGGGTTTAGGGTTTAGGGTTTTTCGTATGGTTTTTGAGGGGAACCCAAGGCTACCACGCCAAGGGAACAAGGGTTACCAGGCTGTTTTTTTGTTTTTCCTCACCCTTTCTGTTGTGTTTTCAATATTTTGTTTCTACTCTCAATAAAAAATCGAGTCTATGATAGAACCCAACGCGACCACAACAAGGGAACCCTAAAACCTAAACCCTAAACCCTAAACCCTAAACCCTAAACCCTAAACCCTAAACCCTAAACCCTAAACCCTAAACCCTACTAAGGGTTACTACTGCTGGGCACCCGGGTGTCGGGATCTCCCCAGGTTACCACAGATCCGCTGGAGAGGATGGCGGCGAAGGCAGTGCTGGTAGCCTGGAGGTGCTGCACTTCGCGAAGCTGCTCTTGAACCTACTCAGGGTAGTGTAGGGGTTTAGGGTTTAGGGTTTAGGGTTTAGGGTTTAGGGTTTAGGGTTTAGGGTTTAGGGTTTAGGGTTTAGGGTTTAGGGTTTAGGGTTTAGGGTTTAGGGTTTAGGGTTTAGGGACTATAAGCATCCCCTCGGAACTTCGCTGCTGTCAGCTCCCGCACTCTGGAGACCCCAGGTCACCACGGATCCATCGGCGAGGATGGCCGCGAAAGCCTCCCATGTAGCCTGGAGCATGGGCTTAGGGTTTAGGGTTTAGGGCTTAGGGCTTAGGGTTTAGGGTTTAGATCTATTTCCCCAGAGTAAGATACCCATTCTAGTACAGAAGGGCCCCCTACAGGTGCTTTTTGAGCTCTCGTAGCCTGGATCTGCTGCACATTCTTCAGCTGCTCTTGAACAGCACTGCTGTCGCCACCCCGACGGGGATCTCCCCAGGTGACCACAGATCCGTCTTCCTTGGTAGCCCAGCAACCACATCATTATTAGCGTACCCTGTTGGGGGGTTGGTTTCTTTAATCTTAGAAGGGAACCTTGAAACCTAAACCCTAAACCCTAAACCCTAAACCCTCAAAGAAAGGAAAAGGGCGCCACTTTTAAGGCTACCGAAGCTACCAGGATGGCCGCAAACGCCGCGCTGGAACTTTGAATCTGCTTCACCTGCTGGAGTTGTGCCTGGACGCCACTGCCTCGGGTTTAGGGTTTAGGGTTTAGGGTTTAGGGTTTAGGGTTGAGGGTTGAGGGTTGAGGGTTGAGGGACCGCTGCCTCGCGGGTTCTTGATCCCGTGCCTTAAGGGGTTCTATACGGGCAATGGCCTCCTAGGTTGCTGGGTTCATAAAGCCGCCCAAAAATGTACACTTTCAGCTTTCTAGGGGGTTATAGGGTTTAGGGTTTAGGGTTTAGGGTTAGGAGCCAGCCAGTTGAAGTAGGGTCGGAGGTACCTTCGATATATCCCCCCTCTACATAGAAGGCCCTGAAGGAGCCATAGGGGGTACCTAACTCCCCCCAAAACCCTAAACCCTAAACCCTAAACCCTACATACCTTTACTAAGAGCCGAGTAAGTTGCTGTCACCACCGCCACTCGGCCCACCCCAGGTGACGACGGAGCCGTTCTCCAGGATGGCGGCGAACGCAGAGTCAGCAGCCTGGATCCCTGAGTTGCCCAAAACCCGAAATCCTAAACCCTAAACCCTAAACCCTAAACCCTAAACCCTAAACCCTAAACCCTACACCTAACCTTGCGGTTTAGGCTTTAGGGTTTAGGACTATATACATTTATAATGTATGTATATATGGGTTATAACACCTCCAAAACGGTGCAAAAGGGAACTACTCTACTACGAAGATTCGCTTCACATTCTGCAGCTGCCCCTGGACGGCACTGCTGTCGCCACCGTGACGTGGATCCCCCCAGGTCACCACAAATCCGTCGGCCAGAATGGCTGCAAAGGCATAGTCCGTCGCCTGGATCTCCCGTACTTGCTGCAGCTGCTCCTGCACTCTGCTACTGTCGCCGCCCTGAGTGGGAAGGCCCCATGTCACCACGGATCCATCGGCCAGGATGGCAGCGAAAGCGGTTCGCGTGACCTGGATCTGCTGTACCTTCTGCAGGCGTGGCTGGACATCTCTGCTGTCGCCGCCCCGAAAGGAATCCCCCCAGGTCACCACACTTCCATCGGCCAGGATGGCAGCAAACGCGCAGTTTTTGGCCTGGACGTGCTGCACGGTCTGCAGCTGTGCCTGTACAGCACTGCTGTCACCACCCCGAAGCGGATCACCCCAGGTGACCACACATCTGTTGGCCAGGATGGCGGCAGATGCTGCGTAGGCGGCCTGAATCTCTTGCACGTTCTTCAGCTGTGCAGGAGGAGCAGTGTAATGACGCTGGTTGGCACCCCAGGCTGATACGGAGCCATCGCCCAGGAGGGCTGTGAAGGAGCCGCTGCATGCGGCGACCCGTGACTGTCGCACTTGCAGTGTCAGCACATCTTCCGCCTGAACGCCTGCCTGGGCAAGGGTGTGCTCCAAGCTCAAGAACTCCCCACGTGCGTTTACGAAGACCCCGGCCCCGGTCTGCAGGCTGCTTTGTGCCTCCAGCATGAGGTCCGCGAGAGTTGTGTCAGAGCTTGCTGTAATCGATGCTCGCCGTCCGCTCAGCAAGGCCACGTGCACTTGCACTGGCGCCATGTCGGAACCCTCCGACCTGGATCCCACACCCCCCATACCCCCCAACAACTCGGAATAAGTCAAAATACGGCAAAGCTCCGCTCTTTCTGCCTTATCCGAAGCAGTCATAGTGGCAACCACAACAACAACAAAGACAAAACAGCAACAACAATTGCAAGAACAGGAAGAGTAGTAGTACTGCCTGTGTTGTTGTGTTGGCATTATTACCATTTGTGCTATGATTGTTGTTATTCTTGTTTTATCGTCATCAACATTCTTGTTATTGGTTTTTTGCTGAAATTATTCTTACTATGTTATTAGGAGCTGCGGCAGGCCGTGTTGCCCGAGATGTGACTGGCCCTAAACCCTAAGCCCCAATCCAAAACCCTAAACTGTGTGTGTGTGGGTGTAAGACTTCGAGCCTAGAGACCCTCAAGACCCTCGAACCCTTGGGTTTTGGGGATGCGTGTTGGGATGTTCCCCCTCATATATACTAACAGTCTCATTCATAGGGATAGAAATCGGGGGAATTTATTAAGGACTGTTAGTCTAAGGGGGAGCATCCCAAGATGTGCGAGTTGAGGTGGTGCAGGGACTGTAGGGTGCGAGGGGTTCAGCGGCTCTAGGGTTGCCAGTGCCTTTCAGTATTGTTTGGTGAGGGTTCTGCCGGGTGTGGGTTTAGGGTTTAGGGTTTAGGGCTTGGGGCTTGGGGCTTGGGGTTTGGGGTTTAGGGTTTGGGGTTTACAGCTTCGGGCCTTTTCGCTGCCAGTCGGCTTTCTACGGGTCTGTCTCCCCGGCAACCTTTGCGACCTCTATAAACCTGCCGCGCAGGGACAACTCCCGCCCCAAAATTGAAAGTAAGCTAGAACCCTGATCCCTCCCCCCTTGGCCCCACTTCCGGCAACCCTAACCCGAAACCCCGCACCCCAAAACCCAAACCCCAAACCCCCAACCCCAAACCCTAAACCCCAAACCCTAAACCCTAAACCCTAAACCCTAAACCCCAAACCCCAAACCCTAAACCCTGAACCCTAAACCCTAAACCCTAAACCCTAACCCCTAAACCCCAAACCCTAAACCCTAAACCCCCGAGCTCACCTACAAATGCGCACTTCGCGGCCTCGCAGCTGCGCCTTTAAGGCCTTCCAGAACCTTCCATGGAGTTAAGGGTGCTATAACCCTCCTAGGGTTTAGGGTTTAGGGTTTAGGGTTTAGGGTTTAGGGTTTAGGGTTTCATTAGGGTTTAGGGTTGAGGTCCTAAGCCTACACTCGGCCTCTGAACTTCAACTCTACACAACCCAAAAACCGCAAAAACCCTAGACCCACGAACCCTGAACCCTAACACCCTAAACCCTCAACTCTAAACCCTTAACCCTAGAACCCTAGAACCCTAAACCCTTAACCCTAAACCCTTAACTTATGCACCTGGCCCCAAGAATGACCTTGGATTAAAGAGGGTGCACTCTTTGGCTTACAGGGGCTTTTTGAGGGAACCTAAACCCCTCCAAAAAGGGGGAATAAGGGCCTACTCTGGGTCCTAAACCCCAAGCCTTAAACCCTAAATCCAAAACTAACTCCCTAATAAACCCTCAACCCTAAACCCTAAATTCTACACCCTAAACCCGCCTTCGAGCTAGAACATGTGGCGCCGGGAGGCTGATCGAAGATCAGGAACTCCCTCGGCGTGTGCTGCACGCCCACCGCCTTGTCGTCGACACCTTCAGCCTCCGTGCATTCAAGTTTGAAAGGGCTCAGGCTTTAGGGTTTAGGGTTTAGGGTTTAGGGTTTGGCGTTAGGCTTTAGGGGTGTAGTAGCGGCTTCGGGATTCTTTGTAAGGTCCTAAACCCAGCAGAACACCCACCCACCCCCCCCCCCCCCCCCCACAACATACTTCAATACAGTTACAACAGCAAACCCAAAACACTGAGCCTAAAGACCCTAAACTATACCCCTAAACCCTAAACCCTTCACCCTAAACCCTAAACCCTACACCCTAAACCCTAAACCCTAAACCCTAAAGACCTTCAAGCCCTAAACTAAACCCTAAACCCAATAAAGCCAAAAGGACCTCCTGAGGGTGAAGCCTTTGCAACCAAGAGCTTGCCATGCAACCCTAAACCCTAAACCCTAAACCCTAAACCCTAAACCCTAAACCCTAAACCCTAAACCCTAAACCCTAAACCCTAAACCCTAAACCCAACCCCTAAACCCTAACACCCAAGCCTCTGAAGCACTTAAACAACCCATGTTGGGAACCCCTTGAAGGCCTTCAGGGACCCGAAGGAATCGAACCCTCTCAAAGGAACCCCCGCCCAAAAAAAGTAATATATATATATATATATATATATATAATGAAAAGATGAATTTTTCTAAACCCGAGAATATCCAAGGAGTTTCGGATAGTTCTTTAGGGTGTGGAGGCTTTAGGGGTTGGAGCCAGAAACCCTAAACCCTACACCCTAAACCCTACACCCTAAACCCTAAACCCTAAACCTTGAACTCCGGAGCCCTAGATCCATCCACCCCCGGCTGCAAGCCTTCCGCTGCCACTCCCTGCGATGTTGCTCCTGCTTCGGGTTTAGGGTTTAGGGTTTAGGGTTTAGGGTTTAGGGTTTAGGGTTTAGGGTTTAGGGTTTAGGGTTTAGGGTTTAGGGTTTAGGGTTTAGGGTTTAGGGCTTAGGGTTTAGGGTTTAGGGCTTTGGGCTTAGGGTTTAGGGCTTTGGGTTTAGGGTTTAGGGTTTCGGGCTTAGGGTTTAGGGTTTCGGGCTTAGGGCTAAGGGTTAACATAGGGTTTAGGATGTGCTGTAAAAGCTGAGGGTCCAAAAGGGTCCACGTGCCTAACTCGGTTGGCCCTTAAAACTCCTCTGAAGCAAACCCCCTAAACCCTAAACCCTGAAACCCTCTTCCCAAACCCAATGAGGGCAAATGTGTGAAATGTCCCAGTGACCTAGCGTAGACAGTAGTACTCGTACTGGGGCCCTACCGTGGTAGCCCGTAACCTATTGAAATAAGTATCCTTTTTGGTGCTAATTACTTTGGGAAGGGAACCATAACCCAAAACGGGCAAAAGGGTAGCACTCAGCTTTCAATATTCCTTAGACTTATCAGACTTATCCCTGAAGCCTAACCGTAAATCCTAAACCCTAAGCTCAAGCTACTGTATAGGAGCCCCTTTGAGGCCCAAGATGTCCCAAGTCTACTGCTCCCCCTCACCCACCCACCCACCCTCGTACCACCAAGTGTGCAGCCTTTTGTAGCCGCAGCCAGGCTGCACGTTGTGCATCTGTTTCTGGACTGCACGGCTGTCGCCGCCGTACACAGGGTAACCCCAGGTCACCAAGGACCCGTCGGCCAAGACGGCAGCAAAGGCATAGCTCGTGGTCTGGATCAGTTCCACTTTTTGCAGCTGTGCTTGGACAGCACTGCTATCGCCACCACTACTCGGATCACCCCAGGTCACCACAGAGCCACCGGCAAGGATGGCTGCAAAAGCTCGGGGTGTAGCTTGGATCTGCTGCACGTTATGCAGCTGCGTCTGCACAGCACGGCTATCACCGCCGCAACTCGCCAGACCCCAAGTAACCACCGATCCGTCGGCTAGGATTGCGGCAAAGGCTGTTATCGTAGCCTGAATCCGCTGCACTTTCTGCAGCCATGCCTGCACAGCACCACTGTCGCCACCCGAATTCGGATCACCCCAGGTCACCACAGAGCCATCGGAGAGGATGGCAGCAAAAGCATAGCTTGTAGCCTGGATATGACGGACGTTCTGCAACTGCGCCTGGACAGCGCTGCTGTCGCCACCCCGCTCCAGATGACCCCAAGTCACGACGGATCCATTGGCGAGGATGGCAGCGAACGCTGAGCTGGTGGCCTGGATCTGCTCCTTAGCTGCTGAGTTCATAAGCCCAAGAACGTGTACACTTTCAGTCCTTAAGGGAATATAGTATCCCCAAAAAGTGTAAAGTGTACTCATTCAGCTACTAAGGCTCTACCTCCTGCAGCTGCGCCTGGACAGCACCACAGTCGCCACCGCAACCCGGATCGCCCCAGGTCACCACGGATCCATTGGCAAGGATGGCCGCAAAGGCCTTCTTGGTGCGCTGGATGTGCCGCACATCGCACAGCTGTGCCTGCACAGCTCCTAGGCTGCCCAGTAACCTAGGGTGAAAAAAAGGGTGCCCTTTTTTGCTTAAAGGGGTTTGTAAGGGAACCTCAACCTACCAAAAAGGGAAGAAGGGTACTACTGGGCATCCTAGGCTCTGCTGTCACCACCCCAAAGCGATTCACCCCAGGTCACCACAGATCCTGTGCCCAGGATGGCGGCGAATGCTCTTTCCGTAGCTTGGATCTCCTGGACATCCTGCAACCTTGGGGACCACATGAACCCCAAAATTGGGGTCATGGACCCTCTAATGTTGGACTGGCTTTAGTGAGAGGGGGCACTATTATGCGATGTTCCGGAAATCTTATCGGGGACCCCCCCATTGATAGGGTGGGCCTCAATAATGCGATGTTTGCCGGCCGGGGTTGCCGGTTAGGGCAAAAAATGCTTGAGTTGGTTGACTTAGAGAGAACTAGTACTAGTACTAGTACTACTAGTACTAGTACTACTAGTACTACTACTAGTACTACTAGTACTACTGGTACTACTACGACGACGACAACCCCAGCCCACACTATTCAGGATCCCCGAAAACCCCAAAATTGTTTGGGGGGGGGGGGGCCCTACGTACTAAAGCGAGTCCAACATTACTACTATGATTCCTATCAAGGCTATAATATGAACCCACAAACCCTTTTAGGGTTTGCCTTGAGGAGCTGTGTCCGGACCGCACAGCTGTCGCTCCCGGCATCCACCTCACCCCAGGTCACAACGGAGCCGCCCCCCAAGATCGCAGCAAATGCTCCGCCCGTAGCCTGGATCTGCTGCACGTTCTGCAGCTGTTTCTGAACCTTCAGGGCCGAATCAACCCTAAAAGGGTTTAGGGTTTAGGGTTTAGGGTTTAGGGTTTAGGGTTTAGGGTTTAGGGTTTAGGGTTTAGGGTTTAGGGTTTAGGGTTGAGGGTTTCGGGCTGTGTCTGAACCTTACCCAAAGGCTCCTATGTAGTTCCTGTTTGGGTTAGTTATAGGGGATTCTAGTATAACTTTCCAGAAAAGGTACTACAGAGGAGCCTTTGGGTAGGGACCAAATGAACCCTAAACGGGTTTGTGGTTCATACACCTTAATAGGAATTATCGTAGTAGAGGGTCTATGACCCCAATTTAGGGTTCATTTGGTCCCCAAGCAACAGCACTGCTGTCTCCGCCGCACCATGAAGGACCCCAAGTCACCACAGATCCATTGGCCACGATAGCAGCAAACGCCTTCCTTAGTTGTCCAGCATCCTCAGGGAACTAAAGGTTGATCTTCGGGATTCTGTAAGGAACGGAATGCCCCGGAAACAAGCCCTTACATGCTAATTACCTACTACTAAGCGTCTGTGTGGCCTGGATCTGCTGAACATTCACCAGCTTCTCGCAGCATGGGTTCTCACCCCAGGAGACGACTGATCCGTCTGCCAGGAGCGCCGTAAAAGAGCCACTGGAGGCAGCCACCCTTGTCTGTCGAACTTGTAGGGTCAATACATCTCCTGCCTGCACGCCTGCCTGGGCAAGGGTGTGCTCCAAGCACAAGACCTCCCCACTTGCAGCTAAGAAAATCCCTGTCCCAGTTTGCAGGACGCGCTGCGCCTGCAGCATGAGTTCTGCAAGAGTCGTCTCATTGCTTGCCAGAATCGATGCGCTTCGCCCGCTCAGAAGGGCCACGTGAACAGGCACCGATGCCATGGGTGCTCATCGGCTACAGCTGCGCGTGAGTACCCTTGCGCACATCTAAGCCGTAAACCGCAAAGTGTTCAAGACCACAAACCCCAAACCCCAAACCCTAAACCCTATAAGCCCTGAACCCTAAGCCCGAAACCCTGTGCACCATCGGCTGCCAAGGATGCTGGCCCGGCGACCTTCCTATTCCTCACCCTCCCCCTGAACCCACTAAACCCTGAACCGCCTCATCGCGCCCTGGCAACCCCACCCGAAAAAACCCGCCCAGGGTTTAGGGTTTAGGGTTTAGGGCTTAGGGTGTAGGGTGTAGGGGGTTTCAGGGGTGCACAAACCCCACCCAAGAGTTAAGGGCTCATGGCTTAGGGTTGACGCACCTCATTCTCCGAAAAGATTGCTACTATTTGCTTAAGAACCCCCCCCCCCCCGGCAAACAGTAGAAGAGGGGGCTTCCTATCCTAACCCGGTGTTGGGTAATGTAGGGGCCTTAAATACTGGGGTTTGGGAGATATTCTAGTAGAAATATAGAAAGGTGCTGTGAGGGAATGCGATTCGTAATTGTTCCGACCCCTACAGCAACTGCCTAGCATTTCTGATTAACATCCAGATCCGAAAAGACAATACCCAGCCCCACCCCCCCACCCCCCCACCCCCGCGAAAAGAACCCTCAACCCTAAACCCTACAACCTAAACCCTAAACCCGAGACCCTAAACCGTAAACCCTAGACCCTAAACCCGAAACCCTAAACCCTAACCCTAGACCCCAAATCCTAAACCCTAGACCCTAAACCCTAAACCCTAGACCCTGAACCCTCAACCCTGGCTTTCGGGGTGAAGGGTTTGGGGTTTCGGGGCTTAGGCTCCACAAGCCTTCGGGGTTCAGGCGTGTCGGGTTCAGTGTTTATCGGTTCAGGGTAAAAAACCTAAACCCTAAACTAGTATGAGGGGCTTCAAGGCTACAACATCACGTGTGGTCCCTGCAGTTTTCAGTCCAAGGTTGAGGGTCCAGGGATTCAAGGGATTCGGATATTTGGATTTTGGGTTCATATAGAGTTCAGGGTTTCGGATATTTGGGTTTAAGGCGTACGGTTTCGGATATTTGGGTTTAGGGTTTAGGGTTTAGGGCTTAGGGTTTGGCCAGCGTCACATTGGGGGTGCGGGGGGGGGGTTGGGGGTCCGTTTTCCGAATCTGTGCCGCATGCAGAATCCGATGATCGAGATTACCAACCCAAACCCCAAACCCCAAACCCCAAACCCCAAACCCTAAACCCTAAACCCCAAACAGGACCCCTGGACAAGAGCTTTGGTTCCAAGGGCCGTTGTAGAAGTTGTAGGCTGTCTAAAGCTGAAGGCTCGGCTTAGGATTTAGCCCAGAAACCATCTTATGAGAAGGGTACCCTTTTGTTGGCTGGTTACTTTGATCAGGGAACCCTAAACCCTAAACCCTAAACCCTACACCCTACACCCTAAACCCATGTGAACCTTCAAGATCGCATCCCCCGCCTGCACGCGCTGGCGCTGGAGACCCAGCACAAAGACCTTCGACCGATAGCGGAGGAGGTGGGTTTAGGGTTTAGGGTTTAGGGTTTAGGGTTTAGGGTTTAGGGTTTAGGGTTTAGGGTTTAGGGTTTAGGGTTTAGCGTTTAGGGTTTAGGGTTTAGGGTTTAGGGTTTAGGGTGTAGGGTTTAGGCTTGTAGTGGTTTAGAATTGTAGGCTTAGAGGCCAGTGGGTTTGGGATGTAGGGTTTAGGGCTCAGGGTTGGGGCTTTGTGTTTAGTATAAGGAGCAAGAACCCTGGACCCTAAACCCGAAACCCCTTAGTACCCGTGTCCAGGAGGAGGTCGCCCCGGTCCATGGATAGTGCTGCTACTCGCTCATGTTTTCGCCAAGAGGGGTTTCGGGCTCGTGTGTAGCTTAGGGTTGAGGAACTAAGGGGGTTGGAATGCTACCCGGTATACTCACACTCCTTAATGGGGAATGTATTACCCGAACATACAACCCCTATGAAGGACTCTTGGTACACGGGGGAACATCCCAACTAAGGGGGTTTAGGGCTTTGGGGCCTTTGGGGGCTTAGGGTACAGAATCCTACACAGCGTCTTGGGTTCAAGGTTAGGGTTGAGACAGCTTCGCAATGTATTGCACGCTTGGAGTTTTGGGTTGAATGAACAATTGGCTTGGGTTAGGGTTTAGGGTCGGCTTCTGGTTTAGTGGCTCTAAACCCTAACCCCTAAACCCTAACCCCCAACCCCTAAACCCTAAACCCAAAACCGTGGGGAGGGGTGTGGGGGGGGGGGGGAGACAGGTGTGCTGAAAGCGCAGCCGAAACCTGCATCATCCTAAGGCCATAGGAGTTGAGGGTTGAGGGTTGGGATGTTCCCCTTCATACCAAGAGTCCTTCATAGGGAATGTCGGTAGGGGATTGCTAGAATCCCGCCTCATGACTGCTAGCCCTAAACCCTAAACCCTTAAGGGGGAACATCCCAAGTTCAGGGTCCAGACCAAGGGCAACCCTAAACAGTAAACCCTAAGCAGTAAACCCTAAACCCTAAACCCTAAACCCTAAACCCTAAACCCACCGAAGATGAAGGGGGTCAAGACCTCCAGCAGCCGCGGCAGCAGCGGCGCGAAAAGGGCGACGTCCTGCGCAACTCCGAAGCTTGCCCTCTTCAAGAGCCAAGGAATTTATGTAGGGCTTAGGGTTTAGGGTTTAGGGTTTCGGGTTTAAGGTTTAGGGTTGAAGCTTACCTCTTCAACAGCCAAGGAATCTGAGGTGCGGGGTTTAGGGTTTAGGGTTTAGGGTGTCGGGTTTAGGGTTTAGGGTGCAGGCCTTAGGGTGCAGGCCAGTGCTTCGCCGAGCATAGCTGTCTGCGGCGTGTCGCACAAAACTCTTCAAGTAGCCCCTATGAAGAGTAGGGTTTAGGGTTTAGGGTTTAGGGCTTAGGGTTTAGGGCTTAGGGCTTAGGGCTTAGGGTTTAGGGTTTAGGGTTTAGGGCTTAGGGTTTAGGGTTTAGGACCCTTGTTGGGATTAGTAGCAAAACATGCCAAAACCCTGCGGTCACTCGTGCTTCTTGCCGGTGGCAACGCCGGCCCTTGCACTTGCGCATGGTCTTGGGAAGGCCTCGGGAAAATCGCCCCCACATGGCGATCGATGTGGGCATTCTTCCACGGCTGCCCGTACTGGCAGGCGTGAAATGTCCCGAAGACGAAATGGGGCCCGCTCGTGAGATCCTGCATCTCAAACAGATCCCACATCCAGGACATGCGTGGATTCTCCAAGACAACAGTCGTACCATGCATCCGGGCCTCCCTTAGGACCTTCGGACCTTCATGGCCCACTTCACCAGGTCATTGCCATGGTCGAGATGACAGCAGCCGCTCCAGACAAATTTCTAGTCCCTATTGAGTTTAAGTACCCTCAAAAATTTAAAATGTTACCTCACTATGACAAAGGAATGAGCTAATATATACTGAATCACAACATCCTTTGACTATACTCCCCTTAGAACCTTAACAAAAAGAATGTGTGAAATATTCTGCTCGGGGTTTATAGAAGCCGAAAGCAACAACAATTCCTAAGGGGGCTAAAGTTAAGGTGCAGGGTGTCTATGCTCCCCTGAGAACCTTAATAACAATGATGTGTTTAAAATCCTCTTGGGTTTTATATGAACAAAAATACAAAATAATTCCCAAGGGGGATATAAGTTTAGGGTTTCCGCATCACAGATCTCCTCTGCAAGAAGACGCCGGAGGTCAGTAAACAGCTGGGCCTTTGTCGGCTTTCGGACTTGGCTTCGGGTTTCTACGCTTTACTACTGTTGCTTAAGAACCCCCTCCCCCACCCCCTGCCAAAAAAACAAAAGAAAAAATAGTATTCCCTATAAGGGTAATAAGGGTGATTGCTCATTTTTTCTTTTTTGGGTGTTCTTAAGCAAGTAGTAGTAGTAGTAGTAGTAGTAGTAGTAGTAGTAGTAGTAGTAGTAGTAGTAGTAGTAGTAGTAGTAGTTGTAGTAGTAGTAGTAGTAGTAGTAGTAGTAGTAGTAGTAGTAGTAGTAGTAGTAGTAGTAGTAGTAGTAGTAGTAGTAGTAGTAGTAGTAGTAGTAGTTTTTTAGTAGCGTAGTCAGCTCAGTGAACTCAGTACTTCAAAGGCCGGAATAGCTTGCCGTGCCCTCATCCGGTTAAGATGTTCGAGCCTATGCATGGGAAGGTCAGGACTGTAGGGTTTGCGGCTTCCAAGCAGCATGGGTCTTCCTCACTGCTAGACACTTATATCCCCAAACCTCCTCCTCTGACTGCTGGACGTTCTCGTTTACTTTGGGTTTAGGGTTCAGGGTTGTAGGGTTGTAGGGTTTAGGGTCTAGTGCCCTAGCTGTCAGTCGGCTGGACCCCTGGACCCTGAACCCTGGCCGTAGTTGGCATCTCGGGCCCAAAGACGGAGAATTCGGTACTAAACTTCAAAGGCAGGCGTCACTGAGCTTCAGGCCTTGAAGCAAAGAATCCTGAGACAAGCATTCCCTTAAATTACGCCAGACACCTGTTACAAGCCCAGCAACCCCTAAAAACGCATTGATGTTTTGGGGGCTAGGGTTTAGGGCTCGGGGAATCCTAAACCCTAAACCCTAAACCCTCCTTCACCCTAAGCAACCGGGGGCGAAGGGCCTGGTACACGCCCACGTCGCCCTCTTTCCTCCGCTTCTTTGGCGGGGTTTCGCTGTCAAGGGCCTGGCGGGAATTGCTTTGGGGGTTTAGGGTTTAGGGTTTAGGGTTTAGGGTTTAGGGTTTACGGTTTAGGGTTTAGGGTTTAGGGCAACCCAGTAGGTGAAGGATTGCAAGCTTGTAAGCCCTAAGCCCCAGCCCCAAAAGCACCGAGCATGGCAGCAGGGTCGTGTGCAGTGTCTCCCTAAACCCTAAACCCTAAACCCTAAACCCTAAACCCTAAACCCTAAACCCCAAACCCCAAACCCTAAACCCTAAACCCCTCCGAAGCCCCAGCTCCTCAACCAAACCCTGAACCCCCATTCTCAAGTTTCTGAACAGCAGCGGTCCCTTTGAAGTGGACTCCTCAAAAGATGTGTCTATCCTATTTGGGGATACCGGGGTGCCTCAATGTTGGGAAACACCCCTTCCGTGAAAAAAACCTACGTAAACCCAACAACCCTAAGCCCCGAATCCCTACACCCCAAACCCTGAACCCTAAACCCCTAAACCCCTAAACCCCTAAACCCCTAAACCCCTAAACCCCTAAACCCCTAAACCCCTAAACCCCTAAACCTCTAGATCCCTGCACCCCGAAACCCTAAACCCCTCGAAACCCTAGACCCCTAAACGGAACCCCGAAATCCCCTAAACCCCGAAACCCTGCACCCCTAAACCCCGAAACCCCGAAACCCTAAACCCCTAAACCCCTAAACCCCTAACCCCAAACCCCTAAACCCCTAACTCCCTAAACCCCTAAACCCCTAAACCCGAAACCCAGAAGATTCCCTCTATCGCAGTACCATTCGCCACCGGAAACCCCCGTGAAGTGTAAGGGGCTCTACCCCAACCTCGAACGTCTCCCCATAAGGGTTTAGGGTTCGTGGTTCGGGTTTAGGGTTTAGGGTTTGGGGTTTGGGGTTTGGGGTTTGGGGTGTAGGGTTTTCAGGGCTAAGGGTTCGAGGTTCGGGTTTCGGGGTTTAATATGGTCCCCTGTCTTCTTCAAAGGGTTCTGACGTATGGGCCGTCGGGATGTCAAGGGTATAAAAGTGGTCCCCTTTTTTCAGGGCCCATACTAAGGGACCATGTAACTACCCTAACCATGAGAAGGGGAACGAGAAGCCATAAGGTACGGGGGATGTTCTCTTCTTAGGTACAGCTTTGCTCTAAACCCTGAACCCAGAACCCTGAACCCTAAACCCTGCCCTAAACCCTAAACCCTAAACCCTAAACCCTGAACCCTGAACCCTAAACGCGCAAACCCCTAGGCAAGAAACCTCTGCGCTGGGGTGCCTCGCCGCGTTCCCAGCTGGCTGCCAGCACCTCGCAAGGGAGCGGAGAGCCCAGCACCCTTCAATTCAAGGGCTTAGGGTTTAGGGTTTAATTAGGGTTTAGGGCTTAGGGTTTAGGGTGTAGGGTTTGAAGCAAATCTGCAAGTGTATGGGAACCTAAGCCCTACAAAAAAGGAATAAGGACCTACTCTGGGTCTTAGGGCGCCTTCCGAAGTTGGGGTACCCATTCTTTTGGGGCATTAGTACCCTTGTTTAGGGAACTGCACCAATACTTAGGCGTAGCTATGCGTAGCTGCGTGGCGGCCACCCCCGACGACGTGTCTATATGAGGGCGTAGCTACTTGAAGGTTCATGGTACTTATTAACCAAGTCTGTAACTGTACTTTTAACTGTACTTATAAGCCCCTTAAGTGCCCTAATATAGTTATGATTTGGGTTATCAGTACAGTTACAATTGGTTACTAACTACCATGAACCTCCAAGTACTGTCCTTCGAAAGATGCGGCACCGAGGAACTGAACGGTGGTAGGCGCCTTAAGGCAGGTACTTGAAGGTTCATGGTACTTAGTAACCAAGTATAACTGTACTTATAACCCGAATTATAACTATATATTAGGGCACTTCAGGGGGGCTTACAAGTACAGTTACAAGTACAGTTACAAGTACAGTTATAAGTACAGTTATAAGTACAGTTATAAGTACAGTTATAAGTACAGTTACAAGTACAGTTCTAATTGGTTACTAAGTACCATGAACCTTCAAGTCGGCCATGGTTCAGGAGCCCGAAGTTCTTTCAGACTCGACCAAAGTCAAGCTTTCTTGCTTGCGTAAGACGCATCTTATGACAGAGCCATATACACGAATAGGTGTATATATATATGCATACACATGTTCATATGCATATATATATAGATATATGTATACACACATGTATATGTATATGTAGGTGCCCTAAATCTGTGGCTATATGCTGTCTGCGCGCCCAAACTCTACAAACTAGTAGGGTTGGATTTGGGATTCAGTGTTGCGGCTTTCTGGGATGAGGGACACCCCCTTGACTTACACACTCTACCACACAAAAAAAAAAAACCCTCCAAGTCATGCCCAAGCCCTAGTATGCCTAAACCCCAAACGATAAACCCCTGAGCCCAAAACCCTAAATCCTGAACCCGAAACCCGAAACCCTAAGCCCTAAACCTGGAGGCCTCCAAGCCGGGGAGCTGCTCCGGGGCGGCAAGGATGCCCAGGAGCTCGGTCAGGGAGGCCTTGGGAGGGAGGTGCTTCGGTTTTTTTTTTGGTGGGGGGCCTTAGGGTTTCAAGGGGCTTGGCTAAATCCTAAACCCTAAACCCTGAACCCCAAAACCATCAACCCCCTATGAAACCCTCTAAGGACTTAAGACCCTATAACCCTGGGCCCGGATTGCCGCGCCCCAGAACGTTGGAGTTAGGATCCAGGATTTCCCTAAGGCTCCATGTATCTAAAGAGGGAATACTTGGGCCTTAAAGTACCTCCTATTCAGCGACTGGTGGGCCCAAGTGTATAATCATGAGATACATGGACCCTTAGGGTTTAAGATTTAGGGTTTAGGGTTTAGGGATTAGGGTTTGGGATTTAGCATTCATGACGGAGGGCTAAAGTCCCGGAGGGTTCCGGGTCAGGCCGTCACACGGTCTCCGCCAAGTCAAGGGGTGTCCGGCCCCAGACCCCTAAACTCCCTAAACTCCCGAACCCCTAAGGTTCAGGGTTTAGGGTTTAGGGTTTAGGGTTTAGGGTTTACCCCTACCCCTACACTCCCTAAACTCCCTCAGCTTGGCCTCCAAGTCTGCGTGCGCAGCGCCAGCCGCCAGGATGCCTTGCCGCGGACTTACCGAGGCCGCGGGTTGGCGTGGGGGGTTTAGGATTTAGGGTTTAGGGGGTGAGGGTTTAGGGTTTAGGGTTTAGGGTTTAGGGTTTAGGGTTTAGGGTTTAGGGTTTAGGGTTTAGGGTTTAGGGTTTAGGGTTTAGGGTTTAGGGCAACCCTGATCCATCAAAAGACACCCCGATGTAGAAGAGCTCCCCATGTATCGGGTCCTGAAGGGAGCGTTTCGTGTTTATTTGGGCTCAGGGGGTTAGGTTTTAGGGTTTAGGGTTTAGGGTTTGGGGTTTAGGGTTTAGGGTTTAGGGGGACTCTGATCCCCTACTCCAAGAGTTGCAAAAAGGGCACTCAAGTTTCTACCTCCCTCCCTCAACACCCTCACTTGGGGTTTAGGGTTTAGGGTTTAGGGTTTAGGGTTTAGGGTATAACTGGCTGTACATTCTGAGGTGCACCACAAGAGGTATACCCCGATTTGGGGAAATACCTCTAAACCCTAAGAACGGCTAATGCAGTGCCACAGAGCACCCAAAACAAATGCGGGAGAGGTGCAGAGGCGCAGGGGTTTAGGGTTTAAAGGTGAGCTGATGCTGGACCAAACGCTCTGAACAGATCTAAGTGGTAATCGGACATGTGCCCTACAAACCCAAAGCCGTGCCTCGGCTAGCCCTAAACCCTAAACCCTAAACCCTAAACCCTAAACCCCAGACATTAAACCCTAGAAAGTACGCTTCGAGGCGAGAGGAACGCGGATGCCCGCGCCTGCCATGGAGGGCAAAGCATCCAGGGCCGACCGGAAAGCCTCTGAAACAGGCATGCAGTTTAGGGATTGGGGTTTAGGGTTTAGGGATTGGAGTTTGGGGCATGCAAAGAGGGTTCATTGGGTTTAGGGTGTAGGGATTGGGGTTTGGGGCATGCAAGGGGGGTAGTTTGGGGTTTGGAGTTTAGGGATTGGTGTTTGGGGTTTAGGGTTTAGGGGTTGTGCGCGAAAAAGTAACACAGGCAGATACACGGAAGACAGCTGCAGAGTCAAGATCCCCAATCTTCAACACCTCTTTCCGAACACCCTGAGATGTCTGAGACCTCCACGCGGGTTTAGGGCTTATAGGGTTCAGGGTTTAGGGTTTAGTGAACATAGCCAGCAAGCGAAACTCAGGGGCGCTAGCCGCTAGGGCAGGGACCGCACCACGACGTTGGTAGTTGAAGGTCATACTCTACCACTATTTCTTTAAGAACCGCCCGCAAAAATGAAAGATACGAATCCCCGCATTGCACTTATAAGGAATAATCTTTATATGTATATATATATATATATATATTGTTTTCATGATTTTTTTTTTTGGGGGGGGGGTCTCAAGCAGTACCTGCTCTAGAGGCACACGAAGCGCCAGCCAACACGAGCAGCGCCGCAAGACGAAAACCAACACCTGAACCCCATCGACCCGAAACGGGCTTCGGGTTTAAGCTTTTTGGTCCCTAAACCCGAAACCCTAAACCCGAAACCCTAAACCCGAAACCCGAAACCCTAAACCCTAAACCCTAAACCGCGCCCTGCCTTCTTCGCTGCCGCCCCGGCAAGGCTCCGGCGGAGAAGGGACGCGGCTGACGCGACGGGCGCGTAGTCGCCAGGATGCCTGGACCCAAGGGGATTTAAGGTTTAGGGTTTAGATCATAACAAAGATGCTGTTGATATTCCTTTCGGTTTTCTATAAACTAGGAGCATGATGAGAAATGGAGCAAAGTAAAGGCTTTTGGGTTGAGGGACTTGACGGCTTAGTCTTTAGAGGACTTGGGGTTAAGGGGTTTAGTGTTCAGAGGGCTTCTATTATGGAAGGTTTAGGGTTTAGGGTAGAGGGTTTAGGGTTTATGGGGCTAACTCTTAGAGGGCTTTCGAAGGCTTCGGGTTTGTGGATTCAGGCCCCAGGTCTCCACCCGCGCAACTTGAGATGCCGGAATGGTTACAAGAGAGTCTAACCCCTAGGCCCTAAGCCCTAAACCCCAAACCCTAAACTCCAAACCCTAAACCCTAAACCTTAAACCCTAAACCCTAAACCCTAGACCCTAAACCCTGAACCCTTCGTAAAGCCTTAGAAGTTCTACATCTTAGGGACCCGTTATGTATAGCAAGCGCTACTATGAGCCCTATCGGCTCTCTGCTCCTGAGCCCTGACAAGTAACTTGGCTGCACTTAGGTAGCTAAAATTAAATGTTTAGCTGCCTTACTCAGAAACCCAATAAACCCAAAAAGGCTAAGGACCTGAATTAAGGCAAAGCACCACAAAGGTAAGATAGGCAGCATGCAACCGTTCGAGAATCGAACGCGAAGCCAAAGCAAACGAGAAACACTCAGTCCTATGCCCAGAAGCCCTAAGCCCAAAACCCAAACTCTAAACTCTAAACCCCAAACCCTAAATCCCTAAACCCAAACCCAAAATCCTAACCCAGAAGCCGAAACCCCTCACCCTGAACCACCTTGTTTTCCCTGAGCCGCTCAGCCCAAAACCCCCCAGCCTCTAAGCCCCCTGAACCCTACATAAAGCCTCAACCCTAAACCCTAATAACCCTAAACCCTAATAACCCCAATAACCCTAAACCCTAGTAACCCCAATAACCCTAATAACCCTAATAACCCTAATAACCCTAATAACCCTAATAACCCTAATAACCCTATTCACCCTAATCACCCTAGTCACCCTAAAAACCCTAATGACCCTAATAACCCTAATAACCCTAACCCTAAACCCTAAACCCCAAACCCGAAACCCTAAACCCTAGACCCTAAGCCTCAAACCCCCCACACACTTTCGTTACCTGCGGTCGAGGAGCTCCGAGGCACCCTTCGCATATCGGCTGGCAGCCTCCTAGGGCTTGGCTTAGGGCTTAGGGCTTAGGGCTTATAATAGGGCTTCGGGCTAAGGGCTACGGGCTTAGGGCTTAGGCTTAGGCTTTAGGGTTTAGGTTTAGGGATAAGGGGAAAGGGTTTGTCCGCCGTTTAGGGTCCGCCGATCCTGGCGGCGTGTTGGATGGGAAAAGGAGGTCAAAACCTCCCTCTTTCCCTCCTTACCGGCGTGGGGGGGGGGGTTGGGTGGTTTTTCCCAAAGGGCCCCCTATGTCCTGTGCGAAACCGCCCATGGTCCGTGAGTTGAGGCCGTGTGGGTGGCCTGGCCCTCCATGGAAAGCTGCCCGACGACCCCCCCCACCCCCCCCTGCCCCCCCCATCCCCCTCCTACCCCCCCCCCCCCTACCCCCCCCCCCCACACCAACTTTGGCATCCTTTGACCTAACGAACGCGTTTAAACCTTTCAACTATGCTCCAGCGGGGTCGGCGGCTTGAGCCGGAGGCTCTTAAATCCGGGCCGTTAGGCGCCCTAGCTTTAGCTATAGCGGGGGGGGGGTTAAGCCGCTGACCCGGTTGGCTCCCCAACATCCGGCTCCAAATGCGGCTCCCGAAGGGCATCATGTTTCAGGTACATTTTTTATCGCGAAAAACGCGCTATTTCCCACCGAATTTGGGCTCCAGGACGCATTTTTTGGGTGCCCCATGGGGGGTCCCAAAAACGACCCCGGAGAGCATCATCGACTCTCTTTTTCAACTTTGGCCAAACACGCGTTGTTGATGTTTTTTGGGTGGCATTGGCCACCCCAAAGGACCCCACAAGAGCGCGCATCATGAGCATCAGCGGGTTGGGTTTTGGGTTTCGGATGCGGCTGAGAGCTTGGAAAACACAGAAATCGCTGTAAATACCGTGGTTTTCGTGCTGTTACGGACATTTCCGTTTTGAGGCCGGCATATGCCCCTATAAGCCATGCATGCCTGGAGGCCGGAGCCGCTGATGCTCATGATGCGCGGCCGGGCGGGGGGCCAGGGCGCGCATCATCGAGGCTTCGTTTCTCTTTAAAAAACCGGGGGGCGAGCATCAGCAGCATCAGTGGCTCCGGAAAGGGTTTCGGGCGGCAGGATTTCGAAGGATGCTGGCATAACTCCATAACATGGCACTCGACATGCGCGCGCACGCGCGCGCGCGCGCGGCGCGGAAAACGCACCAGTTCCCGCGCGCGCGCGCGCGCGCGCGCGCGCGCCATGGCTTCCCTGGCCCCATGGCCCATGGACCCATGGCTCCTGGCCCCGTAGCTCTAGCTCTTTCAGCTGACTTTAAAGGGCTGCCATGGACCCATGGCTCCTGGCCCCATGGTCTGGCCCCAGGCACCTGGAAGTTCTTGGCTGGCTTCAAAGGGCTCAGTGCACGCCGCTCCCTCCCCGCTCCGCCCTGCCCCCATGGCCCCGATCTTGTATGGCCCCACCCCCCTCGACCCCCCTCCTGGCCCCATGGATGACGCCCGCCCCTGCCCCTCGACCCCCATGGCCCCCATGGACCCATGGCTCCCCTGGCCCCATGGCCCATGGAGTCGTGGCTCCTGGCCCATGGTCCCGTAGCTCTTGGCCTCAGGGTCCATGCTCCCATGACCCCATGCCCCTGCACCCTGGTCCCATAGCTCTTTCAGCTGACTTTAAAGGGCGCCATACATGCCCGCCCGCGCCGTTGTTTGTTGTTGGGGGCAGGGTGCGCATCATCGAGGCTTCGTTTCTCTTTGGGGACCCGGGGGGCGAGCATCAGCAGCATCAGCGGCTCCGGAAAGGGTTTCGGGCGGCAGGATTTCGAAGGATGCTGGCATAACTCCATAACATGGCACTCGACATGCGCGCACACGCGCGCGCGCCCGCGCGCCCGCGCGTCTAATGTTCAACTATTGGCTGAGTAAGGTGCTGACGATCATGCACATGAACACCTCCACGGTGTTTGCGAACGTGAAAACTGTACATGCACACTTCCACAGTGTGGCCATGCACCTCCACGGCGTTTCTGAACATGAACACCTCCACGGTGTTTGCGAACGTGAAAACTGTACATGCACACTTCCACAGTGTGGCCATGCACCTCCACGGTGTTTGCGTTGTCGTTGTTGTTGTTGTTGTTGTTGTTGTTGTTGTTGTTGTTGTTGTTGTTGTTGTTGTTGTTGTTGTTGTTGTTGTTGTTGTTGTTGTTGTTGTTGTGTGGTGTTGTTGTGTGTTGTTGTTGTTGTTGTTGTTGTTGTTGTTGTTGTTGTTGTTGTTGTTGTTGTTGTTGTTGTTGTTGTTGTTGTTGTTGTTGTTGTTGTTGTTGTTGTTGTTGTTGTTCTGTTGTTGTTGGCTGAGTAAGGTGCTGACGATCATGCAAGCTGTACATGCACACTTCCACAGTGTGGCCATGCACCTCCACGGTGTTTTGAACATGAACACCTCCACGGTGTTTGCGAACGTGAAAACTGTACATGCACACTTCCACAGTGTGGCCATGCACCTCCACGGTGTTTCGTTGTCGTTGTTGTTGTTGTTGTTGTTGTTGTTGTGTTGTTGTTGTTGTTGTTGTTGTTGTTGTTGTTGTTGTTGTTGTTGTTGTTGTTGTTTGTTGTTGTTGTTGTTGTTGTTGTTGTTAAGCACTACCAGCTCAAGCCGCCCGCGCATGGTAGCTGTCGAACCGGCCAAGGCCCCGAACTTCATCTCTTTAACAGTTTTCGGGGCCCTCTAACATCTCAAGGCTTTCTAGCTCTTGCCAGCTGATGGTCACTTTGAGGCTTTAGCCTCAAGCATTCTGAGATTCTGCCGCAGACAGCATATCCACGAGCTGGCCCGGTCCCAATTCCGGGGGGAGAACTTAGATCGTCTTAGACTGCATCTTTCACTCCTAAGTGTGAGGGTTCTCGTCTTTCCGCAGGACGAGGGGAGTCTGATCGTGCTTCGGCACTTCAGTCGAAACAAGCGGATGGCAGAGGGTTTAATTCGGAAACACTCCTATCGTCGGGCCTGTCACCGAGCCTTAAGGGACGGTTGCGCAGTACCATATCGAAGGACAAATTTGCCTCTAAGCCAGGCACAGGCAAGCGCAGGCACGGCTGCACCTAGTGCAAGCCAAGAGACTAAGGAAAACATGCATGCTCAATTTGCACCGCAGCTTCCTCTTAGGCAACCGCGTAGGCGTCACCCTAGAGGCGGTCGCGAAGCCAAACCACTGCGGGTTTTCTCGTGGAATGCAGGTGGATTAAGCCAGCAATTGTGGGCAGAGTTCAAGGAGTGGCTGCAATATCAGCAGGACCTCGATGTTATCTTTATCCAGGAAACCCACTGGACTACATCCTCCCAGTTTAAAGTGCACGGCTGGACAGCTGTCTCAGGCGGGCTGCCGGATGAAGAGCTCGTGAGGTCTCCTCCCGCTCAAACATCCCAGCTACCCGAACAGCCAAAGCACAGGCGCTCTGCAGGTGTTCTCACTCTACTATCGCCTAGCATAGACTCAGCAACACTACGCTGGCAGGATCTACACCCAGGCCGTGCTCACGAGGTTCACTGCGAAATCCGAGGCCATCCAGTGCTCCTGCTCAACTGCTACCAGTACACCAAGCAACGAGGCATGACGGAGCAGGACCACTATGCCACCCAAAGCAAAGTTCTCTCCTCCCTAAGCAAGTCCCTTACCAACTTGTCACAGCGTACTGTTCCGGTACTGGCGGGCGACTTCAACTCTTCCCTAAAACCAAATCCCCCCTTTGTAGGGGGAGTGGTGCCAGCAGGATCTTCTAAGCACAAGCCGGTTCAAAAGCAGTTCCAGAAGTTTCTTCAGCGAAACTCCCTAGTTGCGCTTAACACATGGCAGGGGCGCAAGGCAAACACTTTCATCTCGCCACAGGGCAGCTCTCAGATAGATTTCATCTTGACCTCCAAATTCTACGCTGCTCAGCTGGCCCGCAAAGTGTGTGTCCTCAAAGACTTCAAGCTGGGAGCATGGCGTAAAGGTGGCAAACACATGCCACTCAGGACGGCAGTACCCCTCAAGAAGGTCTGGAGACACCCGTTCTCGACCAAAACTCAACCGGCAGTCCCTTCCAAACAAAAGTCCCTACTGGCTCACCATGTTAGACAAAACACTCCTCTGGCCCAAACCCTGCGGGAGCAAGTAGCAAAGGACGTCGACAAACTCCGAGCGCAGAAGAATGGCGAGCCTCTTCACCCTGATGAGGTCAACGAGCTTCTTCTCGAACATGCCAAGACTTTCCAGCCGAGGGACCCAGAAGCAGGCAGCTCGGACGCAGCTCCGACAGCACAACCTCTGTGGCGGCTTCATAACCATCGGCAGACCGCACTGCGAAACCTAAAACGTGAGGACGACGTCATAAATAAGATGGCTCGCACCGAGCACCTCAAACAGGCTCAGCGCTCGCTGGACGAGGCAGCCAAGGCACATGCCATCCAGATAAAGAATCAGGCCCGAGAAAGAACTCATCGAACTTTGAAAGAGATTTCTGAGAAGGTCAAACGAGATCCACATGCGGCATATCGCTCCTTAAAGCATGTAGCTCCTTGGTCTCCTGCACCAAGAGTCTGCCTCAGATCGCCATGCGGCCGCATCCTAACTGAGCCTGAGGGACTGGCAGAGTTAAAGAGACATAGTCTTTCCATCTTCTCCTCGCATCCCCCCCTAGCTAGTGGCGTAGGCCAAGCCTTGCCCAAGCTGGACAAAAGTAGTCTGTCCAAAGGCATAGCCTCTATAAAGCCGGAAAAGGCAGTACCGCAAGGATCTGCCCCCGCATCCATGTACCGCCTTTGTGCTTCCACTGTGGCCAATAACTACTGCGACTATCTCGAAGCGGTGCCTCCGCCTCCCGCTCCGACCCATCAGGCGTGCGAGGTCACCTCCTGCCAAGGGAAGCGCGAGCCTCAGCATAACACAGCACCAATGAATCCAGCCGAGCCACCCTCGCTGCCCATAACAGCCAAGTCAGCAGACCTTAGCTTCATACCCAAGCCCTCTAAACCAGCCTCTAAGCCGGAGAACTTGCGACCGCTGGGCATCATTAGGCCAGATGGCAAAGGAATAGCCTCTGAGGCTAGGAGAAGACTTGACCCCCTCTTCAAGAAGGCCCACTTTGCTTCCCCTCAATTTGCCTACATTCCAGGACGCGGTATCGCCGATGCCCAACTCCGGGTAATTGGCCACGCAAGGCGCGTCCGTGCCATGCTTCGATCCCGAGCACCAGACAGATTCTGCACTCCCAAGCGCACGAAGGGCAAGCCGGACCTAATCGGAGGCTTCACCTTCTCACTAGATCTCTCTCAAGCTTTTGACAAAACAAGCAGAGAAGCTCTTTTGCGCTCACTAATTACTTATGGAGCCTCACCCGAAGACGTCGAGCTGGTTGCATCCCTCCATAGGGAGGCCCAGTATAATCTGCGCTATGGACGAAGCCAGGAAACAGTAACCTCCACAAGAGGTATAAAGCAAGGATGCAAACTGGCCCCCTCCCTCTTCTCCCTGGTCATCACGGAGGCGTTCCGGCTTATGGCCACCCACATAGGGTTCTCTCCAATACAGCAGTTCCTCACAGGCTTCGCAGATGACCTCGTAATTCACCGAGACATCCACAACTGGTCTGATCTCTATGCGGCTCATGACATGGTTAGACTGTTACTGCACTACCTGCAAGAAGCCGGACTAGAAGTGAATTACGCCAAGTGCAACATCATGGTTAAACTGGCAGGTCGCCACGCACAGCAGGCCAAGAAGCTCTTCAAGTCACAGGAGCTTCGCTCAGGCCGGAAGGTCACGGTCTGGAATATAGACGCACCAGAGCAGCCAAGACGGCCAATTCTGCTTTCGCATTCCTCAGTTCTTCCCCCTCTCCCCTCTCTTCCTTCCTTCGAGCTGGTAGACTCCTTCAAGTATCTAGGAGTCATGATCAGCTACTCAAACCCGGAAGATCTTACCTATTCTTTAAGACAAGAGAGAGCGGCGAAGAAAAAGCAGACAGTGCGCAAATTCATTCACAATAAGCGCAGGACAAAAACCGCATCTAGGCTGCTTGTCTGGAGAGCCACCGTCTGGTCCACGGCCACTTTTGGCCTGGAATCCGTTGGTCTCTCAGGTAGGCGGGCAAGGGCTCTCCGCTCATGGCATGCCAGACAGGTGCGAGCGGTAACGCACAACCCTGTGCATAAGACTCGTGAAACTACAGCAGCGCTTTTTGCACGTCTGAAACTTGTCTCTCCCATTCAGCAGCTTCATGATCGCTCCGCCCAGCGCCTAGACTCTCTCCGCAAGCGCCGGAATGCAGCCCCAGCGAGTGAGGTCACCTCCTGCTCAACATCCACGCCGGCCAACGCGAGCTCTTCGCTCCTCACTCAGTCCGGCGCCTGGCCACGTGAAGATATCTTAACTATTCCCTCCACCCTGCAAACGGCGGAGGAAATTGTAGCCTCTTACAGCAAGCTGCTCAGGGAGGCCGACATTGACCCTTCTCCGGACGTGCCCATGCACACATGCTGTGGAAAGGTATTTCGTACTGCGGCGGGCCTGAGAACACACCGGACAGTCAAGCATCCGGCTCCTGTTCCGCCACCCCTTGAATTCTCACGCCTAAAGCACTCCGTGGGAGGCCTGCCTCAATGCTCGCACTGCCAGGCGAAATTTAAAAACTGGCATAATCTACAACAGCACGTTGAGCGCAGAGTCTGCCGACAGGCTGGTTTCAAGCTTTCTAGACCTGAGGCGGCCACTCAGGCTGACGAAGCTCCTTCCAAGGCGAGTGAGGTCTCCTCCAGCCAGGAGCTCGTGCCCTCGTCAGACTGCCGTGCTACTGCCGCACCCTCGGTCCAGCTTACCTTGCAGATGGACACAGTGCCTCTCATTTCGCGCATGCGCACCGAACTGCTGCAACAGGCCGGAACCCAGACCTTCCTCGAGCTCCTCACCGGCCACCTTGGCCAGCAACTCACCAGGACCTGTCTGCTCTGCGACTCGTGGATAGCCTCCACGACAAAAATAGCCTTCCACCTCACAAAGAAACACGGGGCAGAATGGGACTCTTATAAAGCCTCGGCGGGGAATAACACCTCTAAGATGTATGTGCTGACCCGCCTGTCACCCTGTCCTGCCTGTGGCGTGAAAGTGGAGAGCGCCCCCCGACACACGAAGCAGTGCCCGGTCATTCAGCAATTACAACTCTTCTTCTTTCTGCACCCTGACGCCCCTCTTTCCAGAATGCACTCGTCCCTCCAACACACTCAGCTCTCACATCTCTCGCCTCCCACCTCTGGGGTTGGCGCATCTTCTCCTGCGGTCCCTAACCCCGGGCAGAGCACGACAACATCACACCAACACGCATCTCCCACACAGGCTACCCCCCAACCAAAGACGTTCCAACAGCGGACCCTGCAGGCTCCTAATCCCAGGTCCAAGCAAAGCCAGCTTCAGCGATGGTTTCGCCCAGGGAGTGCCTCCCAGGCTGCACAGCTAGGCGCAGGACCTCCTCAGCCAGCACCGACAGACCTGGATGCCTCTGCTCCGCCACCGCCTCCTGCAGCTCAGCCTATGCCACAATTGATTAATCCTCATAACTTGTGCTACGCCATTTCAGTCTTGCAGATGATTAGCGCTCTGAGGGAAGACCCCTCAGTGGACTGGTCGAACCTCCAACCTCTCCAGCGGGAACTTCGAGCAAGGGCCTCGCACCCAGTCTCTATTCTCGCACTAGAATCGCTCCCGCATTGTCATCCAGACTGGAGGCTTGCTAATAGGCAAAGTGATGCACTCGAGTACTTGACGTTCTTGTTGGCTAACCACCATGGCTCCTTACAAGGTACCCCCTGGAAGCGAGTCTATGATGCAGACATACCCGACTCAACTGGCTTCTCCCCCCTTCTACTAACCTTCCCGGAAGGCACCGACCCGACCAGGCTGTCCCAGCCTGACTCCCTAGCGGCGCCCCACTTAGCTTATTCACTGTCCTTTTTTGTGCACGAGTGGCACTCTCCGCATGACTCGAAGGCGGCACTGTTGTATACACCTCCTTATATCTTTGTGTCTCTGCCAAGGTTCACAAATGCCGGAGCGAAGCAGCACTGGAGACTCACGGGCTTGCAGGACGAAGTACAGCTGCCTGCATGGACCGGGCCTCACTCTCAATCCTTTGTTCGCTACAGATCCGTCTCGGGACTCTTTCACATAGGGCAGGAAGCCACCTCAGGTCATTACAGATCCTTCACCTTGCTTCCCTCTCTCCAGGTAGGTGATGACTCCAGCCCAGGCTTCTCGCCTACGAGCGAGGAACGTGCACAGATCGGGTCAGGAGCTTACCTTTTGCTCCTCCAACGCTTAAGTTAAGTCCCGTTCATCTTCGTGTGAGGTCCCCTCCTGAAGGTGAACGGGCAGCGATTTCACTCGTGATACCATGCGTGTCCTCCCCAAGCGCTATGGAGCAAGCCCAGCAGGAGCTGCTGAACAACCCTGCACTATGCCAAGTGCTCTTTAAGAACCTCCCCCATCTTGCCGCTTCATCCATGGCTGCGCGGGCATTTGGCCCTGATGAACGTTCAACGTCCAGAGAACTGGTCCCTGCTCACGACAGGGACAGGCCTCCCAAACAGCGCCGTCAGCAAAAGGACCTGGAGCAGGACGAGGAAATGCCGCCGACTCGGTTGCCCTCACCGTCCAGGAGGCCCAGGAGGACTGGTCGCCGTAATGGCTCCAGACCAAGGGCCTCGCAAAACGGTCTGCAGAAATCAAAGCAGGAGGTCAAACCAACCGCTGACCTCTTGGCCAGCATCATCTTGGCCCTGCTGAATCACGAGGATGAATTGACAGCCTTGCGATACCATCATGGATGGATCTTCTACGCCACGGTGCACCAAGCGAACAGTGTGGTTCCCTCCTTGGCACGGATCCAGCAACAGTGGAAGTCGGACCAGCCCCAGGACCCCCCTGGCACGCCCGTTCGCCACGCCCTGTTCCTCGGTCTCCTTCACGAGCTGCACACTCGAGCCCAGGGCTTCGATCACGTCGCCTACGACAGCACGAACCAGGACAAGGAATCAGCACTTATCTCTCTACCAGGAGCACTTGCCTCCCGAGGTCGACACCACACGGACGAGAACCCTGCCTTCTACTGGAACTACATGAGATGGGACGCCAAACAGCGGAAGGTAGTCATCGATGCCCAACGCCCTCCTCTCTCGCCCAAGGTTGTCTCCACCCACCTGGCGGCTATGCTCAAGCTAGATCAAGAACAGCTCACCAAGTTCAGGCCGTCCAGACCGCTGCGAGCCAACCTGACGGAAGAAAGGCCGGTCATCGCCTTCCTCCTGGAACTGGCCCTGACCATCGGAGACGACCATGAGGCAATGCACGCCTTTCGACTTCTAGCGAACAACTCAGTCTGGAACCTAGTGGGGGTCACCATGCGCAGGGAGGGCCTAAGACGGTCTCCACAGATGCAGACCCTCCGTGATCAGCTAGAAGCGCTGCGCACAGGAGGCAACGAGGGCTAAAGTTTTCCAGGACACCCGAGTCGAGGTCCCCTCCTGAGCTGTCCAAGGCCCCCTTGCCCTCCTGGGGGATCTAGCTAGTCACTTAGCCTCAGACAACCCTCCTACTCTCGTGTAGAGGTCCCCTCCTGAGAGAACGAGGGCGCTGATAAGTCAACCTGTTTTTCTTTCTCCCTTCTCTGCCGCCTCGTGCGCACCGTGCCTGCCAGGAAAAGTCTTTTCTGCACCACACGTCAGGCTTCACTATTGCATCGAACTGCCTTTCTCCCATTACAACTGAGGCCGAGCTACACTTACGTCAGCTGTCGACCAGAGCGAGTCACACTCCAGGCTCTCGCATTGCTTACAAGCTGAGAGACTTTCCGCCATGTGCCTGACTGAAGCCCCAACTTAACTCAGCATCAGCCGTTCTGCTCATATTGATCAGTACTGACTGTTCCTCCATCATCACCACGCCATGGCAACCAACCCGGAGGGCACGATTCTTGCCATTGAGAACACCCCTGGCATTCACACCCAGCCGACGACAAGCCAGGCCAATGTCGCCCAAGCGCTGGTTAAGGCAACGGCACCTCCGCCACCACAGTCATCATGCGGAGCAGGCTGCGACCAATGCCACAGTGCTCCATGTGTTCGACACAAGCCGGGACATCTGTGGCACTGCTGCTTCGGGTGTAGAGACTCCTGGGCGGTGCAACAAGCCCGCTCCAGATACTGGTAGCTATGAGCAGGATAGAGCTCGACTTTTTGCGACCAGCAAGTGAGGTCTCCTCCTGCAGGTAAAACGCAGCTATGTTCTCACAGCTGCGCGCCGTCGACCGAGCCAACAGTCTCAACTAAAACAATCTGCCCTAAATGCATGACAGCACTTAACTTATCTAATGTCTCTCCGCTCCTAAATTGCTGCACAGGCCCCACTGTCGAGCCCAGCACTCAGCCAGTCCTTGTGCATTGCTGAGATAAATGTCTGACCTTACGCGCTGGCAAGACTCTGTGCTCAAAGAAGGTCCACTAGGTCTACAGCGCAGGGCACCTAGGACCATGCCCCCGCGGAAAAGACAGTCGAAAGCTTCGACTCTGCCCTCGTTCGATCTCGCCTCCAACATCTGCACAGAAGCTGATAGGCTGCTGCCTTCGAACTATGTCCCCATCTCGCATAAGAGAATGGACGAGATCAGAAACTACCGCTGGGAGAAGGGCCTCCGTGCTATATCAAGAAGCATGATGGCCCGTCAATCGACAAGGCCGGTCTCGAGCCAGAGACAAGCGGATAAAGAAAGCAAGAGACTAGAAGAGCTGGGAATCAAAAAGCCTGGACTCACTGCAGAGGACTTAGCGGCCCTTCCTACCTCGGAAGTGTACAAGAATCTGTCTTCGCTATCCTTGATCTCGGTCGAAACTTCCCGACCGGCAGGCTCCAGCGTGAGGTCGCCTCCGAGGAGCGGACACAGGAAAGCGAAAACAGATCCATCCTCCTCATCTATGCTCCAGGCAGAGCACGCGAAGACCTTCAAGGTAGAGCCAACACGAGAGCACTCACCGCAACCCTATGCGGGCCAAGGCGTGGGCAGGAAAGAAACCTGCAAGGAAGAGTCGGACTCCGACATACCACCCTGGGCGGACTCGAAGAAGTCGCGCTCATCTCAGTACACCGGTGCAGGAGTTGGACAAAAGGAGGCCTTCATCAGGCAGCCACCTCCACCTCCATCTCCTCCCGCAAGACAATCAGCTCCTGACCCAGGCCATCTTGAAGGCATCGCGCGCCTCACTTCCACAGAGGAGCTCCAGGTCGTCAATCTTACGCAAGCAGCTCCTCCTCCGCGCGAGTTCCTGAACTACCCGGTGCATCAAGGAGTGATAGTTCTTCCAGCAGCCACAGTTCAGGCTCGCGTGGCAAGCAAGAAGGAACAAGACAAGGGCAAGGCGGTCATTCACTCCTTCCCCTACTCCTACCCGCAGGAATTCCCTTTGGAATTGGATGTTCACGTGCAAGTTCGGAAATCGCAGGACGAGCAAGTCAGCATGGTTCTAAAACTGAACCGCACAGCATCCATGAAGGGCGTCACCAGAGCTGTATACAACTTCAAGGGCGGGGAATTCTACTCGGTCTTCAAACTCTCAGTTGTTGCTCCCCAGGAAGAACAGGCCCAAGACGGACTTCAGGCTCATGAAGCGGAGCTTGACTTGGCACACGTTTTCCCAGAGATGGTCCCGACGGTGGCAAACGTCTTTGCTATCCAGCTCAGAGTGGCTTCCGCGGTCAATCCCCTGGAATTTCCCAAGTCTCCCACGCCGAGTGAGGTCTCCTCCTGGCGGGGAGACTCGGGCCCGCCGAAGTATCTCCTCATTCAGCAAGCCTACGGCATCATGGTGGAAAAGGTCCAGCCGCTGGATAACCTCCCACCGCATCTACGCCCCAGCATGGACGAGTGCTACTTGCTGATTCTCCTAGTACTCAAATCGGCGCTCCTAGGATACTATGTACGAGACTGTGGATGGTCCAACCTGGGCAGACGAATCTCGCCGGACTCCAGCACGGATCTGCCCTTCTTTCTTGCTCTCGACACGTCGGCCTGGCACAAACGCACACCTCCGGCTCCTCAACAAGCCACAACTTCAACCGCAGATCATGTCCGAGGACTCTTCTCGACCCTAGAGTACCTGGCGGAGGACAAGCCGGCAATCCAGGCAGCCAAACAAGCCTTCACGCATCATCAGCGACAGGTCCCTCCTCTTGTCCAGCACTTCTTCTCCCTGCTCCGAACTCCGGTGGGCAAAGAAAAGGCAGAGAGAATCTTTAAGGACACGTCTCTGGCGCTCTCTGCTGATGTGTGGGACGCCTTCAGCTAACCTGCACTATGCAGCCATTTCGTGTGAGGTCCCCTCCTGAAACGGCACGCCGGGACAAGTGTCCGGCACAGGCACCCAAGCTACCTTTTCAACTCTCGCTACGGCACAAAAACAAGCTGACTGGTTTTCTAGGCCGGCTCAATGCGCATTTAGCACAGCACGATGCCTGCGTGCTTCAAGACTAGCTCAGCTCAGGTCACGAGCTCACAGGCTTGGCGCTCAGTCACCAACTCTGCTTTAGCCCACAAACGCAAGGCTGAAGCAACATCTGTGTATGTGACTCCAGTCATTTCCATCCAATGTCGCGTGAGGTCTCCTCCTGACAGCCATTTCAGATAGGCAAATAGCCCTCTCTGCCCCCTGCGCCATGGATCTGGCTGCTCCCTACATCAGGCTTCGAGGCCCGGAACACAGCGTTTGCCTTGAACGCAATGGCCTATTCAGAATGCAGGATCCGGAACCGCGGTGCAACTTCGAACCATCAATCACTGACAACAAAGCAATGGACGACATCCATGCGCAGACCCAGGCCGCCTTCTACAATCGAGTACAATGGACGACGCAAGATCACAGACTGGCATCGGAATGGAGCGCCTTGATGGCCGAGCACCCGGATCATTCCTTCCCCAATTCAGTTGCCTACTGGCCAAAATGGGACTCCACGGTGGTGTTCCGTGATGACTACTGCACGCTGATGCTTGGCACCCAGCGCACTGCTCTCGACATACCTGAACTCAAAGCGCACCAGGTTGATATCATCGTGACTCTCAACGCATCATCGCGCTTCAGGGAGAGTTATGACACAGATGCCGATTGGCAGTTCATGTACCAAATGGAGGGCATCTCCAACTTGCGCTACCACCTCTCGGATGTGCGCATCTCTCGGAACGATCAAGGCTTCCATGATGTGGTGTCAAATCTTGCCAGGACCTGGATCAGGATGATCGACGAAATTGAGGGCCAGGAGTGCAGCCGCACCAAACCGATGGTCATCCTGTTCCATTGTCTTGCGGGCATCAATCGCTCGACTTCTGCCCTCTGTGCCTACCTGATTGTTCGCTACCACCTCACTGCTCAACAAGCGATAGCGATTCTACTCTCGGCTAGGCCAGGTCAACGCTACTGGCAGGAAAGAGATCAATTCCCTCTCGCGCTACACTGGCTCTCCAGAGAATGCAAGAAGTCTGTTCTGGGGTACCTATGCATGGCCTGTGGAGACGCATTCAGACCGACACCAGACGATGACCCTCAGGACATGGACGACTTCGACGAGTGAGGTCCCCTCCTGTCGAACCCCACCTTTTCCTTACGTTCTTTAGAGGCGACTGTACTGACAACGCAAATTTGTGCAGAAAACGCGTGATACCCCTGATCATCTACATCATGCATTATTCGCTTGCAACTGCCCTCTCCTGGCTTCTGCTCAGGTTTCGCCATGCCCCGCCTCACATCGAGGATTTCGCCTCAGCCTCAACCAGCTGAGGTCATCCTGCCAAAGACACATTCAGAGCAGCTCTTTCTTCTCTACCTCAGAGCTCACAGCTCAAGCCATCGTTAGTAGCGGCCCTGAACGAGTGAGGTTCCCTCCTGTTCTACTGCTAACTGGCCATGTCAGCGCCGGAGGAAGGCAATTCACATCGAGAAACCCGACACAGCGAAGACAAGCCCTCCAAGCGACGACATCCTCGCGGCAAGAGGCATCAGGCGGACTCAGACTCCCGTCTGATCACGGAGGCTGACCTGGACTCTGAGGCTTCTTCCCTTCAGGATGATGACGACCTAGTGGAATCCCTGTCAAGGAGCTCCTCGAGACGGACAGCCTCTTCCCGGAACCAGCCCGCCCAACTGGCCCCAGGAGGCCCGCCTCCGCCCACTCCCATAACAACCAAGGCACTCTCGCCGGCGAACCAGGCTCAAACCGTACCCAAAGCCACCCAGCAGGCCTACCAGCCGTCGGGCCCCCCTCCCCCGACTCCGGTTCACCAGCCTTTCCAAGCGCAGGACCACTCAGGCCATAGCCCCCCTCCCATGGCGGAAGGTGCTCCCAGAACCACGGCACGTCCCTCCTCGACAAGTGGCACTTCAACGTCGGGGGCCTCAATGTCTCCCCCAGCCGCAGCTCATCCTCATCCCGCGCAAGAAGCTGCAACGCTAGTGGGCACTTGGATCATCACTCCTGGACCGATTGTCTCCCTTGCTCCTAACCCCTTCAGCCCGTGGTCCCCCCCAGCGCGCACCTCGGTACTGTCTGCCACAGGAAGCCCACTTCCTCCGGGCACAGTCCAGACCTGGATAATTACCGAAGGCCCACTTGTCCCAAGACGAGATCCGCAGGAGTGAGGCATGCACAGAGCTCAATTTTGGCACTCCCTGCGAGTGAGGTCACCTCCTGCTAGGGAGTGCATGTGTCACTGCTTACACCTTTTCAACCCAGCAGTATCTCAGAGACGAAATCCAGCCGCGCATCACACTGCTACCGCTGCCTAGACTTAGTCCTCGACGTGCCACACCGAAGCCATGCTCTATGCACCGACAAGCCAAGGTGGGACGCTCTACCACAGACAAAGCCGGCTCCTCACTCTTAGTCTTCCTCTGCAGCACAAACTGCCGTAGCACAATCCAGCTGATTCGAGTTGCCAAGAACTGATAGCTTTCACCAACCCTCTCTCCAGGCTCAAAGGCAGAAAAGCGAGGTCACCTCCTGCTGCCTAGCCCCCCCTCTCAAACCCTGCGTCATGTTGCATACATGCCCGTTGCTCCCGCTACGACCAGACTCATCGACGATGCCAATGAAGTCCAAGCTCGCCGCGCTGAACCTCTTCTGCAAGGCAATGCTGTACACAGGCAAGAGAACCAGTGATCCGGATGCAAACCTCTACCTCTCGGATGAGGCCAAGGGTCTTGCTCGACGTGAGAACTGTATGCTGGCTCCAACCCTGAGACTGGCAGCACGCAGCTACAACTGATTCGACTTCTCTCCCAATCAGCTCAGCCTAATCTTCCCTTGCTGGCCGAAGCTGAGATGGCATCCCTATTATCACCCACGGAGCCTCCCCCTCATATCAAGCACTACGAGGCGGAACGGAGCTCACTTACCTTGCAGATGATACTCGAAACGGTGCATATCTACACTGAAGAGGAGACCATGGAGCCGGACGACTTCAAGTTAGCCGCCCTTATCATTTCCCAGACTCTGTACAATCTGGGAATGGGCGGGCAAACCGTCAGGGACATTGTCAATGGCGCTGCCCAGCATCTGCGCTGGATCCTACCCAGTGACTCCACACGAGTTCTGAACGGAATACACCTTTGTCTCTTCCCTTCGGATATCTCGCCGTGGCCGCGAGAGGCAGACACCAATCCACATACTCAAAGTGACGAACATGCATTGGGCATCCTCGACGCAGAAATTCACATGCTACAGCGAGCGTCCAAGATTTACCGGACCATGGCCATGGTCGACTTCATGGTCGCCCGAGCAAGAGGAGCACGAGTGCCAGACGAAGTCTGCCCCAGCGAACCCTGGGACGTCCTGCGACAGGATCAAGCCATGGCACTCCTTTCATATGCGGAGCACTTGACGGAACTCCATGATCTCCTGACCACTGATGCGTACCAAAAGATGCGTACAGACCTCCGCCTGGGCAGAACCTGGCTATCGCGACCCATCACAGCATCCGAACTGGCCTCGCTTGAAGCAATATGGCACAATACCACGATACCAGAGAGTTTTGCCAAGCTACACCTCACTCTCCAGCTCAAAGGGCAAATTGCTGCACACCTTCCGGAAGACTCCAGAGCACAGGACAGACTACTTACCATACTCTCTCCCCTGGAGAATGACGTCCTGGACCAGGCCTTCCCCTGGATTCTGGCCTTTAAGATGCTCACGCCTGAGCGCAGGATGATATTCCGATATGCTCTTCTTACGGCAGCGGGCCCCTCGGCAACAGCGCCGGTTACGCAGACCGAGTGAGGTCCCCTCCTGGTCAGCTACTTAACAAACCTAGTCAACTTCTTTCTCACAAGAAGATCGATGATGCCTGCTGCTAACAGACAAAGGAGAATTATTCCCGCTACTCTGCGCCTCTCCCAAACACAAATCTAGACACCCCTCTCCCTCTCCGAGCAGAGCCTCAGGTCCTTAACCAGAAAGAGGGAAACACGCACCAGTGCCAGCGCCTCAGCTCTGCCCACCTTCAGCTTGAACTCTGCTGCGCAACCCTACCCCTGCAGCTTAGCCCGAGAGAGGCCTTCCTTGAATTTCACCTCCTGGTTCCTTACCTTCGGCCTAAAAGCACCAAGGCAGCTGTGTTTGCTCCGGCTAACATCAGAGCCTTCATACGAGTGAGGTCCCCTCCTGTATGAGCCTGACCATGGAGGCCCTCCCTCCGGTACTGAGTAGGGATAAAACCATGGAGGTGCTTCTGGAATCCCTTTTCCTCCCGCTTCCGGTTTACCCTGCATCCTCCCTGGGAGACCACGAGGCCAGCACTATACAAATGGCATCTACACGCATCCCGGCAGAAGACGCCCTCCGGCACTCGGACCGTCAGATACGCATAGCTTCCCGCACCTGCAGCTTCATGAAACTGCTCACGGAGAAGATCAACTGGAGACTGGGCGACCTTCGACTCTACCTCCCCAAGACTGCCACTCGACAGCTAGCAGCCAAACGTAAGCACGAGGAAATGATGCTCCACGAGCCTCAGGAGAACACTCTGACTTACATTCGGCGGCGTCAGCTCATCTTCATATCTCAGGCGATCAGAGACTACACAAATGATGGCCCAGGCCACAACTCTTTTCAGCTCGAAGATGCGGAGAATACCGCACTTCGAATTTGGACGTACCTAACCCGCCACTTTGCCAAAGGAGAGATCAACTTTATGATAGACACCGCCTTGTCGCATCTCCACCTCCTGATGAAGTCGGCGACACCATGTCTGATGTCAAGCATGGAGCAGTCGCAGCCGTCCATGGCTCCGGGACAAGGTCAGAGTTATTTTCCCCCACATCTAGGCCTACCCGAAGACAAACACTTGGATCTCCAATACTTCGACCTTCAGGCACTCAGGCGCGCGTCGACGATATACCGAGTACAGCAGCTTCTCAAGATATCTCACTCAACCCAGGGCGGAGAGTCGCCCGTCACCAATGGCTGGCGCTTCCAGCAACAAGCGCAACACCTCGACTCATTGCCCTATGACAAGCATCTCCAGGCCTTGCTGCCACACCTCCCGGACTACCAGGACCAACTCCGAGAGAACCTGGTGATGTACAGGCAATGGCTCCTACGAGACATCACTGAAGAGGAGACGGCCTGGGCCCGTGACACACTTTTAGAGTCGGCAGTCTCGAGAGGAGAACTCCGCGAACTTTTCGAGCATGCTCTCCTCAAGCAGGTAAACCATACACTTCAGGCCAGTGCTGAGTCTCCTCGCCGTGTTGATTCTACTCCGAACTTCCAAAATAGCATGGCTCTTCGCTTCTACCAAATCATCAATCCTTTACATGACGACGTCTACGAGGAGTACAAGCCGTTTGCGATCGTCTATAAGATGCTCACTCCCCCGAACCGCCAACGGGCTCGATCACTTCATCGTACTTTGTCGCACGAGAGGCACCAGTCCTTCCTTCGTCTTTTTGAACCCTAGCCTGCTAGCAACTTTGCTTGTGAGGTCACCTCCTGCAAAGTAGAGCACCAGGTTAGCAACGTCTCTGTCTAACTAGGACACCAGCAGCCTTTAGCAAGCCAAGATAAAGCAGCGGAAAAGTCTCCATCTCCAACTGCAGCACAGTCCCTTCTCACTAAGATCACAGCGGCATTCTCCGGCAATGAGGTCTTTCTGCAGATAGTTGGAGCCTGCTGCAGAGCCAATGCCTCAGCCTTGGCTGATTCACCTAGTAACACATTCAAGTCTGCAGCTTTCTGCTTTCATTGAAGCTTGCCACAGCCGGGCTCAGCCTCTCCACACAGGCTGGCCACGTGAGGTCTCCATCCAGCTAGCAAACAAGCCATGCCTTCACCGTCTCGCGAGATTCTGCTCGAGATTCTCCTGAAGTCGCTCCACGTCCCACTGACCATCTACCTACCCGACGGCATCAGTGAGCACATGGCCACATCAGCCTCAGCAACAACTCATCTTGCCCCGAGGAGGCTCCTCTTCACTACAGAAGACCTTGAACGCACGGCAGAACGAAGCATGCGAGTAGCATCACGTCTCTGCAGCTTCATATGTCACTTGGATCGGTACCTGGCTTGGCGCGAGGGCAGACACACAGCCCTGCCCCTAGAGGCTAGCCCACGTATCTTGGCAGGTAAGCGCAAGCACATTGACGACGAGCAGCCTTCGACGCACCTACCCCGGAGTATGGGGCCCCTCCAGCGCCAGCAAATCATGTACCTCACCCTCATGATCCACAACTACACAAAAGACGGCGAAGGCTCGCCGTCCTTGAGCACGTCTGAAGCTGATCAGGCTGGTGCTTTAACCTGGCATTATCTTACCGGGAAGCTCTCGCAATCAGAGCTGAATGCCATTCTGCTCCGCACTTTGGAGCAAGCCAAGGTCATTCTGAGGTCTGAATTCACTCCAGCACATCAACGGAACCTACTCCAGCTGCATTCCCAAACGACGGCGGAGACCTGGCAAGGCCAAGCATATTTCCCCCTAGGCCTCCGGCTTCAAGACCCACATTAGCTTGATCTTGAAGCATATGATTTCAGAACGCTCAAAAGAGCATCACTTCAGCTTCGCCTACTACAACAACTGCGGACTATTACGGCCTCCACACCTACATCGGCCAGCGACCAGATCCGAGATGGCTGGGATTTCCTTGAACAAGACCGTGATCTCTCAAAGCTTGACTACGAGGACTACCACACCAAATTGGTTTCAATGATCCCGCACTATCAGGAGACACTTCGAGAGATCCTGACACTGTATCGCCTATGGCTGTCCACCCCTCTGTCCGATGAGGACTTCCATTGGGTGCGAAACCTGGTAGTGAATCAGCTACTACCTAGAGATACTCTGCATCGCTACTTCGCTGACAGTCTCTGGCAACAAATACGACACAGATATGGAGGAGACCAAGGAGATTACGAGCAGGCACAAGGAGTCATCACAATTCTTTCCCCGCTCCACGACCAGGTCTATGATGACTATAAGAACTTTGCTGTGGCGCTGACACTGCTCCTCGTTCGACATCGTCAACGTCTGAAACAGACGCTAGACGACAAAATTCGGGGCTAGGGACCATCCGAGCACCACAGACTTCCAAACGAGTGAGGTCCCCTCCTGTTCGCTGCACTATCTTCCCAAATTGCGGGGAAAAAGCCTGTAGCTCCAATCTTTCCACGTCAAGCCTCACAAGCACAGCTCTTCTCGCAAAGTTTTCCCTCAGGTTCGCACGAGTGAGGTCCCCTCCTGGCGAACTTCCACCTAGGCCCATGGCAGACCTTCACCCCGTTCTCAGCCGTGAACAGGCAATGGAGGTACTTCTTGAGTCTCTATTCCTACCGCTGCCGGTTTACCCTACAACTCCATCTGGTGCCGCCGCAGCAAGCAATCTGGACCTGGCATCCTCACGCACCCCTGCGGGAGAAGCGATCCCACACTTGAACCGCCAGATACGGATAGCCTCGCGCACCTGCAGTTTCTTGAAGCTGCTCGCGGAGAAAGTTCACCGGCACATGGGAGACTTGCGGCTCTACCTTCCCAAAACTGCACCTCGAAACTTGGCCGCAAAACGGAAGCATGAAGAGATGATGCTGACAGAGCCTCGCTCTCCTACTCTGACGTACCATCAGAAGCGCCAGCTCCTCTTCATCTCTCAGGCGATTCGAGACTACACCAACGATGGCCCTGGCCAGAACTCCTTCCAGCTCGAAGATGCGGAACCTACCACCCAGCGCATCTGGACGTACCTGACGCGCCACTTCGGCCAAGGTGAGGTGCACTTTATGATTGCTAACGCCCTGTCGCATCTACACCTTCTCATGCGATCGTCAACTCCACGCCTACTCTCAGGCATTGAGCAGTCACAGCCATCGTATGCTCCAGGACAGGGCTCGGACTACTTCCCCGTCAATCTTCGTCTGCACGATGACAAGCAACTGGACCTTCAATACTTCGACCTGCAGGCGCTAAGGCGAGCCTCCACAGTATACCGGGTGCAGCAGCTGCTCAAAGTCTCTTCTTCCGCCGAAGGGGCATCGCCAGTTAAGAATGGATGGCGCTTTCAACATCAGGACCATCACCTCAATGGTTTGTCCTACGACCAACATCTCCTGGCTCTGCTGCCTCATCTTACTCACTACCAGGACCAAATTCGCGAAGATTTGGTCACGTACAGGCAGTGGCTGCTTCGAGAAATCAATGCAGAGGAAGTTTCTTGGATTCAATCCTTGATCGCGGACACGGTTATCTCGCGAGGTGAACTACTGGAGCTCTTCGAGGATGCCCTGCTAAAGCAAGTCAACTCTGCATTTCAAGCTAATGCTGGCATTCCTAACCCTGAGGATCATTCTCAAGACTTCCAGAACAGCATGGCCCTCCGCTTCTATCAAATCATCAATCCGCTCTATGATGACATCTACGAAGAGCACAAGCCCTATGCAATAGTGTTCAAGATGCTCACCTCCTCTCATCGTGGACGGCTTCGGTCCCTCCTTCGAGCTCGAGAAGCTGTCATTCTGGCGTCCCCACATCGGACAACCAGCCTGGTGAATCATCAAATCCCTAAGTTCCTCTAGTCCGAATTCTGGACTTAATCACACCTCCAGACCACTGCTCGCACTGCAGAAGAAAAGCCTCCATGCCTTATAATGCACAAGCGCCAGCCTGCTAAGCTGATGCCCCCCAGACTCGGCCTGCCCGCCAGCTTGCCTGCTGAGGTTGAGGACCAATCTCGCAGAGAAGTGTACAGAAGCGCAACCCGCCTGGCTACAATGGCCAGGACATCGAAACAGACCAGGTCCCGAACGAGTAGGTCACTTAATTTTCACCCTCGATGCCCGCCAAGGTGCGGGACATAACCCGCACATGCGTTCGAAATGAAATGAAATGAAATGTTGTTGTTGTTGTTGTTGTTGTTGTTGTTGTTGTTGTTGTTGTTGTTGTTGTTGTTGTTGTTGTTGTTGTTGTTGGCTGAGTAAGGTGCTGACGATCATGCACATGAACACCTCCACGGTGTTTGCGAACGTGCAAGCTGTACATGCACACTTCCACAGTGTGGCCATGCACCTCCACGGTGTTTCTGAACATGAACACCTCCACGGTGTTTGCGAACGTGAAAACTGTACATGCACACTTCCACAGTGTGGCCATGCACCTCCACGGTGTTTCTGAACATGAACACCTCCACGGTGTTTGTGTTGTTGTTGTTGTTGTTGTTGTTGTTGTTGTTGTTGTTGTTGTTGTTGTTGTTGTTGTTGTTGTTGTTGTTGCTGCTGCTGTGCTTGCTGCCGTTGTCCTGCTGCTGGTGGGCGTGCCCGGCTGTGGGCGACAGCCCGTTAGATTTATGGTTTAGGGTCTAAAGTCTATATAACACAGAGCTTCTTCTCCATGTTTCCCAATTTCTGGGAATCGAGCAGGCGCAAATCCAAGCTGCCATATGCACCACGCACATGGTGTGCTTGTGACTTCTTCTTCTTCTTCTTCAAAGCAGAGATCAGCATCTGCATCTGGTTGCCTTCATCATCCAGCCGCATGACAGCCATCCGGTCGTTCTTCATCATCTCCCCGCAGCAGAGATCGCACCAAATGGCCCCAAATTCTCGCCCTGGACCGACTTCGCCGGTCTTCGGTGCCTTCTGCAGGGCCTCATGATCCTGAGCTTCTTCGGCCAAAAACAATGTCACCCTTTCTCTTCTGCAACGCCGCCATGTCTTCATCCTGCATAATTGCGAACTCCCGCTGCCCTTGGCCGGATGATGATGATGAGGCAGGGCGTGCCCCTGCCAGGAGTGGCTCCCATCGTCTGTTCTTTTGAACATGTAGAAACATAGTGTGTCTCGCGTTTAGGGCTATAGACCTAACAAACCGGTCGGCATCCTTCCTGAACCCTGCAAGCCGTGAACCCAATTTGACGGCGTAGGGCATACTAGTAAACGCCCCGAGATGCGAAGTCGCAACCCTAGAAACCAAAGCCAGGTGCTGATCTCTCAGCCCTGAGCCCCAGAGACAACTGCTCTTAGGCGTAGAACTTAGGCTGCAGGGTGCTGGCGTCACTCGCGAGTCTAACGAACGCCAAGGAGCTCTAACAACCTTGGAACGTAAACCTCAAACCCTAAACCCAGCACCCAGCACCCAGCACCCAAAACCCAAAACCCAAAACCCTAAACCCGAAACTGCAACCAAAGTCCTTCAAGACCGCGTCCACCGCGCCTGGAAGATCGGCATGGCTTGCTCTGGCATGGGGCGGAATGACAGAGGCGGTCGCCTCAGAAGCTCCTCCTGCGGTTTCGGATTATTTTGGGGTTAGGGGTTTAGGGTTTAGGGTTTCAAGTTTAGGTGTTGGAGGCAAGCAGGGAATGTAGGCGGTTTAGGATGTTCGGAGTCTTTTTCGTGCAGGAATTGCAGACCTTGGCGTCTGCAGCTGTTAGGTTTGTAGATGGGGGTCTCATGGAGGTTAGGGTTCACGGGTTTCAGGCGTGAGTGCACACGTCATTGGGCTCCTAATCAGTTTAGGGTTTGGGGTTTGGGCTTTAGGGTTTAGGTCTTGGACTCGTTGGCAGGTTCAGGGTTGAGGGCTTGGTGAACAGCTGTGTATAGTTCTCTAACTCTCAACTTAAGAACCAGCATCCATGAACTGTCGGTCTCCACGACAAAGAAACCACGTGGTAGTTGATCAAGATACTTGTTCCCAAAACAACCTTGAAAATCCCCTGAAAACTCTCAGGAACCCAAGACAAATCTCCCAAGAAGGACCTTAAGATCAAGCCCCAATCCCCTAATTCTTTGTAACCCATAAGCCCTAGAAACCCCAAATACCCTGGTAAGCCCGACAAAAACCCTACAAACCTTGTGAATTGGGACGTTCCCCTTTATACTAACAGTCCTTCATAGGGATTGTAACAGGAGGTACTATAATCCCTGCCAAGGACTGCTAGCACAAGGGAGCACATCCCAACCCCTGACAACCTACTAGGAAGCTCATGATAATTACTTCTTGACCAATGATACCTGCAATTATAACCCAGTTATAAGCCCCTCAAGTGGCCTAATATGGCTATAATAAGTACAGTGCTCTAGGTACAGCCATCATCGGCTACTAAGTGCCATGAACCTCCAAGTATTCGGCGGAACCTCCCTAAACCCTAAACCCTAAACCCTAAACCCTAAACCCTAAACTCTAAACCCTAAACCCTCTCCATCAGCGGAGCTTCCGTGCTGCTTCCCGCCGCAGCCCGGAGCTGGGCAAACAGCCAGGGGGCCTGGGCACGGTGACTCCCCTTCCCAGGGACTCCTGAACCCTAAACCCTAGCCCTAAGCCCTCAACCCTAAACCCTAAACCCTGAACTTTCCAGGGACTCCTGAACCCTAAACCCTAGCCCTAAACCCTCAACCCTAAACCCTAAACCCTGAACCCTGAACCCTAAACCCTGAATCCTAAACCCTAAACCCTAAACCCCTAAACCCCTAAACCCTGAACCCCTAAACCCTGCCAAGTGTATAGATGATACCTATAAGCTACTTAGCCTGAGCTACGCCTTCTAGGGCACTTTTTGGGTCTTCTTCTGAATCGGTTAAAGGTTGATGTTGTTAGCGCTGATGGGTATCACACGTAGAGCTGAGGGTTCGTAGGGCTGCAGTTGTCAGAACCATACTATTTGTCCCCCTACGGCAGACTGCCTGTCTAGCAACCTGCAACTGCTACTTGCCTACATTTCTGTGAAGTCAAGGTGTGATCCACCACTAAACCCTAAACCCTAAACCCTAAACCCTAAACCGTAAACCCTAAACCCCAAACCCCAAACCCTAAACCCGAAACCCGAAACCCTAAACCCTAAACCCTATATATCTCCCTGACAGTATCCTAGGTTGGGCACTTAAAGCTCTGTGCAACACATTCCTGAATATGAAAATAAATCTTTTCAACCCAATAAGGGAGAATGTCAAACATTTCCAGAGGCCTTCCCAGGGTTTACTAAGAAGGGGATATGTACAATCTCCCAAGGCCTGCCTAAACCCTATAAACCCGATAAACCCTATAAACCCTGTAAACCCTAAACCCTATAAACTCTAAACCCTCTAAACCCTCTAAACCCTCTAAACCCTCTAAACCCTCTAAACCCTCTAAACCCTCTAAACCCTCTAAAGCCTCTAAAGCCTCTAAACCCTATAAACCCTATAAACCCTATAAACCCTATAAACCCTATAAACCCTATAAACCCTATAAACCCTATAAACCCTATAAACCCTATAAACCCTAAACCCTACATCCGAACGATCCCCGCCTGGGGTCCCAGAGGGTAGCTGGTGGGAACGCGGGCCAGGAGGGACACCAAGAGCCCTAGACCTGAAGGTGGAGCTGCTGGGTTTAGGGTTTAGGGTTTGGGGTTTAGGGTTTAGGCTTAGGGTTTGGGGTTTAGGATTTAGGGTTTGGTTAGGGGGTTTAGGGTTTAGGGGGTTGTGGGGGCTTAGGGGGTTTTGGGTTTTGGGCTTTAGGGTAAGGAACCGGATTTTTTGATAGGACCTACAAGACTAGGCTGGGTGTTTCCGGCAGCTGCCTGGGAAACTCATCGTCTCGGAAACTCCCACAGGGCTCAAGGTTTAGAGCTAGGAGTTTAGGGTTTAGGGTTTAGGGTTTAGGGAGCTTAGAGTTTAGGGGTTTAAGGTAGGTTAAGGTTTAGGGTTTGGGGTTAGGGTAGGGGTCTACTCTTCTCAGGAGCCTAAACAATGGGACCCTCAGAATGGCGTTTATGGATACAGGCCAAAACCCTGTAATCCCTAAACCCTAAACCCTAAACCCGCATGTACCGGAGACTGGGTATGGGGCTATCGGCCAACGCTAAACCTTCACGTCCTGTGCGAATGAGCAAGCCTCTGTTTCTCTTCTCATCGTGCCCTAAGTGTACTAGACCCAGGAGTAACCTAGGAATAAAAAGGGTGCCATTCTTGGTTTAAGGGAATTATAAGGGACCCTAAACCATGAAAAAAGGGAATAAGGGCCGGATTTGGTCCTGAATCGGCTTTCTCCGATGGCGGGGCGCCATGAGTGGGGGGGGGGGGGTTGGACAGGACAACAGAAAACTAAGACTTCTCCTTTTGTGGTCTTAAACCCTAGAGGCCAGAAAACCTAAACCTGGAAAAAGTCGATCTGTAGCTAACGAGCACGCAGACCTGAAACAATATTTGACCTGTAGCTCCCTGGGAACCTCTTTACCTACAGTCTTATATGGGTTGTAACTATGAATTTAAGGGTAGTTACTAGTCATCTGTAGGTAAAGACGGTCCCAGGTCTATTTACCACAGCCCAGTCGAGATCACTGCTGGACTACCAGGCAAAACCAGGACATGAAACTGTGCCCTGAAGATCCATGTACCTACTTGCGCCACAAACCCCAAAGCCTAGAACCCGGAACTGCTACTCCACGTCAAGAAGCCCTGATAGAACCCCCTAAACCCCGTAACCGGATTGGCAAATAGAATGTAGGCAAAGAGAGAACCCGTAACCCTGAACCACTAAACCAAAACCTTAACCACTGAACCCTAACCCCTCAACCCTAAACAACTAAACCCTAAGCCCGAACCACAAAACCCTAAACCCCAAACAACTAAACCCTAAACCCTAACCACTAAACCCTGAACCCTAAACCCTGGAAACCCTAACCTGCCTCCCTCCGGGAGCGCGCTCTTCTTCCCGGAGACAAGGCCACCATTTGCTAGCCACCTGAGTGGACTTAGTTTAGGGTTAAGGGTTTAGGGTTTAGGGTTGAGGGTTGATGGTTTAGGGTTTTGGGGTTTTGGGTTTTTAGGGGCTACCCGAAACCCTATCTTCGGGCTACTGCACCAACCTTTTCTTAGCCACAAAAAAGAACGTCTTTTCTTTGAGCCCCCCCCCCCCCCCCCAATTTAATCCCTCTGCCTTATCCTAAACCCCAAGGCCCCCTATGAAGGACTAGACCCAAGAGTAACCAAGGAATAAAAAAGGGCGGCCTTCTTTGGCTTGGAGGGGCATGTGAGGAACCTAAAAAGGGAACAAGGGTCTAATCCGGGTCGGAGACATCCTAAACCCGAAACCCCCCCCCCCCCCCACCCCCCCCCACAGGACCCCAAGGCTCTCTTGCCCATTCTTACATATGTCGTACTTCTAAGCGGTTCAGGAAGTGAGGGGGATGGTGCATTGTGGCTTTCTGGCGGCTAAACTAACTGTCAATCCTAACCAGGTTGGCGCCTGACAAAAAGCGGTAAGGGGACCCTAAACCCTAAACCTAAACCCTAAACCCTAAACCCACAACAGGGACTACTTGAGCCTGAAAGTTGCTACGATATAGAGACTTTGGGGCCCAAGTATATAATTATAAGGTACATGGACCCTCAGGGTTAGGGTTTAGGGTTTAGGGCCTATAGGGTTAGGAGGTTTTAGGGCCGAAGGCCCTCGAAAAGGACACACAAAAAACTACGCTGACCCTTAATGCCCTAACCCCTAAAACCTTAGTGATAGAACCTCGTTGACTCAGCGCCTTTGAAACCTTGAAACACCCAGTATGGTGGCCTGAATAATTAGAATAGGGTTTTGGGTATTATCGTATGAATAGTATAGGGACCTTATAGGGAATAATATTACCAAGGGACTAAAGGAGGGACCCTGACAAAAGACCTTAGGGGTCATCGCGGGACTGAAGGAGGGACCCTTCTGGGACAATACAAGGTAGTTCTAGGGATTGTATATGGGTCATATAGGAGCATAAGATTCAGGGTCCCTTCTAGGGGTCCCTCTTATGTACCCCTGAATATCATTTTTCCGACGCCCTACTAGGCTGCCCAGTAACCAAGGCTTAAAAAGGGTGCCCTTTTTTGCTTTAAGGGGTTTGTAAGGGAACCCAAACCCCCTAAAACAGGGAATAAGGGCACTACTGGGCATCCTAGATATTAAACCCTGACCCTGAGGCCCGCGCTCAAAGAGCCACACGGGCGCAGGGTCGTCATCAGCCGCTGCCAGCCTGGGAGGTTCCCGCCACTCATTGGGAGTAAGAAACCCTAAACCCTAAACCCTAAACCCTAAAGCCTAATTACCCTAAACCTTGGGAGTAAGTTGTGCCTTTTTTTTTGGGGGGGGGAGGGGGGGCCTAAACCCTCAACCCTAAACCCGAAAGCCTGTTTAGAAGGACACCCGAGGCCCCTAAAACCTGTTGCAAGCCGAAATTGAGAAGGGGAACCCAGTTTAGTCATGGGAGTCTAGAAAACCCTAAGCCCTAAGCCCAAAAACCCTACAGTCGTGCTCCGAAATTTCGGGCGGGGAGCATGGGGGGGGGGGGGGGGGGGGGGGGTGGAAGGTAGGGGAGTAGTGTTTAGAGGTTCAGGGTTTAAGGTTTGGTAGTAGGGAGTCTTGTGAGTTTTTTGGCTGAGGGGTTGTTGAGATGCCTGTGGGGTTTCCTGATTGTCCGTGTACCTGCACGTGCCTTGACGTACTTTCCAAGTTAAGTAGGGGTTACAGCGCCGTAGGGTTTCGCGTTTAGGGTTTCGGGTTTCGGCTTCAGGGTTTCGGGTCTAGGGTCTCTAACCCTCAAGCCTCAAACCTAAACCCGCAGGATCTACACGGTTTTGGGGCTCATGCTTCTGGGGGCCTCTCTCACTCTCTCTCTGTCTCTCTCTCTCTCTCTCTCTCTTTCTCTGTCTCTCTGTCTCTCTCTCTCTCTCTCTGTGGCTGTAACCCTGCTTTGGAGTAGACCCTGGAAAAAAGTATATACTTGTTAGGTATAAGTAGCTACGATAGGAACCTAGAACCAAAAAAGTATTAAAGTATAGTACTCCAACACCCAGGTAATCTCTCTCTCTCTCTCTCTTTCTCTCCTGAATTTGGCCTTTAAACCCTCTGAACAATATTTATATATAGGGTCCCTTATAAAGCCACATAAGGAAAATAACCAACCTAGTCTCTCTCTCTCTCTCTCTGGCTGTAACTAAAGGACCCAGGTTCTGTTGGGCCCACATGAACCCTAAACCCTGAACCCTAAACCCTAAACCCTAAGCTCCTTCTGTTGGGCCCGCATGAACAGGCGAGGCGGCCAAGGGGCAATTCCTGGGCGGCCTCGAGGCGACCCGTTCCCTGACCGCAAGGTTTCGGGTTTAGGGCTTAGGGCTTAGGGTTTAGGGTTTAGGGTTTAGGGTTAGGTTGGGAGGGGGGGGGGGGGGGGGGGGGGGGGGGGGGGGGTTGCCGCTCCTTGAGTTGCAGGGATCTAAGGCGTGGGGACTATGATCCTGGTAATTAAACCCAAAACCCTAAACCCTAAACCCTAAACCCTGAAAAACCCCAAACCCTAAACCCTAAACCCTAAACCCTAAACCCTAAACCCTAAACCCTAAACCCTAAACCCTAAACCCTAAGCAGTACACCGCAGTTCAGGAACAAGCCCCTTCCTTCGTGCTCTCTCGAGGTATCAAGGTGCCTAAGCCAGAGCTCTGAACTCCCCAGAACTGCCATTCATCACCAGCCACTCGACTTGGCTGCACTCAGGAGGGTAGCTATAAAGTAAACTTTTAGCTGCCATACTAAGAAACCCAATGAACCCAAAAAGGGTAAGGATCTAAAGTTACGGTAAAGTACCACAAAGTCGATGATGCAGAATGGGGGGGGGGCTTGGCTCAGCATGGATGGATTTGGGGGTGGTAGGGGTGATGAGGGAGGGGGGTTGAGGATGGGGTTTTAGGGTCTCGCGTTTACCTAAACCTTACACCCTAAACCCTAAACCCTAAACCCGAGAGCCGAAACCCTAAACCCTACACCCTAAACCCTAAATCGAAGTTTCGGACCTCTGAGCTGTCGTAGAGGGATGCCCAGAGCTTCCGGTGCTCCGGAGCCAGGGCCATGGCTGCTGGGAGGAGGTCTTCAAGGGAAGATGACTTAGGGTTTCGGGTTTAGGGTTTGGGTTTAGGGTTTAGGGGTTAGGGTTTAGGGTTTCGGGTTTCGGGTTTAGGGTTTAGGTTTTAGGGTTGAGGGTTGAGGGTTTAGGGTTAAGGGTTGAGGGTTTAGGGTTGAGGGTTTAGGGTTGGAGGGCGGGCGGGGGGGAACCCACAAACCCCACTTCCCCACCCCACCCCACCCCCACATGAAGGTTTCGGGCCCGGAAGCCTGCGGCGGCAAGCTTCATGTTTTAGGGTTTAGGGTTTAGGGTCTGGGCTTTGACTGCCCTCTAGGGTTTAGGCTTTGCAGGGTTTTGGGGTTTAGACTCGTCCACTATCCCTATCCCCTTTCCCCGGCCTACGGAAAGGCCCAACGAGGCCCAACTATTAGGGGCGCCAGTCCCAGAAGAAGCCTGCAAGGTGTGGTTTCAGGGTTTTCCGGACTTGGCCAGGGTGGAAAACCCTACTGGTCAAGGGATGAAGACGCGTGTGACATATCTCTAATTAAGAGGGGTTCCTGAATACACTCGTCACTTGGCCCCTTTTCGTCCTTAGAGGGCCACTACTACAGAACTAGGATGGCACCTAAGCCCCCCCCCCCCCCCCGAAACATATTCCTACATATCATTTTCTTCAACGAATCAAGGGAAAATTATCAAATATTCCAAGGGCCTACCTAAAACAAAGGCCCCCGAACCCTGCATTGAGCTGGGCACTGCAAACCCTACAGCTCCCGAAGCCCAGAAAGATTTGTTGGCGTTTAGGGTTGAACCCTAAATGCACCGAAAACCCTCAACACATCCTAGCTCGACCTGAATCGCTCCCAGATCTGTCTGACCGCTTTTTTTACAATTAAAGCGATGGCGGGGTCAGTGATTCGCGTGGTCGACTCATCCTTCTCATGACCCACTGGCGCCTCGCACAAGTCCGGAGGCTTTAGTTGAGGATTTTAAGCGGTTGTCAAGGGTTTAAGGGTTGTGAAGGATTTTAAATAAGTTGCAAGGGGTGTTCAAGGGCTTTACAGGGTGGCTTTGAAGGATTTGAAAGGCTTCAACGTTTTGAAATTTGGGGTCTAGGTTTCAGGGGATTAAAAAGGCCTACAAGTCTTGGGGATAGGAAGTAAAGGATTCTCGAGGCGGACTACATTGACTAAATTACTCGGCCCAAGAGTAAGCTAGGAATGGTTTAGGGTTTCGGGTTTAAGGTTTAGGGTTTAGGGTTTAGGGTTTAGGATGCGCTTTTGGGTTTAGAGGGGCTTATAAGGGAACCCAAACACTAAAGAAAAGGGAATAAGGGCCCACTCTGGGTCTTAGATAAAGGGCTCTCCAAGACCACAAAACCCCAAGGGTAGCGCAGTGTGCACGTGGGCCCTACTCTAATAAATTGGGGGGAGGGGGGGGGGGGGGGGGGGTCGAAAATAGACCCCAAATAGTGGGATCCCTCTATAACAAGGACCCCAATAGGGTACCCCAAACATCGTAAACCCCCAAATTGAGGTCTGCCGAAGGCATTCCCTTTAGATATCCGGTCCCGTTCTAAAGACAACAAGGCTCTTCGCTACCCCAGGCACCTCACGCGAGATGAGCGACGATTCACAAGGCTTTCCAGGTTTGACCTTGAAGATAAATCGACCACCCTGGGGTGTCCCCCGTAACATTTCCAAACCCTCCACCCCTAAACATCCCCAAGTGCCCGAAGCCTACACCCGACAGCCTCATCAGCTGACGACCGGCTTCTGGCCGACCTCCCAAGGACTGACAGAATGTTGGCGGGGCGGGAGGGTGGGAGGGTGGAGGGTTTGAGGGGGTGGGTCGGTGGGGGGGGGGTTTTTTTGGGGGTTTGGTTGGGGGGGTGGGGGGTGGGGGGGTGGGGGGGTGGGGGTTTTTGTGGGGGGGTGTGTGTGGGGTTGGGGTGGGGGGGGGGGTGGGTGGGGGGTGGGTTTTTGGTGGGGGGTTGGGGGGTGAGGGGTGGGGGGGTGGGGGGGGTTGGGGGGTGGGGGGGATGGGTGTGGGGGGGGGGAGGCTGGTGGGGGGTGTGGGGGGTGGGGGGTGGTGTGGGGGGTGGGGGGGGTGGGGGGGTGGGGGGGTGGGGGGGTGGGGGGGTGGGGGGGGGTGGGGGGGGTGGGGGGGTGGGGGGGTGGGGGGGTGGTGGGGGTGGGTGGGTGGGGGGGGGGGCGGGTGTGGCGGGTGGTGGGGTTTTTGGTGGGGGGTGGGGGGGTGGGGGGGTGGGGGGGTGGGGGGGTGGGGGGGTGGGTGGTGGGCTGTAGGGTTAGGGTTGGATTTTTCCAACCAAGGCCTTAGGGTTCATGGAAGGAGGGCGTTCTGGGTTCGAGAGTCGCGCCAAAAGTCTCTGATCCGAGTACGTTGACGCCAGAAGTGCACCTCTCTTTCTCGCCACAGCTCGGCAAAAAACCCACGCCCTCAACCCAACACCTGAAGCCTGAACTCCAAACCCCTCAACCCCAAACCCAAAAACCCTCAACCCCCGAACTACGGAGCACGAGCCTCAATTTTTCCCTCTCCTTAACCCTTTCAAAAGGCAAGCGACCATCCCTAGTAAGGGTCATGAGACTGCCCTTAGATAACCCGAATCCCTAAAGCCTGCGGCTATGGCGCCTCTTGGGGGGGCTGCAAATAGGGCTTACGGTTTAGGAGTTTTCATTCGCGCTAAGCCCCTGGCACCGCCAGCAGTGTCATAGACCAGATCAACCACTGCCTTTGGCAAGGAGGCTTCTCTTCGGGATTTTCTGTTTTTTTGTGGTTCTTAGTGGGGCGAAGAATCAGAAGTCAATTCGCCCTATGCGTCGGTTTTGATGTCCGTGATGTAGGGCTCTTGGACACAGGCAGCAGAGCTGGTGGAGGAGGAAGAGGCTTGGATGGCCAAGCGGATTAGCATACCCCCCTTAACTCAGGGCATACGGCATACAAGGTAGCTAGTTTAGCTAGTTCTCTAACTCGCCCCAGGGTAGTTCTGAAAAAGGAAGCACCTTGCACCCCCCCCCCCCTTTTTTGCCCCCTCCCCCCCCCTCCCCCCCCCCTCCCCCGGGGTCACAATTCCCTCAAGACCCGAAACCCTAAACCCTAAACCCTAAACCCTAAACCCTAAACCCACAAAGGTACTGTAGGGCGTAGCGCCTTGTCTCCGAAGCTCAATAAGTATAGTCTGCTGGCCCTAAGGGTCCATGTACCTATATAGAATATACTTGGCCCCTATATAGGAACCCCTTTAAAGCCCAAGTATCTACCATATAGGTACATGGACCCTTACTTAGGGTTCAAGGGCTTGACCGAGTCCGCCTGGCCTGGCCCAGTTTCACGAGGTCGGTTTCCGTCGCGGCTTCCGCATAGACCTCTTGAGGTCTTTGTTTGCTTTCTCGGGTTGAGGGTTTCCCGGGACGAACTCTTAGTTGATCGAGGGTATAGGCCCCTAGACCTGGGGTGGTCTGGGGGTCCTACGAAAGCTTAAGCTTGCATGGGTTGACGGGGTTCTATGCTGGGGGCGAAGACCCACACAACTAAGTCATAAACATCCCTAGGCCCGAAGCCTCAGCCCCAAAACCCTGCCCATAAAGCCCCAAAGCCGAAGCCCGTAACCCAAAAACCCTAAACCCTAAACCCTAAAACCCTAAACCCTAAACCAAAACCCTCAATCCTAAACCCTAAACCCTACACCTTCAACCTGACCAGACACCGCCGGGACTCGGAGAACCGTTCACGTGGGCTTCGGCTTCTGGGGGTTTGGGGGTGTAGGCTTGGGATGTTCCCCCCTTCCACTAGCAGCTCCTTGATAGGGATTATGGTAACCCCTGTTAGAATCCCTATGAAGGACTGGTAGTTTAAGGGGGAACCTCCCACTCTTAGGGCCTTAGGGTTTAGGGGTTTAGGGTGCAGAGACGTCTTGCACCCTTGACCTAAAGCCAGCGCCTAGGATGAGCATCTACGCTTCAGAGTGTACCCGAAACCCTAATGAAACTCTACGCCCGGGCCCTGGATGTAGCTTCCTCGAATCCTTGGTGAGTCTGAGCATCAATCAATGTCAAGCCGCTCCCGGTCTTTGATCATGTCAAGGGTCGCTCTGATAGAAACCTACTCAAAAATGTAGATCTGGGTTGTGAAGGCAATCCCGAACAAAGACACTAAAACCCGAAACCCCACCCTAAAACCTAAACCCTAAACCCTAGACCCTAGCCCTGAACCCTAAACCCTAAACCCTAAACCCTGAACCCTAAACCCTAAACCCGAAACCCTAAACCCTAAACCCTAAACCCTAAACCCTAAACCCCAAAACTCCACGGGCCCATGGCTCAGAAGTCACGCTGCGACCCTGCGCCGGGACCCCTGCGCGAACGACATCCTCTGTCCCGCTTGGGCCTCGCGCATCGCGCTTTCGCAAAAGGGGGTTTAGGGTTTAGGGTTTAAGGTTTAGGGTTTAGGTTTAGGGTTTAGGGTTTAGGGTTTAGGGTTCTAGGGTTTAGGGTTTATGGTTTAGGGTTTAGGTTTTAGGGGGTTGGGCGTTAGGGTTTAGGGTTTAGGTTTTAGGGTTTAGGGGTTAGGGTTTAGGGTGGCATAGGGTTCTAGGGTTCTAGGGATTAGAGTTTAAGGTTTAGGGCTCTAGGTTTCCAGGGTTTAGGGTTCTAGTGTTCTCTTAATCCCTGTTCCCCTAGGAAGAAAAAGGGATCCTTTTTGTTCATATATAAGAAAGCCCATAACCCAAAAAGCAAAAAGGTTCCCTAACACTGATCTAGTTCTAGTGTTCTAGTGTTCTAGTGTTCTAGGGTTCTAGGGTTCTAGGGTTCTAGGGTTCTAGGGTTCTAGGGTTCTAGGGTTCTAGGGTTCTAGGGTTCTAGGGTTCTAGGGTTTAGGGCTCTAGGGTTGTAGGATTCTAGGGTTTTAGGGTCATTCTAGGGTTTAGGGTTTAAGGTACTTTGCTGTGATATGGCGCAGAAGCTTTGAAGGTTGGGATGCAGACCAGCTTCGAAAGCCTCGCGACATGCGAAACGATTGTGGAGGGCCATCGAACATTTTTCTCCCAACCCACGCCGTCTCAGGGCGGCAAAGCCAACCTAAACCTTTTGGGGCGTGCGCCAAGATTCGAGAAAAACGGGCAGATGCCAGTAATAATTATGAATGGATACGTAGCCCTAAACCCTAGAACCCTAGAACCCTAGAATATAGAACCCTAGAACCCTAGAACACTAGATTGGCATCGGTGTCCTGGGTTGTGGGGGGGTTCCCAGGCGGGTTTTGCATGCCCGGGGGCCTCACTCCAATGCTGAATTTACCCAAAGGCTCCTATGTAGTACCGTTTTGGGGTAGTATATTAACATCCCCCATAACTAACCCAAAAAGGAACTACATAGGAGCCTTTGGGTAAAGTATTGACTTTCATAAGTGTCCGGTACAGTACCGGCCCCGAGGAGACGAGGCACCTTGCGCCTCGCGGGTGCTACCTCCGAGCTGTGGGGGGTGGGCGAACGACCTGGGTCGGCTTGCGCCATCGAGGTCGTGGCCGCCACCCGCGGCGAAGCCGTGAGTTTATGGGTTTATAAGTCTTATGGTTTAGGGTTTTGGGCCCAAGCCCCACCCCCCCCCCCTCCCACCCCCAGCCCTTAACACATAAAGTAAGAGCCATATAAATCCCCGAACAACCCGTTAACCTACAATCAGGTTTCTGGAGCATTGAGTGTGTCTGAGCACATCTCAAGAGGGTTCAGGGGCGTTTACGTGGGTGCTCTGGAAGCCTAGAAAGCAACCCAAAGTATCCCCTTATGCTCCCTATAAGCAATGAGCTATAAAGTTATAAAGCAACCGTTCGAAATATATACAGTACGCCCCATTCACCCATGTGTGTGGCGGGCGGGCGGGCTTCAGCACGTTCTAAGCTTCTAGCCGAATCCCATTTACAACACCCTGAAACCTTGTATTTGCAGCCCTAAACCCAAAGTCACAGACCCTCATGTAAGCCGGCAAGTGCAACAAATCAAAACCCTGAACCCTACACCCTACACCCTGAACCCTAAACCCTAAATCCTACACCCCAATCCCTACGCCCGAAACCCTCCTTTTCTTTTCGGTCGTCCCTGACAACCCTAAATCTCGGGCTCCGGCGCACGAAGCAGCGGCCCTGAGGCACCTGGCTCCGTCGACACCCCGAAACCCCCTAAACCCTAAACCCTAAACCCTAAACCTAAACCGTTTAGGGGTTCGGGTTTAGATGTTTGAGGCGTATTGAGGCCTTCCGGCGCTAAGACCGAGGAGAGGCCTTCAATGTAGTAAAGGGGTCTTGGGCCCTTAGGGAGTGAAGAGAAAGCCCTAAACTCTAAACCCTAAGCCCTAAACCCTAAACCTATTTGGAGAGATCTGAATCCATGTCAACCTGGTCAGTATAAACGTCTGCCGGGATGATGCCCATAGACTCGAGCAAGTATCCAAAACGAGCGAACTCGTGCTTTCTCGCATGCTCCTCTTGCAAACTCGTGGTAAGCACTTCTTGGTGCACCATTGGTGGGGTGATCTCGCGCAACTCGCTGATCAACAAGGGTTCGCATACTGGGATACCAGAGGTGTTGATTGGGCGGAGGTGGTCGTGATACCTCGAGCCCTCGAGCCCGGACTTCCCCAAATGCCCCATCCAAGAACCTTAGGGTCATAGAGCTTAGGGTTTGTAAGGGTCTAGGGCTTCGGGTTATCCACAAACCTTAGGGTCTTAGAGTTTAGGGTTTGTAAGGGTCTAGGGCTTAGGGCTAAAACTTTAGATGCGACAAACTGCAGGCTCCTCAGCCCTAAAACCTTACTTCCCCCCTGAACAGCCCGAAACGCCCAGATCTTGACAAAAGCAGCGTAGGCAAGGAACTACACCCAAAACCATGAGAGGAGCCTATACAAGATGGAAGCGTCCTTATAGCCATTGCTAAACCCTAAACCCTAAACCCGAAAACCGAAACCCTAAACCCTAAACCTGTTGCACAATCTGGGAACATCCTTTCGCCCTGTACTGGCCTCGGCCACCAGCTTGTCGATGCTGGCCTGCAGCCCACTGGGCCTTCCAACATCAAACGACAGCTTCAAGTTAGGGGTTAGGGTTTAGGGTTTAGGGTTTAGGGTTTAGGGTTTAGGGTTGAGGGTTGAGGGTTGAGGATTGAGGGTTTCGGGTTTAGGGGCTAGAACAGCCCAAGTACCTCTAGAGCATGGGGATGTGAAGGGCATAAGGCTTACCTGTGGTTCCCAAACCCTACCAAAACCCTAAACCCTAAACCCTAAAGCTTAAACCCTAAACCCTAAACCCACCCTGAAACCCTAAATACAGGGCAGAGCCCCCAAAACTAGTAGGTTACCACCCCGTGGACGTGGGGCGGAAGCCCCCCAAAATCCAGGGCAGAAAGTGCCAAAGAGTAGTAAAATGGGGGTCTCGGGTAAGGATGCTTCGGAATATGGGGCCTTTGGGAGGTTTACTAGACAGAGTAACCTAGAAAAAGGGCGCCCTTTTGGCTTCTAAGGAAGCCTAAACCCTAAGGGCCTACTCTGGGTCCTAGGAACCCTAAACCCTAAACCCTAAACCCTAAACCCTAAACCCTAAACCCTAAACCCTAAACCCTAAACCCTAAACCCTAAACCCTAAACCCACAACTCTAGTTCAGAGATTGCATGGATGAGGGTTTCTTAGGGATTTGGCGGTGCTTTGGGCGCAGGCGGGGGGCTGATGAGCTTCGTCCCCCTGCAGGCCTCCCACCCCAAACCCTAGCCCTAAACCCTAAACCCTAAACCCTAAACCCTACACCCTAAACCCTAAACCCTAGACCCTACACCTCTCAGGCGCACGCTGGACGCAAATGCGCTCCGCATCCGTCGTCTCAAAGAGCCCGCGGTCTTTCACAACAACCTTGTTTAGGGTTTAGGGTTTCGGGTTCAGGGTTCAGGGTTTAGGGTTTCGGGCGTTTAGGGCTTAGGGTCTAGGGTTTAGGGTTTAGGGCTTAGGGTCTAGGGTTTAGGGTTTTTCTTTTCAGGGCATGGCGGCTTAGGGTCTAGGGACTTGGGCCTAGGGTTGATGGGGTTCATAGGGCTTGAAGCGAAACATGACTTGACCATGTAACTATACCCACATGCAAGATGTCAAGCAATGCTTCCAAATGTAGTCTGAGTTTAGGTTGCAGGCTTAACTGCTGCTTGCTTAAGAGCCCCCCAAAAAAATCTTCGTCTTCCTTATAAAAGAAATATAGGGATTATTGATTTTTCATTTTGGTCAAAGTAGTTGAGAGCATAGGTTACCTTAAGGCTATGGCTTTCAGGGGCTTCGCGATCCCAAATCTTTGGCGACAGGCATCAGGCCATCAGACCTTGGTGCACAAGTCGCCTTCACTCAGGCCGAGGGGATTTTGGCCGTCAATGGTGTGCTGGTGTGCTTCAGTGCAAGCTTGGACAAGTCTGTGCAGCTCAACTTAGTTCAACCTGAAGATCTCCATTGTAAGGACCCGTGCCTTTTCTCACAACCGGACCGCCATCGGAAACCCTAAACTCCAAACCCCAAGCACGTTCTCCCCCCCCCCCCCCCCCCCCCCCCCCCCCCCAGCCGCCCCAAACAAAATGTCTTTCGAAGCCCTGAGCCCTCCCTCCAAAAATCAAAGCACCTAAACCCTTGACTCTAAAATTAAGACTTCGAGCCCTTAACCCCCCCCCCCCCCAACCACAAAAACAACATACATTTTGTTTCGAACATCCCCACTTTGGGTTGGAATTTGCGGGTTCACTCTGGGCTTGGGCACTGCAGGGATATTCTCTGGGGTCCAGAGATTCTATGGAAATACTCTGGGATACGGGTGATGGGCGAGGTGCAGACCAGTTGAGGAGAAGAGTCCTAATTAAACCCTAAACTCTAAAGTCACCCAGCGCCAGCCTTGATCAGTCGGTTGGGAAGGTCCTCATACATGTCCCCTCGGCCGGGTTTAGCGTTTAGGGTTTAGTGTTTAGGGCTGTAGGGTTTGGGTTTGGGCAAGGGGAGGGGGGGGGGGTTGGCATTTCGGCAACGACTTGAGGCCCTAAACCCGAAACACCTACTTCTGGGTAAGGGTTTAGAGCTTGGGGCTTAGGGTTCAGGGTTCAGGGGTCGAGCACTCAATTGGGGAATGAATACGATGGCTTCGGTGGTGCGCCACTATACACGGTCCGGGAAAGGGGCCGCAAAAAAAGCGAAGCCTTTCCTAGACCCTGCAGAACACACTGAAGGTTCTTGGACTTTGTGGCTCTGCCCTAAAGGTATTTCGACTCTACAGCACATGGGGGTTTACGCGCGTTCAGGAGGTTGGGGGGGGGGGGGGGGGGGGGGGTGTTCCTGATCATTCGTGACTTATAGAGCGCAAGGCGCAGTTCATAGTTAGGGTTGGGATGTTTCATAGGGATTATCATGGGGGGGGGGGGGGGGGTACTAGAATCCTGTTAAGGACTGTTAGTACGAGGTGGAACATCCCGGTCACAACCCTGTAAGCCGAAAACCTCACACCCTAAGGCCCTTTCTACTGGTGCCCTTTTTGGGGTTGGTGCTTTTAGACAACTTGGAGCACAACAAGTGTTTTCTTTTTTTTTTTTTTTTGGGGGGGGGGGGTTCTTCCCCCAATATCTACAATTCGAACGTGACTCCCCCCTCCCCCCAGGCGCTTGCGACCCTTCCCACCATAAATCCTAACGCATGAGACCTAAACTGCAAGTGAGGAAGCCTGACCCTCTTGGCAGCCCAGTAACCATCTTGTAATGAGGGCACACTTGTTTGGGCTGGTTCCTTTACAAGGAGACCCAGAACCCAAAAACAGAAGAGGGTAAAGGGTACCACTGGGCTACCACTAGCCCTAAACCCTAAACCCTAAACCCTAAACCCTAAACCCTAAACCCTAAACCCTAAACCCTAAACCCAGTGACAGGCAAGTGGCGCCAACTGTCGCAGTTAGAGTCGGTAAGGTATAAGACCGCCTCTCGTCCACAAAGGGGGTTTAGTGTTTAGGCTTTAGGGTTTAGGGTTTAGGGTTTGGGGTTTAGGGTTTAGGGTTTAGGGTGTTTGCGGTTGAGGAATCTAAAGTTCAGGGGTTAGATATAGGGTATGGAAGGCAGGGCCTTCTAAAAAACGCCTCCGGATGGAGTGGATTAGCTGCATGGTCGTCAAGAAGAGCTGTGCAAAGCCCTTTCCTTTCCTTTCCAGATGTATGTTTGAGGTACCTACCTGTCTGAGGTACCTATATTATTCTAATTCTTACATACGGGTATATAACCTAAACCCTCAAACCCCCTTTTTTTTCACCCAGAACTTAGGGTTGTCTAAGTTGTCTACGAGTTCAAGCATTTAAAGTTTAAAGGTTATAGAGGTGAAACTAGGCGCCTGAGCTTGTCCTACAAAAAAAGCATGGGGTATTTAGGATGACGCCCGCTCTCGTGCTACTTGGTCGGAGGACGTTGGGGCTTAGGGTCAGGGTTTGGAGTTTAGAGGGTTTCGGGGAAGTTGCCCCGAGCACGGCGCCTCCACCGCGAGAAAAATGGAAATGGCATCGCCAACCTGCGCGAGAGCTGTGTGGACAGAGGCTTCTTTCCTGCAGGGTTTACTTGGAGGCTCATGGCTACGTACAACACCAAGTATAAGTCCACTTGTAACCTCCTTAGAGGACTCAGGGAGGCTTATAATACAATTGGGGTCATAAGTATTCTGAACCTCTAAGTAGGGCTGATGCTTTTTAAGTTTAGGCTGAGACTCGCAGTTCGACTTCCTAATGCAGCCCTCGGTTTAGGGTTAGGGTTGAGGGTTTAGGGTTTAGGGTTGAGGGTTGAGGGTTGAGGGTTTAGGGTTTAGGGTTTAGGGTTATGTGGTGAGGACTATCCTCAAGCCCCAGCCCCACACACCGCACGGTTTAGGTTTTAGGGTTCAGGGTTCAGGGTTTACCCAAAGGCTCCTATGTAGTACCTTTTGGGGTAGTACATTAAAATCCACTACATTGGAGCCTTTGGGTAGGGCTTAGGGTCCCATCACTGCCCTTACTGCGCACCGTCTCGTTGATTAAGTCCCGGAAGAGCAGCATCTGCCCTGCTGCCTTTGCCGCATCGCCTGGCTGTTGAGGGTTCTAGGTAAGCACGGGATCCTGTACGACCCTAAACCCCATAAACCCTATACACCCCAGAAAATCTAGAAACCCTAGAAACTCTAGAAACCCCCCAACCCACCAGACGGACTTAGAGAACTGAGGGGAGTCCTCCCAACCCTAAAAGCCTCCCACAAAACCTAAACTAGGACGTATGGTTGAGAACGTAGGGTTTAGGGTTTAGGGTTTAGGGTTTAGGGTTTAGGGTTTAGGGTTTATGGTTTAGGGTTTTGCTGTCGACCCGTGGAAGGGTATCTTATCATCTCGCAGCTTGACGTGCTGGGTTTTGTAGGGTCTTTGAAGGTTGTGGAGGGCGCACACGGCTTATCGGCTTATAGGGTTTAGGGCTTATGGGGCTTGCAACGTTTCATCACAGGCTTGTATGGGGTTTTAGAGGGCTTACAGGTTATATAGGTTTTATGCGGTTTGTAGAGCTCACAGGGCGAAGTCTGAGGGTTTGATATGTAAAGGGCTTGTGGCTGATGGGGTTTAACCCTAAACCCTAAACCCTAAACCCTAAACCCTCAACCCTAGGTGTTTTGCGCCGTTTTTGCGCGCGGAGCTCGGGCGCGGAGCGCGGAAAAAAAAGAAGCCCCATACCTTCAGGGGCCTGATCGAAAAAAAGGATCTACAGTAGCGTCTAGCACTATAGCATTAGGGTTTAGGGTCTAGAGGGTTTAGGGTTTAGGGTTTAGGGGTTTAGGGGTGAGGGTTTCGGGTTTAGGTTCTGAACACCAAAGGACAGTTTCAAAAATATAGTAGGTACGTCCCTGCAAGCATTGGGAAGGGTAGAAAAAATGCCGCGCTCAGGCGTCCAGAAGCTTCGCCGACTCCAGGGCCTGGCGCGGAGGACTCTACAGTCGCTAGGTTAAACCCTAGAAACCCTACTAGAAAAACCTAGAAAGCGTAAAAACCCTCAAAACACTAAAGACCCTAAACCCTAAACCCCATAAACCCTAGAAATCCTAAACCCTAAACCCCAAACCCTCAGGTTGCAAGTGTACACGACGTTTCAAAGGGGAAGCCTGCCCTCCGAAAGAAAAATCCAGTGTACCAGTAGCCTGGGTACGAAAAGGGTGGCGTTGCCCAAGCCCTACGTAATATCACATAGGGCATAACCTCCAAGATAGAATGCCCCTAAACCCTAAACCCTAAACCCTAAACCCTAAACCCTAAACCCTAAACCCTAAACCCTAAACCCTAAACCCTAAACCCTAAACCCTAAACCCTAAACCCTAAACCCTAAGCAGGGCCTTTCAGGGTTTCAAGGGCTCTAAGGTTGCTGAGGTCTAAGGGTTTAAAGGGCTTCCATAATGTTAGGGAGTTTTCTCGAAGTTTCAAGGGTGTATCCTGACACCGTAAAAAGGGTTTTGGGGTTCGGTTTAGGCATACTACCGGGGGGCATCCAGGGTTTAGGGTTGGACATGGTTGGAGACACCCTAAGCCCCTAAGCCCCTAAACCCCTAAACCCCTAAACCCCTAAACCCCGAAACCCTCAACCCCTCAACCCCTCAACCCCTCAACCCCTCAACCCCTAAACCCCTAAACCCCTAAACCCTGAACCCTGAAACCTGAACCCTGACCCCTAAACCCTAAACCCTCACAACCCCTGTAATTTGAAATTATTCAAAAGTCAAAAAAACGAAACTTTTCTCGAAACCCTCGAAACTTTCCCCGGACCTGAACCCTTAATGATTTCAATAAACCCTCCTGAACTGCCTTCAACGTCTCCTCGGCATCCATCTCCTCCACGAGATCGAAGGCCGAACCTCCACTTTCAGGTTCATGGTACCTATTAAACGAATGATAACTGTACTTACAGGGTTTAGGGTTTCGGGTTTAGGATAACTGTATTTATAACCCACTGATAAGCCCCTGAAGTGCCCTAATATGGCTAGAAGTACAGTTATAAGTACAGTGATTCTGATAATTGGTTAAGTACCATGAACCTCCCGGAGATCATTGAACCTTGGGGTTCGCAAGCTTGGGGGGGGGGGGGGGGGGGGGGTTTTAGGGTTTAGGGTTAGGGGTTTAGGGTTTAGGGTTTAGGGGGTTTAGGGTTTAGGTTTAGGGTTTAGGGTTTAGGGTTTAGGGTTTAGGGTTTAGGGTTTAGGGTTTAGGGTTTAGGGTTTAGGGTTTAGGGTTTAGGATTTAGGGTTTAGGGTTTAGGGTTTAGGGTTTAGGGTTCAGCATCTCAAGTCCAAGCATTGACTAGTCAAGAAATTACTCCAGAAAAACACCCACCCGCCCAAAGAATCCCACAACATTAAGAAAATATTTCACTTATGGAACGACCTTGCCCAGTACAAAATGACCTTGCCCAGCAAAAAAAAACAACCTGGCACAATAAAAAAATGACCTTGCCCAGTAAAAAAAGACCTTGCCCAGTAAAAAATGACCTTGCCCAGAAAAAAAAAGACCTTGCCCAGCAAAAAAAGACTTTGCCCAGTAAAACAATGACCTTGCCCAGTAAAAAAATGACCTTGCCCAGTAGAAAAATAACCTTGCCCAATAAAAAAATGACCTTGCCCAGTAATGACCTTGCCCAGTAAAAAAATGACCTTGCCCAGTAAAAAATGACCTTGCCCAGAAAACAAAATGACCTTGCCCAGTCAGTAGAAAAATAACCTTGCCCAATGAAAAAATGACCTTGCCCAGTAATGACCTTGCCCAGTAAAAAAAATGACCTTGCCCAGTAAAAAAAATACCCCATGCCAGTCAAGGTGAATGCTCAACGCGGCTGTCCCTCGATGTCTCGCGCAGCCCCCCCCTCTCCCCCCTGCATGGGACGCATACTGCTTGACACGCCACCGTGCTTATAGAGTCGTGTTCGGCAGCTTTGGCCTCTCACGGAGCCTGCTGGCGGGAGAAAACCTCAGCAGCCGAAAAAAACAAAACAAACCAGCCTCGTCGATGTCCACGTCGGGACAGACGTTCAAGATGAGGAGCCGCAACCCGTGGTCGAGGGCGATCTGCCACGGATGCGTGCACGAGCTACCGCTTGACATGAATCAAGCCACGTGTGGGCACCTGAGCAAGGTCGTTGCAGGCGTCACGGACGTGCCACCATTGCTGCCAGCGATGGCTATACAGGTCGTTGCCTGACAGCGCCGGTCGCCAAACAAACCCAGGAGCCGAACAGCCCCAAACACCACAACCAGTCCAGCCTGCGCAAACGACCACCAGCGTTGAACGTCCGACAGCCGGTTTCAACGACTCCTGCCTGAGGCCCTCCACGATGCCGGCCAACCCTTTGCCCCAAAAAGGTAGCACGTGGGCGGGGGCCAGCATCGTCTTTGCGACGCGGCCCTGCCGGTCCTGACAAACGAAAACGTCAAAGAACCCTACATGAAGTCTGACTCGGAAGTCCTGCCACCCCTTCTCTGCGTAGCACAGGCAGGAGTCAGAGGTGATCACCGCCGCGTCTGGGAGTGCCTTGGTGGTACCCGTCGCCGTAGTTGGCGGAACCTGCCGACAGGATGCACTCCTCAAGTGCTGCCAAGAACGAGAAAAACAAATCGCTTCCATCCTGGCACTCCTCCAAAAGATCAGCGGCGTCTTGAACCCGGGTGGAGGCCACGCGAATCACCTGGCCGAAAACAACGATGAGCAAACGCCCTAAGGACGGACTACGCTCCGATGACCTCGTAAATGGCAGCCATGCTGGGAGCTAAGGAAGCAAAGGCGAATGCAAAACTCCAAAGCTCGATCCGAAAGCACTACCCGGACGACTCCACACGCCCTCCGAAAAAAACTCACTGCACGACAGACTCAGATCAATCATGTCAGCACATGCTCGAATCACTCTCCTACATACGCTCAATTCCTGAAATCCGAAACCCCGCCCCGCTGCAGCATTAAGGTTCGGGCTCGGGGAGGTACGAAAAAACTTCGAAAAAAGAGACCTCAGTTTCGATTGCGACTCGAGGGCCTGCAGAAAAATGAACCCGGCGACTGTCTCATACACGGCACTGGCACGGCGTCAGCAAGAAGTGATTGCCACGTCAGTGGACGAAGCGCGCACATCAGGGGGGCGGTGATTGCCACGTCAGTAACGCAGCGCACACCGAAGAAATTGAAGCGATTGCCACGTCAGTAACGCAGCGCACGCCGAAGAAAAATTTGCCGTGTCGCGCAGAGCGCGGCCTGATGAGGTGACAGCTGAGCTGACACGAGTCGCGTTTACTAGGAGCCTGAAGGCGGGTCTCATCTACGATTTAGTCGACGGCCTCAAATGAGAATCCAATTTGAGCGCTGAAAACGAGGCTGCGGTCCAAATGAAGCCTTCAGTTTCGGATCTGAAATCAGGCTGCTTTCAGCTTGGCTTGAGGCCCGAAATGGGAACCTTTCAGTGATCTTTAAACACGACGGTAAATGCGTGTTCCTATATATATATATATATATATATATATATTCACCCCAACAACCAAAAAGGTATATGACGGCGGGGAACGATATGATTAACCATTCTGGGTGATCGCACGGCGACAGTCCGCATGACAGCAGATGCCTTGGTCATTGTGTGAGGGTGTGGGTGTCCCAGTCGCGCGTATGTTGGTTTGACCGCATGCTGAAACACAGAGGATCATAACCTTCCCCAGGCGTTACAAAACGCAGAACTGCATGAGGTTTGGATTTGCGCAAACAATTGAAGTCTGTCCACTCATGTTGAACTCTCTTTTGGAGGGATCAAATGCTTTTGTTGGCACTGCGTGTTCAAGCAATCTTCTGCTCGGTTCGTGGTGCTGGCATATTGGCAATGGGGTTACGTCAGCTCGGGCTGCGTGAAGTCAGCCCTCCCCATGCACAAACGCGGGATTAGTTCACGAGCAGCCCAGCCATGAATTGCGAAACCACCGGCTCCAAACTTTGGGGAGGACCATTAAGTCATGGTTTTCATATCACAATATACCTGCCTAGGAGTATTCAAGTTTCTCAGCATAAACAGCTGACCACGAAAGACTTCGCAATCACTCGTCAAGATTTTAAGCAAAAGGAGAGGACCACATAATACTTGCCAAGGACTGTTCGGGATGTTAAGCATAAAAAGGGGACCACATAATGCATGCCAAGGACTGTTCGGGATGTTAAGCACAAGCAAGGAGCCAAATAATGCGTACTAAGGAATATTCTTGGTTTTGAAGCTAGAAGAGGGGACCACACAACACTTAGCAATCACCAGTCAGCATTGTAAGCACAAAGAGGGGACCACAGAATATTTGCCCAAGACTACTTCACCGAGGCTCCAACACGAACCACTTCCTCATGGACTCTCCGAGGACTCTCCATGCCGCATTGTCCTGCGCTGTTTGCCAGTCCTCGCATTAGGTTAAGGGTTGCGCATCAATAATAAGGAGCTGGGCTGACCAAGCTTACCACGGTCTGCGTCCCTACACTGCACGTCATCACCTGCGCGCCGGCACCTGGCACAACATCTTAGATCTTCATCAATTAATTTGTCTGCCAATATTTCCCTTGCGCCACCTGTGTTACTCCCGGATCCACCATTCAAGCCTTTTCCAGCGGCAGCCTTGCCTTGACCACCCTTTTCGCCTTTGCTCTTTCCGAGCTCCGGGGTGCCCTTGGCTGAACCTTTACTTTGGGTTTCCCTTGTGTCACCTGTGGTACTCCCATCTACGCCTTTTCCAGCGGCGGCCTTTCCTTGACCACCCTTTCCGGCAGCTTTTGCAAAAGCACTAGGCGGCCCAGTAGGCCCGGCTGCCGTCACGACAAGCAAGACGAAGAGCAAACGCAGCAACATGACAAACACCTGGCGTCAAACTGCTGAGAGGCTGCACTTCACAAACTAAAAATCGCACGTTTTCCAATGATTTTGCAGGGGCATACGTATTTTATCTGGTGCGGAGCGAGGTTGAGAGTTAAAGTCAGAGTGGTTCAAAAGACCATGATGCTCCTGACGCGCAGCGCAGCATACCTCTTGCGCAAGCAGCTCGGTGCCTCGCCTGTCCTCTTCTTTACTTGCTCGGCTTGACCTCCTCTTTACTTGCTCGACGACGAAGATGATGGGTCCTGGCAGCACTTCTCCTTGCGGGGCTTCGTCACGATAGCACCAAAGCTTCGCATGATTCCCACTTCATTCGTGAGTTGGGTGATTTGGCTGTGGACTTCTGCAAGTGTCTTTTCTATAGTTGTTGATTCTTTTCATGTTTCTTTACCGGCCTCTGAACCTCAAATCCAGAGCCTTGTTGCTGAAACCATGCAAAGTTTACTGCGCATAGTCTCGAACCCATAACCTCGATACCAAACCCAGATATGCATATGAGCTCGCCCCAAATCACTACGATCCTCCAATATTCCCTCGCAGTAACTTGTACTTGTTTGGCCTCGGGGCCAGTTTTAGGGCTTGAGGCTAAGGGGTTGCCCGAATCAAGCCTAGCCCTAAATATTCTATGATATTCTATGATTGGTCGAGAACAAGCCCGTTGCTGCAAGCGATCTTCGGAACACGTAGAGGTTCTTTTTTGACTGCGTGGGAACGAGAGCCGTGCGCGCATTGCCACCGGCAAGTGAAGTGCACAAGCGGGTGAGAAGATCCTAGTAGCACGAAGCGTTCGGATTGACGGGCTAAGGAAGACGCCCACTCCCGTTGAGCACACGCGATTAATGCGAGGCCGTCGGCCTGTCTCTGGGATTAACCTGCCAGAATCCTTAAACCAAACTTTCAACTGAGCATGCCGGCAGGCGGCCCCCGCGCGCGCGCAACCAAGCACGTGCTCCAATTTCAAAAGCAATGATTTCGGATTAAATGACCTTGCCCAGTAAAAAATGACCTTGCCCAGCAAGAAGATGACCTTGCCCAGTAAAAAGATGACCTTGCCCAGTAACATTTTTACTGGGCAAGGTCATTTTTTACTGGGCAAGGTCATTTTTTTATTGAACAAGGTCGTTTTTTTGGACGAAACGACCATGCCCAGTAAAAAATGACCTTGCCCAGTAAAAAAATGACCTTGCCCAGTAAAAAAAAATGACCTTGCCCAGTGCTCCTTAACATTTAAATTATATATGAAAGAGAGGTTTAGGGTTTAGGGTTTAGGGTTTAGGGTTTAGGGTTTGGGGTTTGGGGTTTGGGGTTCAGGCGCTTCACATCTGACAAGTGGCACAGCTTCTATCTGTTGCGATCTCCGTTGTTTCTCCCTCTCCCTCTCCCTTGCCCTCTCCCTCCGCTCTCCGCTCTGCCCGCATGCCCACGCCACATGTCCGCCTTTGTTGGCATGCATCAGACACTCAACTGCACGCACAGACACACACAGACACACCTGGCCTGACTGCGCAATGAGCACCGCCATGTCTTTCATGATGGCTTGTTGCACAGCTTGGCCCAGCTCGGACACGCGCGGCATGGCAGCGAAATCTCACCCGAATCGAGCGAAGCACTCTGTGCAAAGGGGCACACAATTAGGCCTCAGGACCAAGATGCAGCGCAAGCGAAATCGGCTTTTCTCTGCGCAGGGCGCAATTTCATTTCAAAATAATTCGAATTCACTAAAAGGACTTGAATTCAATGAAAAATAGACCCAACTAGTTCAAGATCATGAAAAGCAATTAAAGTATCAAGTGCAACGATAAAAAACACAAGAGAATAGAATTTTCGTTGCTTTGCATTGTTTTTCACCCATTTGCAAAGCAACGAAAATTCTATTCTCTTGTGTTTTTTATCGTTGCACTTGATATTTTAATTGTTTTTAATGATCTTGAACTAGTTGGGTTTATTTTTCATTGAATTTCAAGTCCTTTTTCTGAATTCGAATTATTTTGAAATGAAATTGCGGGGATGTGCGCGGGGGGGGGGGGGGGGGGGGGGTGGTGAGGGGGGTGGAGGGGGGTGGGTGGGGGGGGGGGGGTGGGTGGAGGCTTTGGGTTCGATTCGATCTTTGGGGCAATTTTGGTTGGGCTGTAGGTATTTGGGGGGGGGGGGGGGGGGGGGTGTGGGGGGGGGTGTGGTTGTTGGGGCTTCCCAAAGGGCTTCCCAAAAACCATCCAACACGCCGCCAGGGTCGGCGGGGGAATGTGCGCCGGGGGGGGGGGGGGGTGGGTGAGGTGGGGGTGGGGGGGGGGGGGGGGGGTGGGTGGTGCCCCCGCCCTTCCGTTCGGGGGGGCGGGGGGGTGGGTGGTACCCACCCCCCCCCCCCCCCCAAAAAAAAAATGAAAAGCTGCACTTCGTGGAAAACTGTCGTTCTTCGGGTGTGGGGTTTAGGGTTAGGGGGTTGAGAGGTTTCAGGCCTCTTGGGTCGGCGGCCTGAGCCGGAGGCTCCTACAATTTAGGGTTTAGGGTTTAGGGCTTAGGGCTTAGGGTTTAGGTCTTCAGAGGAGGCTTTAGGGTCGGCAGCGGCCAGCAAAGTCGCTGGCACCTCCAAACTGAGAATGTTGGGTTTAGGGTTTAGGGTTTAGGGTTTAGGGTTTAGGGTTTAGGGTTTAGGGTTTAGGGTTTAGGGTTTAGGGTTTAGGGTTTAGGGTTTAGGTTTAGGGTTTAGGGTTTAGGGTTTAGGGTTAGGGTTTAGGGTTTAAGGTTTAGGGTTTAGGGCTTAGGGCTTAGGGTTTAGGGTTTAGGGCACCCTGAACCCTGCACCTAAGGCCCAAAACCCTAGACCAAAAGTCCTTCCGAACGCTGCCGAAAAAGACTTGGCATATGCTTCTCGATCTGGGTGTGGTTTGGGTATCCACAAAGGAGGATGCAAGAAGGAGCTCCCCTTAAGGGTTCCTAGAAATGACCCAATAGTTGTCTAGGGTATTCGGCCACTTTTCGAAAATATAGTCCCTTTTTTTTTGGGGGGGGGGGGGGGGGGGGGTCCTTAATATTTGGGCTACCCAAAAAGGGGACCGTACTTTAGAGAACCCGCTATGGGGGGGGGGGGGGGGGCGGGGCGGGGGGGGGGGGGGGGGGGGGGGGGGGGGGGGAGTTCCTTTTTAAGGACCCCTCCCAGGACCCACCTGCTGTGCCAAACAAGACGCACTCGTCGGGGCGACGACCCCAAAAGACCACAAACCCCCTCAACCCTAAACCTCGCACCCTGGTGCCCTGTACCTCTGTAACAATGGTGGTGTCGTGCATTTTTGTTTGCACCAATATTGCTTTCTCAGTTCCTTTTCTGTTACATCATATCCCGGAAGCAATACCATTCAACATTCAGTTGAACAGCGCTTGAAACTTTAGCAATTTGGTAGAGTCTTAAGTGTTCAGCAGCCAAACAGGAAGTAGCTACCCTCAGGCCCTTGTTAAGGGGTATTTGCAGCTAAGCTAAACATCTCCGAAGCATAAGGGGCATTTGCGAGGTGGGGCGGAGAGGGGGGGGGGGGGTGAAATAGCCCTAAACCCTGAACCCCAAACCCCACAAAACTCCTAAGCCCGAAGACGCAGCCTTGACCCTACTTTGGAGTAGACCCGGAAAAAACGTACATACTTTTTACGTGTAAGTAGCTCTCATAGGAACCCACAACAAAAACATCGAATTAAAGTATAGTACTTACTCCAAAACCTAGAACCCTAGGCCCTATAAGCCCTAAGCCCGAAGCCCTAAACCCTAAACCCTAAACCCTAAACCCTAAACCCTAAACGTTTGAGGGAACCAGGGGAGGCACCGCTCTTCTCACCCAAGGCGATGCTGCAATTGCCCACAAGTTCTTGCAAGCCTTGGAAGCAAGGGTTTAGGGTTTAGAGTTTAGGGTTTAGGGTTTAGGGTTTGGGGTTTAGGGTTTAGGGTTCAGGCCATCAAAGGGTGATTGAGGCTGGTCATCAACCCGAAGACGCTCTGTGTGAATAAGCAAGCTTAACAGAAGCCAATGAGTACACAAAAGCATTTTAAAACAGTCCATACACATATATGGGTGGCTGTCAAAATTATGGTCCCCTTTTTGGGTACCCTAAATATTTGGTGCCGTATTATAATAGGGACCCAAAAAGGGACCATAGTTTTGACAACCACCCATATATGCTTCTATATTTGAGGTATGTATGTATGTACGTACGTATGTACGTATGCCACATGTGTGTACACATACATAAAACCCCAAACCTCGAATTAAGGAGTGGGACTGCAAGGTTTTGAAGGTGTCGGGCTTTAGGGCTTAGGGCTTAGGGCTTAGGGTTTAGGGTTTAGGGTTTAGGGTTTAGGGTTTAGGAGTAGGGACTAGGGTTGGGAGGAAGGACGGAACTGCCCCGCACAAGAGGCCTACCCCGAAAAAACCCAAGCCCTAGAAACGCAGGTTTTGTGCTTCTGAAGCACTGCGCCCTCACCGCAGCGCCCTTCCCCACTCTAACCCTAAACCCCTAAACCCCTAAACCCCTAAACCCCTAAACCCCTAAACCCCTAAACCCCTAAACCCCTAAACCCCAAACCCGAAACCCTAAACCCTAAACACTAAACCCTACCTGCTTACATTTAAAGCCCCTGAAAACCCCCTAAACACTCAAGAAAACCTTGGCTGCACTTAGGAGGGTAGTAAAAAAACAAACTTTTAGCTGCCTTAATAAGAAACCCAATAAACCCAAAAAAGGTAAGGATCTAAAGTTACAGTAAAGTCCCACAAAGAAACCGAAAGCTACAGGAGAGCTCTACGCCGATTCCTGGGCCGCCCCGCCGACGGAACTGCGCTCGGCCACGCGCTGGCCTGGGTTTAGGGTTTAGGGTTTAGGGTTTAGGGTTTAGGGTTTAGGGTTTAGGGTTTAGGGTTTAGGTCTTAGGGTTTCGGGTTTCGGGTTTAGGGTTAGGGTTTAAGGTTCAGGGGTTTGTGGGAGGAACGCTCCGTAACTCTGCGCGGACGCTCTCGACAGCAAAGGAACCGCTATGCACCGGGTAGCGATTTGGCACCAGAATTCGCAGCGATTCTAAACCCTGAACCCTGAAGCTTAAATTCCTAAACCCCAGGCCCTAATCCTTAAACCCTAAACCCTAAACCCCAAACCCCAAACCCTAAACCCTAAACCCTAAACCCTAAACCCCAGACCCTTACAACTTCAAACCTTTGTCTGTTCGAGCCTGGGCCAGGTCTGTCGATATTACCGCAGGGGAAGGCTTTCGGGGTTAGAGTTTGGAGATTTGGGGCCCTAAACCCTAAACCCTAAACCCTAAACCCTAAACCCTAAACCCTAAACCCCAAACCGGTGTTGTAGGCGGCCTTCCGGGGCTTCGGCTTTTGGGATTTTGCCGGGGCTCCGGCCAAAGGCATCAGACGTCACGTCGTCTCCTAGCCACACCTCTCCATGTCTCAGCCAGGATCTCCTAGAACCCCAAGGTTGGAACGCATCGGGGGGGGGGGGGGGTATAGAGCCCCCCTAAGCCTTTCCTGGGTTTAGGGTTGAAGGTGAGGATTTGGGCCCGTCCATGTCAGGACCGCAAGAGCCAAACCGTCAGGGCCTAGGGCAGTCCACACCCTGGTCACCCCTACATAACCCCACAACCCCTACAAAAACCTTACCATGTAGTCCCTATGTACCTCCATTACCCCAAAAGGTCCCCTAGAAGGGTCCCTCCTTTCAGTCCCTCCTGAAATCCTCCGGCCTGCCGTTCCCGGAGCGCTTCCAGCGGGGAGGCACTGGCGTGCACACCATTGTCCTGGGATTGATGCTTGGGGTCCGGGGTCTTCGATGCTCTGAAAGCTCAAAACACTAAACACTGAACCCCTAGCCCTAAACCCTAAACCCCAAACCCCTAAGCTGCTCAACCATAACAAGCCGTAAGCCATGCAATGAAGCTCTCAACCCTAAACCCTACGCCCTAAACTCCCAAACCCTACCTCCAAGAAAACCCTACCAGCGAGGCCCAAACCCCAACGCTAGCACCCCTAAAACCCTAAACCCGAAACCCTAAAACCCCTAAACCCTAACCCCTCAACCCTAAAACCCTGAACCCGAATTGTAGCCCCAGAATCCATCAAGCTCTAGAACCCCCTTTTAGGGTTTCGGGGTTTTGGGGGGTTAGGGTTTCGTCTCTACGGTTTAGGGTCCGGGGTTCAGGCTTTAGGCCCCCCAAGGTCCTGGTAGTTGGTTTCTGCAAGCAGACCGAGGTCGTTCCACTCGTCCCGGATCCTTCCACCAGGGCGCTCAGGCACAGGGTTTGTGTAGGTTTCATGGGGCGTATGGGGGTTCGAGGGGTTTAGGGTTTAGGGCTTAGGGCTTAGAGGAATTATAGGGTTTTGGGTTTTTGGGGCTTAAGGGTCTAGGAGTCACAGGGCTCTTTATGGGGTTTATGGGGTGTATGGGGCTTAGACGGCTTCCGGGGGCTTCTAGGGTTTCTAGGGTCCTGTACTTGCGGGGTTTACAAGGCCTCTGAAGATGTCAGGCTGCTATAGGTTTTGTAAGGTTTTGTAAGCTGACTCAGGGCCATTTACCTATAGTTATAGCCCTAAACCCTAAACCCTAAACCTCTTGGGGTACATCCTTAGGGGTGCGAGCTTCAATCCCTTGAGTCTGGGCGTTGCATGCAGGGCTGAGTGCATAGGACTTGGACACTGCATTTTGGGGTTTAAGATTTGGGGTTTAGGGTTTGGGGTTTAGGGTTTAAGTCTTGGGTTTAGGGTTTATGGTTTTGGGGCTTTGGGTTCGGGTTTAGGCTGCAGGGGCGTATAAATGGGATTCAAGGGGGGTATGTAACCCAAGGTTCCTTCATACTCCCCACAACTCCCAAAGGCTTCCCTAGGCACCTGTCCCCCCCATGAACCCCGCTCCCTTAACGGCCCTATAACTGCAGGGCGGAAGGAGTGTAAGTATCTAGGGGTTCTGCCTGGACCCTTTAGGTTGTACCCTTGGGTTCTAGGGTCCCTTTTTCAAGGATCCCAAGTGGAATATAAGGGCCATGTTCGGAGTATATTAAGGGGAACCTTTAGGGGTACAACCTTAGGGGTACGAGTCTCAATCTCAATCCTAACCCTAAACCCTAAACCCTAAACCTAAAACCTAAACCCTAAACCCTAAACCCTAAACCCTAAACCCTAAACCCACATCCCTTGAGACGCGCGGCGCCGGAGACCCTAAACACTAAACCCCAAACCCTAAACCCTAAACCCTAAACCCCAAACCCTAAACCCTAAACGCGACAACGAGCCTGGCTCGCAACGAGCCTGACACGGCGTCCTGCCGGCACCGGGCTGAGATCGTTCCAGCGTTTATTTGAAAAAACAGGGTTAGGGGTTTAGGGTTTAGGGTTTAGGGTTTGGGGTTCGGGGTTTAGGGCTTAGGGTTGTGTCGGGTTTTGGGTTTAGGGCACAGGAGATTTGCAAGATTGAACAAACCCTAACCCCTGGAAACCCTAGTGGGTGGTCGTCGGCTCCTATGCCTTCTGTCTTGACCCACTTCTGCCACTGCAGACCGACACGGGCTAATCCTAAACCCCCAAACCCTAAACCCCTAAACTCCTAAATTCCTAAACCCCTAAACCCTAAAGCCCCAAACCCGCAGACCTTGAACCCAACACCCTCGTCAAACTAACAACCAGCTGCAAGACCGGTAGGGTCCTTCGGGGGCTGCTGCCAAAAACAACGCTGGTGAGTGTTTGTGTTGGGATGTTCCCCCTTATACTAACAGTCGTTAACAGGGATTATATTACCCCCGCCCTACTATAATCCCCATTAAGGACTGTTAGTATACGGGGGAACATCCCCATGTATAGGTTGTGTGCCCCTTTAAGAGAACTCGTAAAAAAACAAATTGCTTCAGATGACGGGAACCTTTAGCAAGAATCACTCAAGTAATCTGGTCAGTTCAGCGATGGTTCTTTGTATGTTACTCTGACCCTAAGCCCTAAACCCTAAACCCTAAAATCTAAACCCTACACCCCGAAACTTTGCCCTAAACGAGACGGAAGGTACTTCAATGGAGACCCCAAAGGGGCAAACCGTATTCACGGGTAGCCCAGTGACCAGCGTAAAATAAGGGTCCCCTTTTTGGGATTGGTTTCTTGTGAAGGCAACCTAGAACCAAAGTAGAGAAAAAAAGGGAGTTTACGAATATAACGGACCCCTATAATAGCCCCCCAAAACAGAGCCGGATTCCTTTAGAATACGGACCCCAATAAGATACCCCTAAACTCTAAACCCTATACCCTACACCCTACAGCCTAAACCCTGAACCCTAATTTCGGAAACCTGCAAAATTTCTTAAGGGTACCACTGGGCTACCATGATTCACGAAACCAAAGTGGGACGCGGGTTCGTGAGCCCTGCGTATTTAGGGTCATGCATGGCAGTGCGTAACACGGAGAATGTGAGGAAAACAAAGGGTTTAGGGTTTAGGGTTTTTTCGTTTAGGGTTTAGGGTCTAGGGGGTTGTGGGCAGCAGGAAAAAGCAGTACAAGTTAGTCGAAGGGCGGGCGCTTTTTAGCTATTTGAATCGTTTCGGCTAGGCGGGAACCTTGTTTTGAATTTGATGTTGTTTAAACACAAAAGTTGCTACAGGCTACGTTTTCCGTTTATGCTTTGAGGGATTCCTGTTTGGGCTTGCATGTCTGGGGCCTTGCATCGCCAGAAAATCCATCGCAAGCACCGCCCAAGCGATTTGGGCCAGTTGCGCAAGCGCTTCAGTCGCTTAGCGTGTGGAGAGTCGAAGTAGATAAGGGGACTCAGCGGCTCCTCGTCGTACCTACCCAAAGGCTCCAATGTAGTTCCTTTTTGGGTTAGTTATAGGGGATTTTAATATACTACCCCAAAAAGGTACTACATAGGAGCCTTTGGGTATGCACGGTCGTGGGACTCAGCTGTAGTCTGCGCAGGTTCCGGCGACTCTGCTCCTCGTCGGCGTGGAAGGCCCTGGCTCTTCTGGCATCGCAGAAGAAACACGGTGTGAAGGCTTGGCAAGATCCATGGCAGGCGTACCCAAATCCCGGGAAGCCACACCCCTATACAAACCTTCGTCAAGCTGCAAACTCCCTAAACCCAAACCCTAAACCCGAAACCCTAAACCCCAACCCTAAACCCAAATCCTAAACCCGAAACCCTAAAACCCTAAGCCCCCTTTGTCATGTGGGCTCCTCAGGGTTGGTGGCCCCGATGACTTCGCTGCGGAAGCGGGTCCACGGCCTGCTTCGTCAGGGGTTTTTAGGGTTTCGCGTTTAGGGATTTTAAGGGTTTAGGGTGTTTAGTGTTTAGGGTTTGGGTTTGCGGTTTAGGGTTTCGGGCTTCGGGTTGTTTTAGGGTTTTGGGGCTCAGGGCTTCGGGTCTCGGGTTTGGGGGGTTTGGGGGGTTTGGAGTTTAGGGTTTGGGGTCTAAACCCTAAACCCTAACCCCTAACCCGAAACCCTAAACCCTAGTTTGGTGTTTTAGGGTTTAAGGTGGACCATGCGACGTCGTCATACGACTTGAAGCCGTGCAAAGGTGCCAAGCACGACAAGTAATCCCTTGCTGCGAAAAGGCTGGACTCTGAACCCTAAACCCTTAATGAACCCTAAGCCCTAAACCCTAAACCCTTAACCCTAGACCCTAAACCCTCGTTGGCTGCAGGGTTTTGGGAGCCCTGAACCCCCCCCCAATTCCGAATAGGGTTTAACAGGCGGGCTCGGTTTCGGCAGGATTTTCCGGGAAGTACTTTTAGTATTTTGGGGGTCTTTAATAAAGGGGGGATGAGATTAACCCTGAAAAACACTTGGGGACCCTGAGCCCTGACTCCCAGTCCTATTCGACACAGAAGAGGCTGGCTGGAGCACTACAGCGCGGAAAGAGCACTCGACACCCGAGCCAAACGGCTCAACCTTGGAGCCCTGCAAAACCTTCACCAGGGTTTAGGGCTTAGGTTTAGGGTTTAGGGTTTAGGGTTTAGGGTTTAGGGTTTAGGGTTTAGGGTTTAGGGTTTAGGGTTTAGGGTCAGTCTGATTGTCGGTAAGCCGCATAGCTGCGCTGGCGCTTCTGCGACTTCGATCCCGGCGACGACATGGCTTTTGGCGCAGCTCAGCCAGACGATCGAGATCCGGCAAGATCTGGTCGATGTCACACGTGGCTTCATCACACGTGACCGCCGTCCTCGCTGCCTTGCAGTTGCCGATCTTGGCCATGCGCTTGGCCATCTTGGGTGCGGAAGCGAAAGAGAAGAGTACGGTACTGAGGCTTGCCTCCCAACCTCTGTACTCCCCTTAGAACCTTAACAAAAAACGCATTTTCAATATCCTCTTGGGCTTTATATAAACAAAAAGAAAAATAATTCCCAAGGGGGATACAGACCTTAGTAGCCAAAGACACAAGAAGGACGATGTCTCGCCTTTAGTTGGAGGGCAGGCGGGAACGCAACCCTAGGCAATGAAGAAAAGGAGGGCGCCGCAGGGCATCCCAACCCGAAACCCCTAAGCCCTGAACCCCCTAAGCCCTAACCCCGAAACCTCTGCTCTCCATCTCTCTCTCTCTCTCTCTCTCTCTCTCTCTCTCTCTCTCCCTAAACCCTAAAACCCTAAACCCTAAACCTTAAACCCTTTTCGGGCTTTAGGCTTCCGGGGCTCTGAGGGTGTAGGTTCTAGGGCTCTTCGGGTGCCAGACGTTGAGGGCTCTTAGGATGTAGGGCTTCATGGTTGTTAGGGTGTCTAGGGTTCAGGGTTTAGGGCTTCTAGAATTCAGGGACCCTAAACCCTAAACCCTAAACCCTAAACCCTAAACCGTCAGCTCAGTTGGGAGCAGCTCCGCCGAGTCGAAGGCTACGACGTGCCAGTGCACCACCACGCCCGGCTTTGTAAACCTCAGGGTTTAGGGTTTCGGGTTTAGGGGTTCAGGGGTTTAGGGTTTTAGGGTTCGTTTAGGGTTTCTGATGAGAGTTTCGGGTTCAGGGTCTAGGGTTTTAGGGCTCAGGGATTAGAAATGAGGTTTTGGGGTTTGGAGTTGAGCGTTTAGCTGCTCACGGTTAAGAGTTTAGGGGGTTAAGGATCTAGGGCCGGGGGCTTAGGTCTCAGGGCTTACTTCTTGCTGTACTGAGGCTGCGATAGAAGTTTGGCATCTGCAGTCAGGGCTTAGGGCTATCAGAGCTTCAGGCATTCTAATCCCAAAGGCTCCTTAAGGTTCCCTACATGCCTACCCCATGAAACCCCTCCCAGAAGGTTAGGGTTTAGGGTTTAGGGTCCTATAGCAAAAGTACCAGCGCCCTAAGCCCTAAACCCTTAGACCCTCAACCCTAAAAACTGCCTGGGCCCCCGGGCTTCTCGCGCATGCGGGCGTAAAAGCCATTCAAGACGAAGAGCCTTGATTCTAGACTAGGGTTTAGGGTTTTGGGTTCAGGGTGTCGGGTTCCCAGAAAGGTTTAGGACCCTCAACCCTAAAGCCTGAACAAAAAAAACAACTGTAGACCCTAGACCCCAAACCCGAAGCGTTGTTAAGGATTTAGGGTTTAGGGTTTAGGGTTTAGGGTTTAGGATTTGGATATCAAGCCGCCAGAGAAGCCACGGCCAAAAACGTGGTTCCCCTGATGATTGCTTTTTGGGGGGCTTTTGGGTTTAGGGTCTAGGGTTTAAGGTTTAGGGAAATCCTGAAGTTCATGGGTACTTATAACTCCAAGTATATGTCTACTTGGAACCTACTTAGCGGACGTCTTTGGGGCCTCATATGTGCAGTTATAGTTGGTGCTACTAGCCATATATGACAAATTTGTCAAAGGGGATTCGAAGGTCTATGTATATACATTGGGCCCAAAATGCTTGCATTACCGGGCTGATTCACATCATACAGGGGCGTTGGCTGTATAAGGGCGTTCGCACTTCATTCATAGGGGCGTTGGTGCCATAAGGCCGTTGGGCAGTCATAGGGCCGTTGGGCACTTCCTGATAAGTACCTGAACCTCCAAGTAACCCCTTGTAAACCCTGAAAACCCTACAAACGGAAAGCAAGCAACACGCCAACCCGATTCTTGGTAGCCCTAACCATCTCATAATAAGGGGCGCCCTTTTTGGATGGTTACCGTAGCAGGGAACCTTGAACCAAAAAAGGGGTAACAGGGTACTGTACCACAGGGCTACCAAGATGAGCCCTGAAACCTGCGAGCCCTACACCTAACCCTAAACCCTAAACCCTAAACCCGAAACCCGAAACCCTAAACCAAGGACCAAGGATTTCCTGCTGGGCCCTGCGCTGGCCCGTCTCACCGCCTTCCAGCTTGGCGCAGTAGAGTCCAGACCTCTCGCTCTTCTTTGGGGGTGGTTTTAGGGGTTTAGGGTCTCAGGGTAAGTGTTTAGGGTTTAGGGTTTAGGGTCTAGGCTCTAGGGTTTAGGGTTGATTTTTTAGTGTTTAATTTAGGTTTAGGGCTTCGGGTGCACAGGGCCTAGCAAGTGTATGGTCGGCCCCCCTTTTTGGGGGGAACCTGTTGCAGCCCTGATCTTGCAAACTCACCACAAACCCCTTGGCTCCACTTCGGAGGTTAGTAAAAATTTAAACCTTTAGCCGCCTTACTAAGAAACCCAATAACCCCCAAAAAAGGCTAAGGACCGAAAGTTACGCTGCCTTACTAAGAACCCAAGAAACCCCAAAAAGGCTGAGGATCGAAAGTTACAGTAAAGCACCACAAAGAACCCTAAACCCTAAGGTAGCCGGGTTAGTTCTTAGTTGAAACTTTCTATTTTTGCACCCTGACACCCTGAAACCCTCAGACCTTGAAACCCGAAAACAATAGAACCCTGAAGCCCTAAAACTTCCTAAAACCCTAAAACCTTAAGACCCTAAAACTCAAAAGCCCTAGGCCATAAAACTCATAAATACTGGGACCCTAAAGCGCTAAAACCTGAAAAGCGCGAACTACTAAAAACCCAAAGACCCTAAGACCCTAGAACCCTAGAGCGGTAGGACCCTAAAACCCTAAAGCCCTAAAGCCCTAAGGCCCTAACACCCTAACACTCCAAAGCCCTAAAACCCTAGAACCCTAAGACCCTAAAGCCCTAAAACCCTAGAACCCTAAGACCCTAAGACCCTAAAACCTTCGAACCCGAAGACCCTAAGACCCTGGAACCGTTTCCTTATCAGCCCTGGAGCTCGGGGCTTGGAGCGGTTCAGGGTTCTTGGCTGCACTTAGGAGGGTAGTAAAAAATGAAACTTCTAGCGGCCTTATTAAGAAACCCAATAAACCTAAAAAGGCTAAAGATCTAAAGTTACAGTAAAGCACCACAAAGGGTTGGAGGGTTTTGGGTTTTAAGCATTTAAGCGTTTTAGGATTTTACGTCGAGGGCTTCTGGCGTAGCGTTTTGCCTGAGAAGGCCAAACCCGAAACCCCAAGCCCCCAACCCCAAACCCAAAACCCTAAACTCCAAACCCTAAAGCCTAAACCCCAAAACCCTAATCCCTAAAGCCTAAACCCCAAAACCCTAATCCCTAAACCCTAAACAGTCAGCCCTGGTCCCTTCTCCAAGCACCGCCGTGGTGTCTCAGGGTCAAGGAAGCCTCCCAAGTCCTGCTCGTCGTCGAGCTGTGTCGCTGCCGTCTCAGCTCGCTCGTTGTGCGCTCGTGCTGCACAATAGAAGCAGTGCCGGCTGCAAGTAAGTGAGCACGAGGCTTCTGACGGTGTCAGGAAATGTCCGGAGATCTCTGGCATCAAGAGGGAACACTCTAGACATTGTGCCGGACATGCTGCGCAGATGCAGCATGAGCAATGTCTGTGTGCAAAGTGCAAACCATACGTGCTGCGGGAAACCTTAGGCCCTATACACTCCTAGCTCTAACGCCTAAAAGCCGTAAGTCCCCAACACCCTAACCCTCAAATCCGAAATCCCAAAACCCTAAACCCTAAAAGCTTTTGGCCCTGAAAGCCCCAAGCCCAAAGCCCTCAGCCCTGACAGCCCGAAATGCTAGGAAGCCTAGAAAACCGAGGCCCTAGAAGCCTTCAGCCATAGTTAAAACACAGGCCTAGGCCTAAACGCACGAAGCCCTCTAGAAGCCCCAAGCCCCCAGCTGCCCCAAGCCCTGAAAATCACTGAGGCCTTAAAGCCCTAAGGCCGTAACGCCTGAACCCTAAAGCCAACAGCCTATGCCTTGACTCCAAAAACCCAAACCCGAGGCCCTAAACCCTACTTAGGTATTTCACAGCACTTGCAGTTTGAGGCGAAAAAAGTTACAGGTAAGCAAGGGTTTTGGCACCCCTCCTTACGAAACGGCGCGAAAATGTTACAAGTCAGCAAAAGTAAAAGTTACAACTAAGTAAATCCAGCAAAACACCAAAAGTTACAAGTAAGCAAAAATAAAAGTTACAACTAAGCGTGCTTCCAACCCTAAACCCTAAACCCTAAACCCTAAACCCTAAAACCTAGACCCTAAACCCTAAACCCTAAACCCTAAACACTAAACCCTAAACCCCAAACCCACACCCCAAACCCCAAACCCCAAACACCAAACTCCAAACCCTAAACCCATGCCTCAGCTTCTCGTAGCCAGCAGCCAGGCAGCGCTCGAGCAGCTCGGAAGGCTCCACTGCGAGGACCTCTCCGGGTTTCAACCCTCCTTCGGGTTGAGGGTTTAGGGTTTAGGGTTCGGTTTAGGGTTTAGGGTTTAGGGTTTAGGGTTTAGGGTTTAGGGTTTAGGGTTTAGGGTTTAGGGTTTAGGGTTTAGGGTTTAGGGTTTAGGGTTTAGGGTTTAGGGATTAGGGATTAGGGATTAGGGTTTAGGGTTATCTTATTCCCCCATATAACAAATGTTTAACGCCTTTTTAGACTTAGAGAGTCGGACCTGGGGTTCAGGGTTTAGGGTTCAGGGTTCAGGGTTTAGGGTTTAGGGTACAACCCTAAACGCTGGTGACCACCCTAGACCTTTAGAGCCGAAGGTGGTGGAGGACCCTACCGGCCCCTGAACCCAAGGCCTAAAGCGAGACCGTGTAACCCTAAACCCTAAACCCTATTATAAACCCTAAACCCTAAACCCTAAACCCTAAACCCTAAACCCTAAACCCTAAACCCTAAACCCTAAACCCTAAACCCTAAACCCATAGACAAATTTGCATTCAAGCTTCGGAACCCTGAGCCCCGAAACCCTGAAATCTGAATCCTTGACCCCTAAAACCCTAAACCCTACATCTCCCCGCCCTGAATCCCTAAACCTAAATCCCTAAACCCCTAAATCCCCAAACCCTAAATCCAAAGCCGTAAAAACTCTAAACCCCTAAATGCCCAAACCCTACATCCACACCCTAAAACCCTAAACCCCTACATCCCCAAGCCCTAAAAGCACTCAAAAACCCCAAAGCCCAAAAAACGTTAAATTCCTGAACCCCTTAGCCTAAATCCCCAAAACCCTAAAACCCTAAAACCTCCTAAACCCTCCTAAGCCCTAACAACCCAAAACCCTAAAACCCTATACCCTCTTAGAACCCTTGCGCCTCCATGGCGGTGACGGCGCTGCAGACCTCCTTGGCATCCAGGGCATCCGCCAGGGTCCTGGCATTGAGGGTCCGCAGGCCATTAGAGCATTTTTTTTTTCATTGTGTGGGGTGTTGTAATGGCATGGGTATCCTTTGCGGGCCTACGCGTCAGCTCATGTTTAGTAGGCGCGCGGCCTACGCGCGGAGTATGTTAATTGTTGACGTGTGCCTACGCGGACCTACGCGGCAAGCATAGACAACCTACGCGGACCTACGCGCCCATACTGCATAGACTTGCCTACGCGGACCCTACGCAAACCTACGCCCTGCCGGCAAAATGCTACGCGGCCGACTTTCAATGATCGCGTCTCTACGTAGCCTTGCTCAATTAGGGTTTAGGGTTTAGGGTCTAAGGGTTAAGGGTTTAGGGCTAGGGTTCAAGGTTACGGTATGGGGCTGAGGGCTAGGGTTGCGGGTTTTGGGTTTCAGGTTTCGGGTTTACTGACCCGACCCTGGTGCCCGAATGTTAGCACGTCGGCACACCTTAAGCCTGAATCATAAGCTGAAATCTTAAGCCCTCACTGCAAACCGACAATCCCGTACTAAAGGAACTCAGACGTCCTAAGGATCAACAAGAGCCGTGCCGTTAAGCCTCTTCGAGCCTTCCGCACAAAGTATAGAGGAAGGTGGACCCTAAACCCTAAACTTTAAACCCTAAACCCTAAACCCTAAACTTTAAACCCTAAACCCTAAAACCTAAACCCTAAACCCTAAACCCTAAACCCTAAACCCTAAACCCTAAACCCTAGCCCTAAAGCCCAAACTCCATTCAGCCGGCTGGCCTGCCGTAGCCTTTCTCGAACTTTGCTGCCTCCTCGCTTCCCAGACCTTGCAGAAAGCGACTTTGTTCGGAAGGGATGGGTTTAGGGTTTAGGGTTCAGGGTTCAGGGTTCAGGGTTCAGGGTTTAGGGTTTAGGGTTCAGGGTTTAGGGTTCAGGGTTCAGGGTTCAGGGTTCAGGGTTCAGGGTTTAGGGTTTAGGGTTCAGGGTTTAGGGTTCAGGGTTTAGGGTTTATAGGGTTTAGGGTTTAGGGTTTAGGGTTAGCACGCTGCGCTCTTTTTTTGCGGGGACGGGTGAACAGAACACTCTTCCTGTCTCAATGTGTCGGAGAACACCACTTCTCAGAGGGGGCTTCCCGCCTCGTGGCTGAATGCTACACCCTGGACCCTAAACCCTAAACCCTAAACCCTAAACCCTAAACCCCGGAAACCTAAGGAGCTCATTCCTGATATGAGCTCTGCAAGTATAGAGCTGGGTATATGAAGTAGGGTATATATTTCTTGTACCCCCACAAGGACACCCGGTATATAGTATACACACTCACCAATATTAAAAAGAAACCTTATATACACGCACCAATAACAGAAATATAAACCCTACTTCATATGGGTTTAGGGTTTAGGGTCTAGGGGTTTAGGGTGTAGAGGGTTTAGGATTTAGGGTGGCCCCTACCTCAGAACCCTTTAAAGGAGGTAAGGGGCCATATTGAGGGCCTTGAAACTAGCCTGAACCCTAAACTCTAAACCCTAAACCCTAAACCCTAAACCCTAAACCCGACACCCCAGGTAAAGGGACCACATTAAGGGCCCATGCACCTTCCCTTAGGATTCGCGTATCTTCGGGTATACAAATGGGCAGCCCGGGGTTGGCAAAACGCGCCCAGATTCCGATGTCAAGGGGGGATTTTGTATCCAACTCTCTATACTCTAAACCCCAAACCCTAAACCCTAAACCCAAACTCCTAAACCAAAAGCCCCAAACCTAAATCCTAACCTCAAGCCCTAGACCCCCAAACCCAAACCCACCCTAAACCCTAAACCCTAAACCCTAAACCCTAAACCCTAAACCCCAAACTTCGTGTTGATGATGGCTTCTGTGCGAGACGACGGGGCGCTGACCCAAGGAGTCCAGATCACGAGCCTCAGGCCGTTTCGCAGCTCCCGAAAACCCTAAAATCTTTAAGGGTTTCCTCAACCGTAAACCCTAAACCCTAAACCCTAAACCCTTAATACCCTGGGTTGGTGATCCTTGTGTTTTTGAGATCCACTAAGGGAACAGAAGGACCATAATATTAGGAGTTGTGTATGGGAACTTCTTCAAGGCGAGGAGGGGGACGGGGGAACCCTAAACCCGAAGAGGCTTGCCAGGTTTACAGTGCCTCCGCAGGGGCTTGCGAGGTGAAAAGGCGTTGAGAGTTCGGGGCTCCTAAGTACTCCGTGAGATCTGGGGCTAAAGGGCCGGGGGGGGGGGGGGGATTAAGTCATGGGTTCCCCTACTACCCCTCTCTAGACTACCCCCCCCCTAGGTTCCCCATGATTAAGGTACTTAAGCCTAATAGTAGCGTTTAAGGTTTAGGGAGCTGAGGGCTTCGGGTTCTCAGGCTAAGGCCGCGCCCTAAACCCTAAACCCTGAACCATGCAACCCAAGATGAAGCAAGAGATGTGTTTTTGGGCTTCGAGTTTCGAGAGGGCCTTCGGAAACCCTAAAGCCTATACCTGCAAACCCTATTAAAACTTCTAAAACGCTAAACCCCTAAAACTCGCTAACTCTGCAGCCCTAAAGCCCTAAAAACCCTGAAACCCTAAAGCCTTCTTTCTTCCGAGCAATCGCCAGTCACGTGGCTGCCGGGTCGTGTTGATCAGCGCAGAACGGACATGGCGACCAAAGTTCAACCTATTGGGAGCTCGCCGAAATCCTAAGCCCGAAGCCCAGAGAGGATATCCTAAACCCTAAGCCCTAGACCCTAAGAATTCAAAAGGGCGCCCTTTTTTGGATTATAAAGGGGAAACTCAACCCTAAAAGCAGGGACAAAAAACGTGGCTCTGAACCCCAAACCCTAAACCCCAAACCATAAAAAATGCAATAAGCGGCCTACGCTGGGCCCTCGTTGAGGCGTTAAGGGCTTAGAGGATCCCCTGAACCTGTCATAGACGCAGGGTTTAGGGCTTAGGGTTTAGGGTTTAGGGTGCAGGGTTGAGACCTTCAAAAACCTCCTTGGCACACCCGGAATGGTAAAGGCTCGTAGAGGTTTGGGGTGCAGTTTCTACACCCTAAACCCTAAACCCTGAACACAAATTAAACCCTCAGATGCAAGTAGAGTTATCAAGGGGGCCCTCATGTCAGCGAAGGGTACCTGAAACCTAAGTCAAAAATTCCTTGTTCAGTAAGCCGCTATAGTTAATTGTTTAGTAAACTGCTGTAGATAACCCTAAACCCTACACCCAGAACCCTAAACCCTAAACCCTACTCGCGGGATTGAGAGCTCGGGGGCTTCGGGCCTGTTCAAAACGCTCAGCCCCCAAAACGATGCCCCTCCTGCCGGCCGGGAGTGTAAGCCTGTAGAACTGAAGGCTTGGGGTTTAGGGTTTAGGGTTTAGGGACGCAGGGTTTTTGGTGTAGGGTTTAGGGGTTAGGGGTTGGCGTGACACCATCTGGCAGGTTCCGAAGCTTTATGAATCAAACATAGCCAAACCTTGGCTAAACCCTCAACTCAACCCTAGAATGCCCAAAGACCGACAAAGCCCGGACCCAAAACCCTAAATGCCTAGCACCTTAGTCTCGAAAGTCCGCCGAATGGTTCTTGGTATGGAATGAGAGAATCATATAATTGCCTTATACATCCCAACTATGTCTGCTCTTTAATGTTGGGTCCTAGCAGGAAATGAGGGAATGAAGTCCCTAAACCCTAACCCCCAAACAATCCTAAACCCTAAACCCTAAACACTAAACCCTATGCGACCCTTTACTTTAACGTGTCATATAGGGTACCTCATTCCCTCATTTCCTGCTAAGTTAGGGTCTAATTAAGAACCAGGGCCTGGAGGCAGATATTGCCCTAAACCCGAAACCCGAAACCCGAAACCCTAAACCCTAATCTCTAAACCCAAAACCCTAAACTAACCTCTGAAAAGGCCAAGGGACCATACTTCAGAACCCTCTCAAGAAGGTAAAAAGGGGCCATGTTCAGGGACCATGTCTAAACCCCAAACCCTAAACCCTAAACCCTAAACCCTTAACCCTAAACCCTAGACCCTAAACACCATATTCGGGCCCGCGTAGCTGCCGGATTTGGAGAGCTCAGGGTTTAGGGTGTTTAGGGGATAGCCAAACTCTACTTGGGGCGCAGGGAGGGTTTGTAGAGTTTAGGGTTTAGGGTTTGAGGGTTTAGGGTTTAGGGTCTAGGGTCTAGGGTTTAGGGTTTAGGGTTTAGGGTTTAGGGTTTAGGGTTTAGGGTCCGGGCAAGGGTTAAGTCCAACAGCCGAAACCCTAAACCGTAAAAACGTGGGCTTGAGGTCTCGGCCGGACCTGGGAGACTCCAAGCATCAGCTCATCTAGGGTTCGGGGCTAAGGGGCTTGGGGGTTTTTGGGGTTTAGGGTTTAGTTAGGGTTTAGGGTTTGGGGTTTAGGATTTGGGCTTTCGGGTTTAGGGGTTTAGGGTTTTGGGGGCTCTAGGGGGTTCAGGGCCAGAGTGCTAGGGTTGTTGAAAACGGACATCTCGTCAGGATGCATGACGGCACATGTGTAAACAATTCCTGCCGCAGCCAGACTACTGCCAGCATCATCGCAGTTTAGGGCTCAGGGTTTAGGGCTTAGGGTTTAGGGTTTCAGGCTTAGGGTTTAGAGCACCAAGAAGATTACTTGGTCCCTAACCGGTGGAAAAACCGAAACTAGCTAAAGATGCTGGCAGCATCCTTTGGGCGCGACATGAGGCGCCAGGAGGTACTCTTACACTTTTCTTGCTCCACATGGCATTTTAGTCGAGGGCCGAGGGGTGTGATCTGCTGTTTTCTACACGTTGTTGGGTGTTTAGTGCTTAGGCTCGGAGTTAGGCCCTAAACCATCAACTAAAAACCAAAACCACTGTGGGCTGCTGAGGCCATTCTCAAGTACCCCCTGGCTCAGCGGAAAACAGAGACATGTGGGGGGGAGGACAGCAGGTCCTTTCCTGAACCCCTAAACAGTGAAGCTTCAACCCATAAAGCCTCAGTCCTGACAGAAACACAAAAACACCACAACCCTGAACCCAAACCCCCGACAGGGTTTAGGGTCTCGGGTTTATGGTTAGGGTTTAGAGTATAGGGTTTAGGGGTTCGGGGTTAGGGCTCAGGGTTTATGAGGTTTAGGGTTTAGGGTTACACCTGTAGCCCAGAAACTCTATCACAATAAGGGTACCCTTTCTGGGGTTGGCGACTTCAGAACGGAACCTCTTGGTAGCTCAGAAACCATATTATGATAAGGGCACCCATTTTGGGGTTGGTTGTTTTATCAGGGAAGCCATCAACAACAAAGTAAAGGGTATCACTGGCCTAATTGCCAGGCAGAATAAGGGAATCATAAACCCTAAACCCTATAAACCCTAAACCCTATAAACCCTAAACCCTAAACCGTTTGGGGTTTAGGGTTTAGAGAACTAAACCGTTTGGGGTTTAGGGTTTAGAGAACTTCCAGCCCGAGACCGTAAAGCCTCGCAATCCGAATTTCTTAAAGCAGGAAGGCTGTGGCCCTACTCCCTGCCTAGGATAATCTTGTACCTTAAGAAATGTGATAATCAATACACCAACTTGCCAACATTTAAGGAACACTGCCCTTTCTTTAAGGCTGTAAAGATTACACACCCCAACTGAACTCCCGCCAGCTGCACCACATGCGGGGAGCAACTGCATCCACATGTCTCAAGCAAGTCGGGAACACCTGCAGGACTAAATTGAGACCTTCGACGGGGGTTTACGTGCCCCAAAATCTGGTGCTACCAACTTGCAACATCAAATTGGTGTTGCAAGTACCCTGATTTCGAAATCCTACTCCCTAAACTCTAAACCCGAAACCCAGGTCTCTGAAGTCGCGAAGGAACAGCCCTACAAAATTCGCTGCGACGTGGTGTCGCAGCGGGGCCGTAGGGCTTCTTGGACGCCTGGGGGCAGAGATGTCTGGGTCTCGGGATTTCTGGGCTGCCGGCCTGTTCTCAAGGCACTCACATGAAGTTATCATAACGCAGATGCAAAGTAGAGGATCTAGTGCACTTTTTATGGTAACTTAGTAAGTTGTACACAAGGACCCCGTGTACAGTAACACTAGGTGCCCCTGTCCTTATGTATTCCTTCTACGTACCTACTATTCTTCTGCAGTTTCCCTTGTCTGCATTTCCTTTACCATCACCTGTATATGTATATGCCCCTTAGGTGACCTACTCAGCACATGGTATCAGGACTTCTTATGGCGGGAAAGGGCGGATGCGGGGCAGTCGCCATAAACCCTAAACCCTGAACCCTAAACCCTTTAAACCACAAAGCCCAAACTCTGCTTTGGAGTAGACCCTGAAAAAAAAGTATATACTTTTAGGTATAAGTAGCTATAATAGGAACCCAGAACCAAAAAAGTATTAAAGTATAGTACTCCAAAGCCCAGCTCTAGTGCGCCTCAGGCGACGATCGCCCCAAATCCTCCTGGCGTTCGGGTCTTGAATCGCTGGGGTTCATGTACCGTTAACACTCCAAAGGCTTCGGGTTTGTGTTTAGGGTTTAGGGATTAGGGTTTAGGGTTTGGGCTTATGGGCTTAGGGATTTGGGTTTGTTAGGGAGTCAGGTTTATGGTTTAGGTCTAAGGTTAGGGGCTTAGGGATTAAGGATTCAAAAGCCACCATAGTTTACGGCTTCACACTTGTTGCCGTTCGCCAAGAAGCTGAAACTCTGTGTTATATACGGTTTAGGGGAGGCGGGGGGATGACTCCCTAAACATCCCGAAAACTAGACGCCTGAATCCCGACTTAAGTAGTCCAGCAAGGTTCGGGGTTTCGCTTCTCTAAGGCCCAGATTGTAGGGCCGTTTAGGCTCAAACCTAGGTATGGGAGTCCCAAAGAGGAAGTCATGGGGTGGAGATCCCTCTAGCTCGGCCCTCTTTTGCAGGGTTTAGGGTCTAGGGTTTAGGGTTTAGGGTGTAGGGTTTAGGGTTTAGGGTTTAGGGTTTAGGGTTTAGGGTTTAGGGTTTAGGGTTTAGGGTTTAGGGTTTAGGGTTTAGGGTTTAGGGTTTAGGGTTTAGGGTTTAGGGTTTAGGGTTTAGGTTTAAGGGTTTAGGGTTTAGGGTTTAGGGTTTAGGGTTTAGGGTTTAGGGTTTAGGGTTTAGGGTTTAGGGTTTAGGGTTTAGGGTTTAGGGTTTAGGGTTTAGGGTTTAGGGTTTAGGGTTTAGGGTTTAGGGTTTAGGGCGTCGACCCTACACTTGAACCCTAAACTCCAAACCCTGAACCCTAAAACGCAGCTCTTGAGGCTTGGAGAAGCATGGTAGCCAGCCACCGGCAAGAGGGCGTGGCAGGCCCGAAGTGCTAGTTAAGGGTCACAGGACCACAAAAAGGGGTTTAGGGTTTAGGGTTTAGGGCAGGGTTTTGGGCTCAGTTCATAATTCGGGTTCAGGTATTTTGGGTCTAAGAGTTGGGGTTCAGGGTTTCGGGCTCAGATCAAGGGGCATGTAGGAGAAGGAATCGTGTGGACACGTCTAGCAGTCTAGTACCCAAAATGTGGATGTCATGGCCCTATGATTATCGTTGATGACTTGCAACGTAAACGACCCTGACAGCCCAATATACTGAACCCTAAGCACACACAAACACACCCATCTCACCTTCACTCGCAGCCTCGTTCCCTTGCCGTCCGGGGCCCACAAAGTTGCACTAAGACTAATGGTATACTAATTACTACAAGTATTACTAGTACTACGGCTCTACTGGTAAAGACATGTATCGTTTCCCCACCCCCCTCATCCCCCATCCCCGCCCCTCCGCCCCTCCCCACTCACTCACCCTTCCTCCAATCACTTGTGTTCTTTAATCACTCACTTTTCTTCTTGTCGAAGGGCCCAGTCCCCCCCCCCCCCCACACCCACCAATGAGAGAATCGGTAGCTCCCCAAAGAGCCCAATATCCCTTAATTAGGGAATATTGCGTAATTTATATAGGGATCCTCAATATGGGTTTATATTTTAATGGGGAGGCGCGTGACACGTGTTGGGGTCGGGGTATGTTTCGCGGGTATGTTTCGGGGTATGTTTCTGGGTATGTTTCAGGGGTATGTTTCGGGTATGTTTCGCGGCATCAGGAGCTACTTTACCTGCAATTTCGGGGGTATGTTACGGGGTATGTTTCGGGGGTATGTTTCGGGGTATGTTACGGGTATGTTTCGCGGGTGTGCAACCCGGGTGCAATTCTTAAACCTGAGCCCCCCAAACGAACACAAACCCCTTTGATTTAAGTAAGGAATATTCCTTAATTAAGGGATATTGGGCTCTTTGGGTCTCTGCTTTCCAGGACTTGTCTGGTAACGCTGAAGCAAGACAACAAGCCTAGCCTCGCTAGCCGCTAGCCTGCTATTCATTATCGAGTCGGAAATCGTCCCAACCACCTATGTCACAAACCAATCTCCTAATCCCATGTGTTAATTAATATTAATATACCCATTCAATATTGCTCGTAATATTACTAAATAACTTCTTTGCACAAAGAACTCAAACGGGCTGAGCTACATGCCCAAATTATAGCTGCTCGAGCCCGCAGGCGCAGCTTCGCGGCCACCAGGCATGAGCAACCGCGTCATGCCGCAAGCAGCTGTCCCCAGACCCCCTCCCCCTTTTAGGGTTCAGGGTTTAGGGTTTAAGGTTTAAGGTTTAGGGTTTAGGGTTTAGCCCTCCCTGAAGGACGCTGCACGTATGGGCGATCCGTCCTTCATCTTGTCCGGGGCCGCTTCACACGGTGACCACCTGGCCCGAAAAAAGTCGTCGTGGGGACTCTTGCTGCGGCGAACCCTAAACCCTAAACCCTAAACCCTAAACCCTAAAACCCTAAAACCCTCTAAATCTAGTCAACCCTCTGAGCCCTCTAAAAGCCTCTAGACGCTAAACACTCTAAACACCATCTGAATCAAGATTTTTAGGGTTTAGGGTTTAGGGTTTAGGGAGGGTTTAGGGCTTCGGGCTTAGGGTTTAGGGTTACCAAGTCGTGGGGCTTCGGGTTGAAAAGGCGAGGCTTCTCACCTTTCCAAGAACGAGGGGCTTACGCAGCTATCGAGTACAAGAGGAGGCAGGCGAAGCACTGCAAAGGTTTTAAGGTTTAGGGTTAAGGAATGACACCTGGGAAGCAAGTTTTAGCCCGGAGTCCTCGAAGCCCTGCGTAGTGCCAAAACTCTATGACTTCGAGCCCACAAGCCCCGCCTAAACTCCAAACCCTAAACCCCACACCCTGAACTCCGTAGCCCCTAGACCCTAAACCTAGACACTGAGTCCAGGGTTTAGGGTGAAACCCTAAACCCTAAACCCTCAACCCTCAACCCTAAACCCTAAACCCTAAGTTTAGGGTTTAGGGTGAGGGTGGGGAGAGCCTCCAACTCCCAGTCATTGTCCTCCTCTCTGCAACCCACCCTCAGCTCAAGCTACATGCGTTGAGGGCTAAGGTTTAGGGTTTAGGGCTAAGGTTTAGGGTTTAGGGTTTAGGGTTTAGGGTTTCGGATTTAGGTTTAGGGTTTAGGGTTTACTTAGCGGACTTAGCGTCTAGGAGAGGCTTCCAGGTCCATATACAAACACATAGACTTCTACATATGAAGTAGGGTATATATATTTCTTGTACCACCAAAAGGACACCAGGTATATACACTCACCAATATTAGAAAGGAACCTTATATACACTCACAAAAAACAGAAATATAAACCCTGCTTCATATACATATGTTGTTCCTGCAAGTTGCTTGGGCGGGGAGAGGAGGTACGCGGGCATCGTGCTAAGGGAATCACGGGTTTAGGCAAATGGTTTGCTTAGGCGTCGGGGATGGTTCAGGGATAATTAACTACTAGGTAAGGCCGGAATTTCCTCAACCCCCTGGTTTGGGAAGGGTAACCCTAAACCCTAAACCCTGAACCCTGAACCCTGAAACCGAAACCCTAAACCCTAAACCCTAAACCCTATAGACCCTGTAGAGGGAAGTGGGGCTTTGCAGGAACTTGCTACCCCAGCATGATTAGGAGCACGGAAAAGGAAGCGGTGCTTGGAGCTCGTGAGAAGGGTCCAGGGTTCAGGGATTAGGGCTTAGGGTTTAGGGTGAGGAGTTTAGGGGTTTAGGAACCTATGCTGGGGAATGATGTGGTGGTCTTGCAATGGTGGCTGCGGCCGTGCACGGCTCACTGTACCCTAAACCCTAAACCCTAAACCCTAAACCCTAAACCCTAAACCCTAAACCCTAAACCCTAAACCCTAAACCCTAAACCCTAAACCCTAAACCTGACTCACCTTGCAAGACGTCTGATGCTTTGCGCACTGGACCCTCGGGCTTGCTCGTGCGAGCAATGCAGAGGTGATCAAACCCTAAACCCTAAACCCTAAACCCTAAACCCTAAACCCTAAACCCTAAACCCTAAACCCTAAACCCTAAACCCTAAACCCTACACTGCCTGGCTGTTCTTGACTGGTGGGATTCTGACAGTGCTCTTCCCACTGCCTGACAGGAACAGGCTCGTGTTCACGAGATCCGGCTCTTCCTGCGATCCGAGAGCGAAGTGCGGCGAGATGAAGCCCTGGGTCAGGGCCTTGCCATCATCATCTTCTTTGGGGAGCTGGTTGCAAGAAACCCAGCCAGAACTCCCGACTGTCCACCTTCCAAGATGGCACTCTCACCTGCACAGCATTCGGCACAGGCTCCGACTTTGCCTCCCTCATGATGACCTTGACTTGGCTGCACTTCGGAGGGTAGTAAAAAAACAAACTTTTAGCTGCCTTTGTTAAGAAACCCAATAAACCCAAAAAGGCTAAAGATCTAAAGTTACAGTAAAGCACGACAAAGTTGAAAGTGAAAAGGACAAGGACCAGCTTATTCTTGGCGAAGGTTTTTGTTGCAATCACAGCCTTGAATGGCTGAAAGCTGGAGCTGCAAACTCTTTGAGACATCATCGGACGAGTGCTGCTTCACCAGCTGTGCCGCTTTGCAGACCTGACTGAACACTTCGACCGACTACATAACAACTAGAACCAAAACTACTATTTGCTTAAGAACCCCCCGAGAGAATGACCCCATTTTGGGGTGGGTGGGGGGGGGGGCGGGGCTTGCCAAGCAAATAGGAGAAAACCATAAAACCGGAGCTCTAGAACAATACTTAACTTAATCCCTGCTTGGAGTAAACTCTGGCAAAAAAGTATATATTTTTTAGGCATGAGTAGCTATAATAGGAGCCCAGAACCGAAAAAAGGAATTATGAAGTATAGACCCTAAACCCTAAACCCTAAACCCTAAACCAAAAACCCTAAACCCTAAACCCTAAACCGCGGAAACTTAACTCCCAGGGCCACGGCGAGAACGCAGGGTCGGTAGCCGGTGGCATCGACCTGGGATGGCTTGAAACCCTAAACCCTAAACCCTAAACCCTAAACCCCAAATCCCAAACCCTAAACCCTAGACCCGAGACCCTAAACCCTAAGCCCTCGCACTAGGCCATTTTGAGCCCTAGTTCTTCGAGTTAGGAACCTTAAACCCTAAACCCTACTCCCTAAACCCTAAACCCTAAAGCCCTGAAATCCTAAGGGTTTGGGGATTAGTTGGTAGTGATAGAAGTATGCAAAGGAAAGTTTGCTTGCAGGTGTGACTGGAAGCACCAACCACTACTCATGAAGGCGACAGAAAACAACCCTAAACCCTAAACCCTAAACCCTAGACCCTAGACCCTAGACCCTAAACCCTAAACCCTAAACCCTAAACCCTAAACCCTACTGGTTCCAGGAGATGTCACCAGGACGTGGACATGAGCTCGAGCTGGGCAGACACATGAGGCCACTACTAGCCTTAGCTAGCATACCACATTTTAGGGTTCAGGGTTTAGGGTTTAGGGTTTAGGGTTGCTTAAGAACCCCAAAAAAAACACAAAATATGCTTCCTTATTAAGGGCAAAACAGGGTTATCATTTGTTCATTCTTTTGGTCTTCTTAAGCAAATAGTAATAGCCTAATGTAGGGCTTGGAATAAGGATTCATGGCATTCCCTTCTGGTCCCTTTAATAATATACCATCATAGCCCCCCCCCAAAACCTTGTTCTAATTATTATGGCTCCTAACGTGCCCTAGTTACAAGATCTGATAGCCCCAGTTCCAGCTACGAATGAACCTCCAAGCAGGGTAAGTAATCGGGAGGCAACCTACCTTTGGAGTAGACCCTGGGAAAAAAAGTATATACTTTTTAGGTATAAGTAGCTATAATAGGAACCCAGAACCAAAAAAAGTATTAAAGTACAGTACTCCAAAACCCGGTAAGGGCTTAGCGTTCAGGGTTTCGGGCACACCCTCATCCCGACAGCCCTATAAGCCCAAAACCCAAACCCTGGCACGGGGTGCAAGGTCCAGGGTTTAAACCCTGAACCCTAAACCCTAAACCCCAAACCCTAAACCCTAAACCCTAAACCCTAAACCCTAAAAGGGTTTCAGGGTTGTTGGACGCTGAAGATCATGGTAGAAGGCTTCAGGCTTTGTGGCTTGCGAGGGTGGCGTGTGGATCTGGGCGCCGGGGCGTCTGCGAAAGATCGGCAAACACCTCCGAGTGGCGAAGGGCGTAGGACTTGGGGTTCAGGGACTACATGTACCTGGATTTAGAGTTTAGAGTGTAGGTGTAAGGTTCAGGGTATCCCAGTTCTTCATGCCCCGTAGGTTGGGTGAGCACCTCACTCAAAGCCTCCCCAAACCCCCCACACCCTAAGCCCGAAACCCTCTTCATCTTCAGCGGGGCCCGAGATAGCCAAAAGCCAACGCCGGACGAGATATTTGCAAAGGCAGACATCCCTGAAATTTGAGGGGTTTAGGGTTTAGGCCTGGAACCGCCCATAACAGAAACCTCGCGTGATCACGACGACGAAGGGTACAACCTTAGGGGGGTCCGAGATAGAGTCCCATGAGGTTGAGGCGCGCCCTAAACCCTAGGCTGCCCAGTAAGCCTTGGTAAACAGGGTGCCCTTTTTTGC
>CAJNDS010002769.1:48353-85853 GCA_905221605.1 Symbiodinium natans | reverse complement strand
TTTTCTAGCGACTCTACACCCCAAGCCTTAGTTCCCGAACCCGAAACCCTCTGCCCTGCCCTACTCTAAACCCTAGACCCTTTTCCTCAAGGACTCCACCCTCAGAACATACTTGAGCCAGGCTAGACTCAGCGTACCGTTCTTGGTGCTGGCTTCTTTATACGAGAAATTAGAGCAAAATTTAACTCGACCCAAAAGAGAAACCTAGGTATAAAAAGGGTACCCTTTTTGTTCAAAACAGGGATTGCAAGAGACCCTACACCCTAAAAAGCGGGAGCAAGCGCCTACTCCGGGTCCTAGTAGCCCTAAACCCTAAACCCTAAACCCTAAACCCTAAACCCTGAAAAGTTCCTGGGTTGCCTCCCCGGCAGGGTTTTAGGGTTTAGGGTTTAGGGGGTTTAGGGTTTAGGGCTTAGGGCTAGGGTTTATCCTGAACTGCAACGCCTGAAGCCCAAACTCTCACTAGCTCGAACTCTTGCAAACACCCCCTAGGACCACATGAGCCCCTGTCATGCCCTAGCCTAAACCCTAAACCCTAAACCGGCCCTAAACCCTAAACCTAAACCCTAAACCCTAAACCCTAAACCCCCCTAAGCCTTAAGCCCTAATGCCCTTAACCTACAAACCCTAAACCCTAAAACACTAAAACACTAAAACCCTAAAGCCCTAGAACCCTAACACCCAAAAACCCTACAACGCAAAAACCCAAAAACCCTAAAGCCCTAACCCCCTAAGCTTCCTAAACCATAAGCTTTCTAAACCCTAAGCTTCCTAAACCCTAAGATTCCCAAACCCTGAAACCATAAGACCCTCTCAATAAGGCCCCCATTTAAGAGAGCCAGAAGAGGGTTGGGAAGGGTTCCCTTTTCTGGGTCTCCCTCATCCTACCTAGCAACTATACTATTCACTAAGTGTGCCGTTCTTCCAAAACCCCAAACCCTAAACCCTACACCCTGAACCCTTAACCCCCGCCCCACCCTTCTCCCCCCCTCCCCCCTCAGCTTCCTAAACCCTCAACTTTTGGCGTGGACAGGGGGCCATCTCAACCCTGAACCCTAAACCCCAAACCCTAAACCCTAAACCCCAAACACTAAACCCCAAATCCCAAACCCTAAACCCCAAACCCTAAACCCTAAACCCCAAACCCTAAACCCCAAACCCTAAACCTTAAACCCTAAACCTAGGCCAGGGGGCCATCTCTTCGAGAGGCCGCGGAACCACCTCGGCCCTGTTCAGCGCGAGCCAGGCCCTGAGAACTTGAACCAAAGAAAAAAAGTTTGGGGTTTAGGGTTTGGGGTTTAGGGTTTGGGTTTTAGGGTTTAGGGTTTGGGGTTTGGGGCTTAGGATTTAGGGTTTGGGGTTTAGGGTTCAGGGCCTGGGGTTTTGAAAAAAGGGTTGGGGTTTGCGTGTTAGGGTTTGGGGGCTAGGGGTTTTGGGGTTTTAGGGTTTCAGGGTTTAGGATCTACACAGTCTCGCCCAGACCCTGTGGCCATGAAACTACAAACCCAAGCGAACGACAGACGTGAGCTTGGCTGACGGACGAGCCTGGCAGAACTGATCGCAGAAAGCCCTCCACATAAAGTAGGAGCTTATGGGTGTCAGAGCACCAGGCTCGAATTCATCAGCTGCCGATTACAGTAAGGTTCAGGATTCGGGGCTTAGAGTTTAGGGTTGGTTAAATCAGCTAATCTAAGAACCACCAAATACACGAAACAATAATCCCTATCTTACCCTTATCAGGAAGAATCTCTTTGCTTTTTGGGGGGGCTCTTAAGCAAACAGCAGCCAAGCCTGCGCAGGCGAGACCGGCCCAGAACGGCCAAGATGATGATGTGAAGGACCTCAAGGCTATGCTGAACTTGGAACCCTAGGAAAAATTACAATTTTAGCTGCTTCTTAGGAATTCTAGTAGAAAAACACAAACTATTTCCAAGTATCTCTAAGAAGGGGGTTTAGAGTTTGGGGCTTAGGGTGTAGGGCTCGGCGCTCGAGAACCCTCCCCCCAGGAAGACTAGGGAAAACTCCTAAAAACTATGAAAAGAGTCTTGGTTCAGGGTTCTGGGGCACTAAGCCCGAGTACTGGGGGTTAGGGGGCTCAGGGATTTCGGGTGCTTAGAGGGGGGCCTTTGGGTTGAGGCTGGCGGGCCAAAGTGGTTCAGGGCTTTTGGCGTCGGGCTTAGGGATGATAAAGAAATCAAGTCCCCAGAGCTTAGATTATGTGAAGAAGGGTTACGGCTTAGGGCTGTCTACCCTAAACCCCGTCGTCGTCGTAGTAGTAGTAGTAGTAGTAGGAGTAGCAGTAGCAGTAGCAGCAGCAGCAGTAGTGACGACGACGACGACGACGAGGGAGGAGGAGGAGGAAGAGGAGGAGGACGAGGTGCCTACACCGTACCTTGCACGCCAGAGTCACTAATACACACGAGCTGCTTTCAAGCCCAAGTGTGCCCTAGGGTTTAGGGTTCAGGGTGTAGGGTTCAGGAGTTCAGGGTTTATAGGGTTTAGGGTTCAGGGTTTAGGGGTTTAAACCCTAAACCCTAAACCCTAAACCCTAAACCCTAAACCCTAAACCCTAAAAGGGTTTCAGGGTTGTTGGAAGCTGAAGATCATCCCCAAGTCGCCACGGTCATCGAGGCCAGGCCAATCAGCGGCGCGGTCGCCGGGCTGTCCTCGCATCATCGGTCCGGGTCCCAGGAGTGAACCCTAAACCCTAAACCCTAAACCCTAAACCCTAAACCCTAAACCCTAAACCCTAAACCCTAAACCCTAAACCCTAAACCCTAAACCGTAACCCTGAGCCCGAAACCTGGATAAGGAATATACTTGAAGTAGGAGCCTGGTTTATGACTTAGGTCTATTCCCTTGACTAGGGAATGCACAACGGGGATCCTCACAATGAAACTAAAGGCCTTCGAAACATGCTCCTCAATTTAGACCCAGGAGTAACCGGAGTTGCGGCACAATGCAGCTCTAACCCGAAACCCCATGTAAATCTAAAGTTACTCAACATCACTCAACAACTGGGTTTTAGGGTTCAGGGTTCTCATGAACAAAACGAAGCCCTAGACCCTCATAGCAAAGCATAGAAACCCTGAACCCGAAACCTTGTTTACGAAACCCAGCTATAGAACCGAAGCCCGCAACCTACGAGAACGTATGTATATATATATACATACATTTATATATATATATATATATGTATATGTATGTATATACGCATATACATGCACATCAACATGCACGTACATACACGCGCACACACACACACACATATATATATATATATAGAGAGAGAGATGTACTTGTACATGTACATATATGTATATGTACATATATATATATATATGTATATATGTGGGGTTACGAAAATGAGGGACCCCTAAAAAAGTCCCGTAAATAGTAGGACCCCCTTACAAGGACCCCAAGAAGGTACCGCCCCCCCCCCCCCCCCCCCCCCCCCCCCCCCCCCCCCCGCCCCCCAATATCGTAAACCCCTTGGTAGCCCAATCACCATCTTATAATAAGGGCACCCTTTTTGGGTTGGCTATTTTACAAGGGAAAGCAGAACCCCAAAAAAAGGGTAGAGGGCACCACCGGGCTACCAAGACCCCCCATATAGATGCCCTACGCCCTAAACCCCACACCCCTAAACCCTAAACCCCTAAACCCTAAACCCCTAAATCCTAAACCCCTAAACCCGAAACAGTCATCATAACCATAAGAAACCAAACCCAAAATCCCGGACACGAAAAGCCCGAAACCGTCGGTCCTCCTGAACTAGGAAGGCGAAGGCCTCTCAGGAGAGGCTTCAGGTTCAGTTTAGGGTTTAGGGTTTAGGGTTTAGGGTTTAGGGTTTAGGGTTTAGGGTTTAGGGTTTAGGGTTTAGGGTTTAGGGTTTAGGGTTTAGGGTTTAGGGTTTAGGGTTTAGGGTTTCCAAACCGAGTAGCCCTAGTAGCCCTATGGCAAGCCTACACCCTGTAAGCCCGCAAACCTCAAGCGCTTGAGCCGGGCGAAGTGGAGCCCAGAAATTTATGGAGGAGGTTCTATGGGTTTAGGGTTTAGGGTTTAGGGTTTAGGGTTTAGGGTTTAGGGTTTAGGGTTTAGGGTTATGGGTTGCACAAGCTTTACAGGGGCAGGGAGAGCCACCCTCTCCCCCAAACCCTAAAACGTGAGCCCTAAACACTCACGCTTCTACTTTCAACTGCCCCTCCTTGTCGTGTCCACCCTCCACCAAACTCTTTCCGCCCCACGGCAGTCCGTTTGGCTGAGGGTGCCTTTAGGGCTTCAGGTTTGGGATTTAGGGTTTAGGGTCTAGTGGTCTGAAGGTTGTTTTTTCTTTGGAAGTTTAGAGCTAGGGCTTGGGAGATGGTGCAGACTCTGTTTGAAACTACCTAAGCTTTTGCGGTTTTACACAAGAAAGAAACGAAATTTTAAGTTAGGGAGCCCCACCACGCAGATCTCCGGGTACACCTGGTATGAGTTTCGGAAGATCCCCCACAGCGGCTCCTTCGGAACTTATACGAACAAAAGGGATCCGCTTTTGACCTTGTCATGGAGTTTGTAAGGGAACCCTGCAGTACCCCGCAAAAAAGGTTACCTGCGCACTTGCCAGGGCAAGGTGCAGGGATTCTGGGCTGTCCAGCGTAGTATCAATTGGGGGCTTAGGGAGTATCAGGGTTTAAGGCCAGTAGGGCTTAGGGTTAGGTGGCTTTGGGGCCTGTAGGGTTAAACAATCCCAAATTCAAGACCCGGTTACATATGACCGACGACCCCCGCGCTTCTGAGCACAATCTCACACCAGGACCCCTAAACCCTAAACCCCAAAACCCTAAACCCAGGACCCCGGGCGATGATGATGATGGCCACCATCGCCAGCGCGGTGGTGCCCAGCAGCACCTGGGCTGACTTCTGAACCCCTCCTCAAGGGTTTAATTTTTAGGGTTTAGGGATGTTTAGGGTTTAGGGTTTAGCTTTTAGGCTCCTTATTGTAGTTTCTAAACCAGAAAAACCAGAAAGGCTAAAGCCCTAAGTCCTACTTGGAGGTTCATGGTACTTAGTAACCAATTATAACTGTACTTATAACCCAAATTATAACTATATTAGGGCACTTAAGGGGCTTATAAGTACAGTTATAAGTACAGTTATAATTGGTTAATAAGTACCATGAGTCTTCAAGTAACAGCCAGCCGGAAGGAAGCCAAGGCACCATCTGCGCCCGGAATTCATCGTCGGATCTGCCTTGGGCTTAGGGTTTAGGGTTTAGGGTTTGGGGTTTAGGACTTAGGGTTTGGGGTTTAGGGTTTAGGGTTTAGGGATTCTTAAGGGTTCGGCCCGAAGGCCTTATAACCCGAAGCCAAAAACCCCCAACGCAAGCCCTGAGCCCCTGACGCGGGCAAGCCGAAGCAACAAAACCCTAAACCCTAAACCCTAAACCCTAAACCCTAAACCCTAAACCCTAAACCCTAAACCCTAAACCCTAAACCCTCTACGCAAAACCACAAGAAGCTCAAGCTTGCAGTAGGGTTCAACTAAAAAAGGCTTCAAGAACCTCTTAAAGACCAAATGAACACTAAGATTGTGTTCATATACCCGAATACAACTATCAGACCCATCAAGGTAGGTGAACCATTAAACGTTCAACCCTTTTCAACTCATAGATGAACCTTTTTAGGGTTCATTTCGTCCCTAAGGAAAGTATGATTTCAGGGCAGAAGGTCCCAAGTCTTCATGGGGCCATGCCTAAAGCGGTCTTGGGGCCCGAACGGCCCTCATAGTTCCGAGTAGCCTTGGGCCACCTTTCTTGTGTATTTGAGGAGGGTTTAGGGTTGAGTTTAGGATTTGGGGAGTGTGCCTATATAGTATACAATTGGGCCTCATATAGCAGCTTTGGGTTCCTATGAGCGAAATTCCGAAAGGAGAGCTCTAGGAATCCCAAACCTTCATTTACCAACTCCCAGACTCCCAAAATACCTTCTAGACCCGGGAGTAGCCTAGGGATAAAAAGGGGTACCCTTTTGGGGTTTAAGGGGATTATAAGGGAACCCCCACCCTTAAAAAAAAAGGATATAAGGGCCTACGCCGGGTCCTATAGCCTTCAGTCGTTTTGAGGAAGCATAACCTGTAATTGCGGCGCCGTACTACTATGCCCTAGTAACCTACAGACCGGGTTAGTGAGGTAAACCTCGTCACACTTCTCCAACAACCAGGGGAGCGAAAAAAAGTCAAGCCTCATTGTTCCCGGGTTTAGGGTTTAGGGTTTAGGGTTTGGGGTTTAGGGTTTAGGGGTTAGCATTAGGGTTGCGGGGGCTGTGGCGAAATCTCAGAAGCCAATGGTTTTGACACCTTGGCGACCCGGTTTGGGGCTTCTTGGTAGCCCCAGTAGCAAGATCATACTCAGGGCACCCGTTTTTTCGGGTTGGTGACTTTATAAGCGAACCCAGAGGCCCCCCCAAAAAAGGGTAAAGGGTACCACTGGGCTACCGCTAGCCCTAAACCCTAAACCCTAAACCCTAAACCCTAAACCCTAAACCCTAAACCCTAAACCCTAAACCCTAAAAGGTTTACCACTGGGCTACCAAGGCTAAGAACCAGCCCAGGCTGCTGTATGGCATGGCTAGGCCCAGCGCGCTGCGGCCAACATTTGGCTGGATGCCGTCTGGCTAAGAACCCTCGATGCCTGAACAACTTTGGATAGGTTTAGGGTTTAGGGTTTAGGGTTTAGGGTTTAGGGTTTAGGGTTTAGGGTTTAGGGTTTAGGGTTTAGGGTTTAGGGTTTAGGGTTTAGGGTTTAGGGTTTAGGGTTTAGGGTTTAGGGTTTAGGGGCCTAGGGTTTAGGGTTTAGGGTGTGCGTGCGAGGTCGCGCGCTCGGGTGTGAAGCACCCCGGGCCGCGCGCTCGCGTTGCCCGTACACCCGCCCCGGCCACCCAAACTATTCTCAATTAGGGTTTAGGGTTCACCCCCCCAACCCCCCTCAAGGGGGGCTTTCACCTCAACCCAAGACGCATTTCAAGCCGTCATCGCCCAGCCCACTTGAGGCTCGAAAGCATGTATTGAGGTTCGAAAAACGCTTGGTGGTAACCTCGACCCTGCTCGGGCCGAGGATTCTTGCCCTGTTCGGACCGCCCTGAACACTAAATCGTCCAGCCCTCTTGAGGCTCGAAAGCATCTATTGAGGTTCGAAAAACGCCTGGTGGTAACCTCGACCCTGCTCGGGCCGAGGCTTCTTGCCCTGTTCGGACCGCCTTGAACACTAAATCCAGAGGCCCACGCGTTTCAATCTGCCATCGCCCAGCCCTCTTGAGGCTCGAAAGCATTATTGAGGTTCGGAAAGCGTCTCGACCCTGTTCGGGCCGAGGCTTCTTGCCCTGTTCGGCCGCCCGGAACATTAAATCCTGAACGTCTGCAAGCACCTCAAGCCCTGAGGAGGCGACGGGAGTGATTGCTCACAACAGCCCCAAAAATCAACCAGCCTGCCTGGACGCCCTCGACGGCCCCCTGGTCCAGGAATCCAGCCACCAGGGGCAGGGGGCCCCCGGAAAGGGGGCCGGCAGCCCTTGACGGGTCCAGATGCCCAAAAATCACGAAATTGAGCAACCAGCCTGCCTGGACCCCCTCGACGGCCCCCTGGTCCAGGAATCCAGCCACCAGGGGCAGGGGGCCCCCGGGCGGGGGGGGGGGCCGGCAGCCCCAACGGCCCGAGCGGGCCCCCGTTTCTTCAAAAATCACGAAATTGAGCAACCAGCCTGCCCGGACCCCCTCGACGGCCCCCTGGTCCAGGAATCCAGCCACCAGGGGCAGGGGGCCCCAGGAAGGGGGGGGCGCGGCAAGCCCTCCGAAACCCTAAGCGACCCCAACGGCCCGAGGTTTGGGGTTCTACTTTAGTTAACACTAAAGGTGGTCTGGATACGGCCATCCCTTAGGCCAGCAAGGCCAGGGTCGTTGGCCTGTACAGGACAAGCCGGTGAGGCTTTACCCTCACCTCTCCGCGGCCCGCTCTTTTCGTATGGGCGCTCGGGCTGTGAGCCCTCGGCCAAGCCGTTCGGGGTCTGTCGCTCGACGGAAGCGACCCCTCACTAAGTTTAGGGTTCAGGGGCCTAGGGTTTAGGGTTCAGGGGTTTAGGGTTTCGCGGCCTTCAGAGGCTTGTTTCCGGAATGCCCAAACACCGCGCCCCAAGCTTTAAGCCTCGAAGACCTCGTGGCTCAGGTAGCCGCTGACTTGTGGCAGCTTTCTTTCGGGTTCAGGATCTCAACCTACTGGGAATGAGGTACCGGTACCTTATATCCCCTTCTAAGAAAGTCCAAAGGTCAACTATTGGCTAAGTAAGTAAGAGCCGTTGGGGTTTGGGGGTTTAGGGTTTAGGGTTTAGGGTTGGAGGAGTTCTCCTCACGAGAAAGCATCAGCGTGTGCTTGCGAGGCGCAGCAGCGGCGGACAGCAGCGGGATTGTGCTCGGAGGTAGTTGAAGGTTCAAACGGTTCAGGGTTCAGGGTTCAGGGTTTAGGGCTAGGGTTTAGGTTTAGGGTTTAGGGTTTGGGGTTTAGGGTTTAGGGTTTGGGGTTTCGGGTTTAGGGCGGGGCGCAGGATGGGCCTCAGCCGCATGAAGCCAAGGCTAGCTTTCAGGGCTCGGGATGCGGGTTCAGGGTTTAGGGTTTTGGTGCTCCGGGTTTAGGGTTTAGGGTTTAGGGTTTAGGGTTTAGGGGGTCAGGGTTTAGGGTGCAGGGATCAGGGTTTAGGGGGTCAGGGTTTAGGGTTTAGGGCTTAGGGCTGAGGGGTTCAGAGTTCAGAGTTTAGGGTGCCAGCTAACCATATCTCATGGACCCCAAGCCCTAAACCCAGAAGCCTTATTGCTCTGTCGGACAGAGGAAAATACGAATATGGAGTCCCAAAAACTCAAAAAATGAAAAAAGGGCACCACTTCAGAATAAGGACACGAGCCGGAAGCCCTCGACCCTAAACCCTAAGCATCCCTAAGCCCAAAACGCAAGGGTGTAGGGCCTACACTGGAACCCTCATCCCCCTCCCCGCCCCCCCAGCCGCCCCTCCCTCTCGCGCCCCATTCCCTCCCCCTCCCCCCTCGCCCCCTCACCCCTTGCCCCCTCCCCCCTCACCCCCTCCCCCCCCCCACCTCTACTTGACTCTTCAGCGTTTAGGGTTTAGGCAGTTTTGCGACTAAACCCTAAACCCTAAACCCTAAGCCCTGAACCCTGAACCCTGAACCCTGAACCTTAAACCCTAAACCCTAAACCCTCAACCCTAAACCCTAAACCCCAAAAAAGAGCTGGAGTTGGGGTCGCCGCCATGCCAATCTTGGCGATGGCCTCGTAGTGCTGGTCAATGATGCCCTGGGCCTCTGGCAGAACTCTTGGGGCTTCGAATTGTTCTTAGGGTTTAGGGTTTAGGGTTTAGGGTTTAGGGTTCAAGGTTTAGGTCCCCTTATAACCATGACCCCAATTGAAAGCCCCCCCCCCCCCACTATCGTAAACCCCCCATAGAACTTAATAAGCAAACCCTAAACCCTAAACCCTAAACCCCAAACCCTAAACCCTAAACCCTAAACCCCAAACCCCTGGACATGAACCTTCTAAGGGTAGCTACATGGTCCCTTAGTATGGGCCCTTAAAAGGGGGCCCCTTATATACCCTATACAGATTTATAGCTCACCATCACGACCCTTTTAAGGAAGGTAAGGGACAATGTTAAAGGCTTGGTTTAGCTCTGGGGTTTAGGGATGTCTAGAGAGATGGAGAATGGGATTCGTAGGGCTGTTTTTATTTCTGTATTTATCTGGGGGCTCGGGCTGTTTTGGGGTTTGTTTAGAGTTTTGGCATCTTTGGGGGCTTCCCAGGGCTTTGCGAGTTTTGTTTTGCAAAGACCCATTCGGCATTTCGGGGTTTGGGGCTGCGGAGTTCGGAGGCCTGGTAGGCCAGTGGTTTAGGGTTTCGGATTGAGGGTTTAGGGCAACCACTATAAACGAACGCAGGTCCACTTTCTGAAGCTAGGCCCTACTTCCACAAGAAGGAACACGGAAGCCAACAAAAAAGTGCAAAAGACACCACTGGGCTACCAACCCTAAACCCTAAACCCTAAACCCTAAACCCTAAACCCTATAGAACCTTTGCCTCGATCTCGTCTGCCGAGACAGAACCGGACCGGAGTACCTGCCACTGGGAAAAATGATTCCCTGGGTTGTGGGTTTTTGGGATTTAGGGATTTAGGTGTTTAGGGATTCTTGGGATTCAGGGGTTTAGGGATTTCGGGTGTAGGGTTTAGGGTTTTTGGGATTTAGGGCATGTGTAAAGGGAGTACTGGGAGTGCTAGGGAACCTCGGGATACCTATTATATGTGCTAGGGTTTAGGGTTTAGGGTTTAGGGTTTAGGGTTTAGGGAATTGGGATAGGCTTTTTTTATTGCATACATTTAAAGGGACTCTCAGGGAATCCTACTAGTAAGTGTTCCGACCTCTACACTACTCCCCCTTGTCCCCCCAAACCCCAAATCCCAAACCCGAAACCCTGAACCACCCTGTGAGTTTAAGGGTTTCAAGGGGCTTTTCACGCCAGAAGGTATAGTAGAAGAGCAGCCCACAAGATGGATGCAGAGAATGATGAGGGTTTCGGGCTCAGGGTTTAAACCCTAAAACTCCTGAAGACCGAGCACTAAGCCCCAAACCCGAAAACTCTCACCCCGTAAGAATTTCAACCCGGAGTCCCTCATCCCTAGACCCTAGCCTACTGGCTTTTAGTAGGGAAGGGGGAATTTCCCCTATTACATACACATGCCTGTTAAAAGATCATGAGGGTTACCTAACCCCTTCATGCCCCACTAAGAACCAGTAAGCTAGGCTCTCAAGCTACTACTACTTAGGAGGTTCATGGTACCTAGAAACCAATTACGACTGTACATAGAACCCAAATTATAACTATATTACGGCACATAAGGGGCTTATAAGTTGGTTATAAGTACAGTTACCCTAAACCCTAAACCCTAAACCCTAAAAGTACAGTTATAATTGGTTAAGAAGCACCATGAACCTTCAAGCAACCCTCGATCCCACCTGGATGCCCCGCTTCTCCAGGAAGCTTGGGATCATCTCAAGCACCTCCCAGCAACGAGTGGGTTTAGGGTTTAGGGCTTAGGGTTTAGGGTTCAGGGTTTAGGGTTTGGGGTTTTGGGTTTGGGGTTTAGGGTTTAGGGTTTGGGGGTGGTTTTCCGGGAATGAGGGAATTAAGTACTTCATATAACCCCTTAGAGGGCTTTTTCTTCGGGCGATCGAGGGTTTCGGGTTCAGAGCTTAGGGACGGGAAAAAAGGAACCTTACCCCGGTTTGTTTAGTTGGGTTTATGCGGGGACCGATATCCTCCCAAGGCTAAGCCCCCTAAAGCCCAAAAGCCTAAACCCTACACAGTACACACCCTAAACCCCAAAAACCTAAGCCCTACTGAACTTTCCCCTAACAACCTTCGCCCTAAACACCCTCAACCCCTAAACACCTAAACCCCAAACCCTAAACCCTAAACCCTAAACCCTAAACAACCCCTTTAAAACATCCAAAACCCCTCAAACCCCAACAGCACCTTAAACACCCCAAAGCACGTTTAGGGGCTTAGGGTTCTATTTAGAAGGTAATAAGCGAAATTCCAGGGTTTCAGGGTTTGGGGCTTTGGGCTTTTGGGGTTTAGGGCTTGGGGCTTAGGGTTAAGGGTTTCAGGGCTTGGGGCTTTGGGCTTGCGGGGTTTAGGGTTTAGGGCCGAGCACGCCTTGCCTGAGGTGTGCAAGCGTGGGGCTTCACGAAGACGAGCGCAACATTGTCCAGGGCCTTTGTGCACTCACGAGGCCGTGACCGAAACTAAGCCCTCAACCCCAAACCTGATTCTTGCCGAAAACCCCATACACCCGATAAACCCTCAAAGCTATACAGCCTAAACCGCAAAACCTGACGTGTAGAAGCCCAACCTCCCAACCCTAAACGGAACCCCGAAACCCTGTAAACGCCAAACCCAGATGCCGAAACCCTAAATACATCTCATCCCTACACCCCACAAACCCCTAATCCCTGGAAGCCCTACTCAAAACCTCTGTATCCCTATATATGTGTATTTATCCTGTAAACCCCACAAGATCTCGAACAACACCATTGTGGGTCGGTTGCAGGAATTCCTTGAGACTCCAGCACTTTGTCACAGGATTTCTGGATTGGGGTTTGGGGTTTCGGGTTTGGGGCTTAACCCTATTAACCCTTAACCCTAAACCCTTATGGGTTTAGGGTTTAAGGTTTAGGGTATAAGGTTTGGGGCACAAAGTCTTTAGCCCTGAACCACCGGGGTTGCTTGCACGGCTTTCGTGGAGCAGCACTAGATGGGGGCCCCTGGGGGATCGGTTTCTTTAGATTCAGCTCTTAGGGTTTAGGGGTTTAGGGTTTGGGGTTTAGGGTTTAAGGGTTTAGGGGTTGGGGTTTAGGGTTTGGGGTTTGGGGTTTAGGGTTTAGGGTTTGAGGTTTAGGGTTTAGGGGTTTAGGGTTCAGGGTTTAGGTGTTTGTTGTGGCAAGAATGTGCATACTTGGGACCAACATCACCCAGACTGCCTGCGGGATGCGAGTTACACCGTACGTGTATATTTCTTAAAAGTCTCTATAAAACATGGTACTGGCTGAAATGTCAAAAAGGTTAAGGAAATGCAGGCAGATGCCTTCTTGTCGATGACGATGCGCTTCTTTTTGTGGACCACGTTGCAATGCAACATGCCCTTGACCTTGAGCTTGTAAGCTCCGGCGCCATCGGTGTGGAGTACCACCTTGCGATTGCGAAGGAGTGGCTCGCCGATTTTGTTTGCCAATCCGCCTTCTTGATGGGCCCGGGGAGGGATGTATTCGTTGTGGTTGGCTTTGGACTCAAGCGAAAGAGTCGCAGAGACGAGGGTCTTCCCCTCTCTACAATGCCACACCATTGCTCCCACTTGAGGTTGCAGCTGGGCACATCGGCAGCATCGATAAGAGCTTTGCCTATGTCAACCTCATCAGCTTCCACATCCCTCCACTCTGTCAGTGCACGAACTTTTGGGGTTTAGGGTCTAGGGTGTTCATGGATTCCGGGTTTCTGGTCTTTGTTTTGGGCCCCCAGATGACAACGCAACCCAGATTGCGGTTCTAGGGGTTTGTGCTTTATTTTTAGGGTTTTGGGGCTAAGGTCCCCACAGTGTCCCAAGAAGTAGTAGCCAAGCCACACCACCCTAACACCTAAACCCAAAACCTAAACACTGAACCCGAAACGCTAAACCGCCTAACCTAAACCCTAAAACCCTAAAACCCTAAAACCCTAAAACCCTAAAACCCTAAAACTCTAAAACCCTGAAACCCTAAAACCCTAAAACCCTAAAACCCTAAAACCCTAAAACCCTAAAACCCTAAAACCCTAAAACCCCAAACCCCAAACCCTAATCAGCCCAAACCCTAAACCGCAAACCCTGAACCCTAAACCCCAAACCCCAAACAGCTCGAATCCTCAACCCGAATCCGAGACCCTAAACCCTAAACCCGAAACCCGAAAACCCAGAACCCTAAACCAAAAAAACCTAAACCCTAAACCCCAATAAACTCGAAACCCTAAATCCTAGACCCTAAACCCTAACCCGAAACCTAAACCCTAACCCTAAAACGGCCTATAACCTAAAACCTAAACCCTAAACCCCAAACCCCAAACCCCAGACCCTAAACCCTAAACCCCAAACCCCAAACCCCAAACCCTAAACCCCCGGTTTTCTGAGTTTTGCTTCATGCCGTGCTGCGCTGGAGTCTGCGGATGCCTGTAGACTGCCGGACGCCCTTGCGAGCATCAACATTCTTAGGGGTAGCTACGTGGGCCCTTAACATGGGCCCTCTTTGCGGGTTTAGGGCTTAGGGTTTAGGGTTTAGGGTTTAGGGTGTAGGGGAGCCCTTGTTTCCCCCTTTTCTATACCCTATAAAACCCAAGGCCCATACTTCAGAACCCTTTGAAGAACGTAAGGGACCATATCAAGGGGTCGCAACTTCGTTTCGAGAAACATGAAAGGAGGCTTTAGGTTGTTTTAAGGGGTTAGGGCTTTTTAAGGGGTTGTAGCAAAGCTCCGACCAATGGCTTACACCGCACTTGCCCCCTTTGCCTGATGGAGGTTTAGGGTTCAGGGTGTAGGGTATAGGGTAACCCCTTCAGCCCCTGAACACCCAAACTCTCACCCCTCAGCCCCCGAACGAGTCGCATCAAAAGCTTAAATGCACCTTTTTTTTGACTGCTTGCGAGACTTGGCTGCACTCAGAAGGGTAGCTATAAATTAAATCTTTAGCTGCCTTCTTAAAAAACCCAATGAACCCAAAAAGGCTAAGGATCTAAAGTTACAGCAAAGCACCCCAAGTGAGAGGCATGTGCAAACAGCAACTACCCACCTGGTCCCTAATGAGCCTCCAAAAACTCTTCGGGTAGTTACACGGTCCCAACCCTAAACCCTAAACCCTAAACCCTAAACCCTAAACCCTAAACCCTAAACCCTAAACCCTAAACCCTAAACCCTAAACCCCTCAAAAGGGGACCGACCCGTTTCTTGTATATCCTGTACAACCCTCAGGGGCCCATACATCAGAACCCTTTGATGAGGAGAAGGGACCACATTCAGGGACCCTTAGAGAAGCCCTAAACCCTAGACCCTAAACCCTAAACCATAAATCCTAAACCCTAAACCCTAAACCCTAGGCCCTAAACCCTAAACCCTAAACCCTAAACCCTAAACCTAAACCCTAAACCCTAAACCCTGCGGCCTGGCCGGGCGGTGGGGGCGCCGGCGAAGACCTGCCGGAAGCTCGCAAAGAGCTTCGGGCTTGCGGCTTCAGAGAACTAGACCTGGGGTTTAGGGTTCAGGGTCTGGGGCTTTAGCGTTTAGGGTATAGGGTTTAGGATGGGTTCAGGGTTTAAGGTTTAAGGTTTAGAGTTTAGCAAGGGCCCATGCTTCAGGGTCCTTTAAAGAAGGGTTTTGGGCCTTGAGCACTGGAACCCTAAATTTAAATCTGACGTAGGGCTCAGCCTTGGGAGCCTCCACCATAATATCAGGCGGGTGCCGTTTTTTTTTGTGCGGGGGGGTTTGGTTACCTAGGCCAAGAGAAAGCTAGGAATAACACGGGCGCCCGTTCCTTCCCCCCCCAAAAACAGGGGCACAAGGGCCTGCTCTGGGTCCTAGTTACCCTAAACCCTAAATCCAAAATCCTAAACCCTAGTTGCCCTAAACCCTAAATCCTAAACCCTTAAAGAAAGGAAGAAGGGCCTACTCTGGGTCCGAGTTACATTATAAGGGAACCCTAGAACGAAAAGGAAAGGTGGTGTTACAGGAGGATTTAGGGTTTAGGGTTTAGGGTTTAGGGTTTAGGATCTCGGGTTGAGGGTTGATCGCGTCGCCGGAAAGAGATGCTCAAACACTGCCCCTCCCCCCCCCCCCAAAAAAAAAAAAGAAAGAAAAACAAAAGATCCTGCGGTAAGACCTAGGACCAAAACTCGAAGTGTGAGCGGTTCAGGCAAACTGCAAACCCCTCCCCCGCCTCAGAAAACCCGAAACAAAAAGCTTTGAAGACCCAAACGCCAGGTACTTCAGCAACCTAAACCCTAAACCTAGACCCTCCCCTAAACCCTAGCCTAAACCCTAAACCCTAAACCCTAAACCCTAAACCCTAAACCCTAAACCCTAAACCCTAAACCCTAAACCCGCGATGGCGCCTCGTACAGCTGCCAGGGCCGCGGCACTGAAGGCGGCCGCGCGGGGCGCGAAGCGGCCCAGAGACTTCGCCTGCCAAAGGTGGGCTGATCAAGGGTTTAGGGTTTGGGGTTTGGGGTTTAGGGTTTGGGGGTTAGGGGTTTAGGGCTGTCATTGGGCAGGGTCTATGGGGGTTTAGGGTCTTAGGGTTTATAGGATTTGGGGTTTAGGGTTTAGGGTTTGGGGTTTGGGGTTTAGGGTTTGGGGTTTGGGGTTTAGGGTTCGGGGTTTAGGGTTTATAGAGATTTAGGGTCTTAGGGTTTAGGGGTTTGGGGTTCAGGGTTTAGGGGTCCTTTTGGGAGCTTTAGGGGGCTTGGGGCATCTTGCAGCCTTATCAGGGTTTGGGGTTTAGGGTTTAGGGTTCAGGGTTTTGGGTTTAAGGCACTGCATCGAGAGGAAATCTGCCTGAGTGCGCACATGCCGGCGCGAGTTGGCTGAAGCGTCTTCGAAGTGGCCGAAATGGTAGGCCTTTTTTTTTGGTTTTGGCGCGGTCGATGGCACGCGTCTGGAAGCGGCGGCTCATCCAAATCACCGGCCAGGGCCTCGGCCCCAGAGCACTCGCCGAGTTTGGAGAAGAGGTCGGGCTCATGCAGATGTGCGATCCAAGAGAGGATTGTGAAAGTGCCAGAGATGGAAGACACTCCAGGGGTGGCTCCATTGCCAGTGACACAGCTCGCCCAAGTTTGTTGGCTTAGGGCCCAGGGAGAGCTCCTATACATGCTGTTTAGGGTTTAGGGTTTAGGGTTAGGGGGTTTAGGGTTAGGGGCTATAGGGTATAGGGGTTTGCGCCCCGCAGCCATCAACCATAGGTTTAGGGTTTAGGGTACCCTGCAACCTCGGCCCCAAAATCTGTAAACCCACACCATCTAAAGCCCTAAAACCCTGGACACGTAAACCCTCAAACCTGAAACCTCAACCCCAAACCACCCTGACACTAATCCCTAAGCCCTAAGCCCTAAGCCCTCAACCCTAAACCCCCTAAACCGTACGAAAACCGAGATCCTGAAGCCTTTACTTCCAGGGACCTACTTGTTGCACCTGCGTGGGCTCTAGTAACCTAGTACCCGGTCCCCGGAAGTATAGGGGACCGCACCGAACTTCAACCCTAAACCCTAAACCCTAAACCCTAAACCCTAAACCCCTAAGCTCCTGGGGCCTTGCTCCCCCCGCGCACGGGCGCGGCACGGGCGCGGCTCGCAACTGCGGGCGCAGTCTGCAGGGCCGCCGGACGCAGCGAAGGCGAAGGCAAAGACAAAGCCATGGTCGTTTTTGTTGGGTTTAGGGTTTAGGGCTTAGGGTTTAGGGTATCGGGATTAGAGTTTAGGATTTCTGGTTTAGGGTTTAGGGTTGAGAGTTTAGGGTTTAGGGCTAGGAGCGTATTTGGTTTACAAAGCTTAGGGAGTTGAATGTGGGCCCTGCAGCCCCAGTGGGGCGCATACCGGCTTAAGGTTTATACCCAGAGGCTCCAATGTAGTTCCTTTTTGGGTTAGGCATAGGGGATTCTAGGTATACTTCCCCAAAACGGTACTACATAGGAGCCTTTGGGTAGGGCTTGAGGGACCCGAAGGGCGCTTAGGATGTAGGGTTACTTGAAGGCTCATGGTACTTATTAACCAATTTTAACTGTACTTATAACTGTACTTATAAGCCCCTGAAGTGCCCTAATATAGAGTTATAATTTGGGTTATAAGTACAGATAATTGGTTACTAAGTACCATGAACCTCCAAGTAGGGCAAGGCCACCGCACGTCACACGTCCCGTCAAGTTGTAGAGTGCTAGCCGCGTGCTGTGCGTGAAACGACTCCACTACAGGGTTTAGGGTGTAGAATTTAGGACCTAGGGTTTAGGGTATAGAGTTTAGGGTGTAGAACTTAGGGTATAGGGTTTAGAGGGCATAGAGTTTCGGGTTTGGGGAGGAACTTCCAGACCCCTGAAGCCCCCAAGGGATGGCGGGCTACCACTTTCAGGTCTTAGGCGTAGTCCCGTAGAACCGGTCATGACTAACATACATCTCACATATCCTAAACCCTAAACCCTAAACCCCCAAACCCTAAACCCTAAACCCTAAACCTAAAACCCCAAACCCAAAACCCAATCTCTAAACCGGCCCTAAACACTAAGCTTAATTGGAACAACAAACAATGAGGCCCAAAATGAGGCCCGAAGCCCTCTCATCCTAAGAAAACTAAACTAGACACCTCACTCAGAACCGTACTAAGACACTAGCACCCTAAGCCCTAAACCCTTAACCCGAGACTAGGTCCTGCCTAGAGGTCTGGCAGAGGATTTCGGGTTTGGGGTCTTAAGCAGGTGCTTGCCGGGGCGTCTTGGGCTTGGATCTCAGACGGTCCGCAGATTAGCGAAAAGGGTTTGAAGTTTGGGGCAAGGGTCTAGGGTTTGTATAGACCGTTTAGGGATTAGGAGGCTCTCTTACTCTTGAATGATGTGGGGTTCATAGGCTAGGAGTTTAGGGTTTGAGGGTTTAGGGTTTCGGATTGTAGGGTGTATAGGGTGTACTTGTAGGCTCATGCGTACTTCTCACCCCAAATACTATCAGTCTACTTGTAACCGACGTAAAGGACCGGGGGCTTACAAGTACAGTTCTAATTGAAGTTGTGAGAACCCCGAACCTGCAAGTAGGGTTGAAGTTTAGGGTTTAGGGTTTAGGGTTGAGGGTTGAGGGTTTAGGGTTTAGGGTTGGGGGTGTTCAGTCAGGGTTTAGCTTCGGAGTTCTGTTGCAGATGTACGGACTCTCAGAGTGTAGGCTTCTTGTGCCAACGACCACGCGACGTAAGGCTTCGTGTGCGCCTAGCTTGTAGGGCCTTAGGGTTTAGTGTTTAGGGTTGAGGTTTCGGCCCCAAGCCCTAAACCCCAAACCCCAAACCCTAAACCCTAAACCCTAAACCCCAAACCCTAAACCCTGAACCCAGGGTTTAGGGTTTGGGCGAAGGGCAGGGCCACACCGACCGTGGAACCGAAGCCCTCATCCATGGGGCCCCCGAAGCTTCTAACCCCCCATAGGGTTTAGGGTTTAGGGTTTAGGGTTTAGGGTTTAGGGTTTAGGGTTTAGGGTTTAGGGTTTAGGGCTAGGATCCACAGGTTAGAGCTTATCAGGCTTTAGGGTGTAGAGTTTGGAGCTTATGAAGCCTTCGGGTTGATATTAAGTTTAGGATTAGGGCTTTTAGGCATTAGGGCGTAGTGTATACTGGGCCCCAAAGATGTTGTATAGGAAGTTCGCTGAAAACATTTACAAGCAATGATAAACATGGTCACCTTCCTAAAATATGGTCCCTTTTGGGGTCCTTATTTTGCGGCGGCCCCTCTTATTTAGGGTACACCAAAAGGGATCATAACTTAGAGAACTGGCAGCATGATCCTAGCTAGGGCCTCTAGGACGTGGGGGTTCTGGAGTTCTGGGACTTCTGTGCCATGAGGTATGGAAGGCCGATGGGGATCGAAGCGTATATAATATGGGGTTGTACTAACAGCCCTTTATAGGGATTCTAATAGGGGATACTAGAAACCCCATTAAGGACTGTTAGTAGAAGGGTGAAACATCCCAACGTATATACCCTACTGCCAGCAGTGCAGCTGTAGCTTGCAGTGGTTCCAGCGAGAGGCAGCAAAGCGTCAACAAAAAAAAACCGCCCCCTGAGGCTTCAACCCTAGGTAGCGACAGCAACTCACTGCCACAAACCCTAAGCCTTGGTTGTTTTGACCTACACCTTGAACCTTAAACTCTAAAGCCTAAATCCTCCGCCCTCCCCGCCCCTTCCGAAACAACAAAAACTTGGCTGCACTCAGAAGGGTAGCTAGAAATTAAGTTTTTAGCTGCCTTCTTAAGAAACCCAATAAACCCAAAAAGGCTAAGGATCTAAAGTTACAGTAAAGCACCCCAAAAGAAAACAGCTCTCCCCAAGCCAAGGCAGTTGGACCGGTGGTTGATGCAATGGTCCTCATAGACTTTCAGGGGCTTTGCAGGGCCAGGTGTTGGTTCAGGTTTAGGGGTGTAGGGCTTAGGGCTTATGTAGGAGTTAGGGTTTCGGGCGTAGGGCTTAGGGTTTAGGGTTGGGCCCTTCTACCCTAAACCCTAAATCCCGAAAACCCTAAAGGTTCGGGTTTGCGGTTTAAGGTTTGGGGGGCTTAGGGTTTAGGGTTTAGGACACCTGGAGGTCGAGGATGCAAGGACGCTCTTGGGCTCTGGCCCCGCCCCTTACTACTAATTGCTTGGGAGGTTCCCCCTTATAATTACTACTAACAGTCCTTAATAGGGGTTCTAGTAGGGGGTACGAGAATCCCTATTAAGGACTGTTAGCAGGGGGAACATCTGCTCGCACAAGGGGAAACATACCAAACAAGTTGCTTAAGAACCCCGAAAGATTTAAAACAAAAACAATCCTCCTTATAAGGGCAACATCGGGATTTTAATCTTTGTGTGTTTTGGGGGGTTCTTAAGCAAACAGTAGCTTAAGGTTTTGGGCTTCGGGTCCAGACGATCTCTACCCTAACTACACGCTGAACGCACGGGTAGTTGGGCCGGGGCAGGCCTCAACCCTGTAAAAGCTAAGCCCTACTTGGAGGTTCATGGTACGTATTAACCAATTATAACTGTACTTATAACTGTACTTACAACCACATTAGGGCACTTAAGGGACTCATAAGTGGGTTATAAGTACGGTTATCCTAAACCCTAAACCTTAACATGTCTGCAAGTACAGTTATAATTGGCTAAGAAGCACCATGAACCTCCAAGTAGACGCTAAGCCTAGGAGTCTTCAAGGCCGAGGCGTTGAGCTTCACAAGATTTAGGCTTTAGGCTTTAGGGTTTAGGAGTTTAGGGTGTCAGAGGGTGTTAGGGCAGGGGTCCGTTTGTTGAGGTAGCCCGCCAAACTAACTCCTAAACCCTGACCCCCTAAACCTTTAAAGTGCTATACTTTTTGGGCTCCTATGTAATGGCTTTGATCTCCGGGCTTTGTAGTGGTCGTTGAGAACTTTCGATGCCGGCAGCATGCCGTCGACGTCTCCGTGGGGAATGCCAGACCCCTTCGAGACCATCCATTGGTGGTACTCGCAGTACTCCCCATGATGCGGTGGGTAGGAGCACTGGCGCTGAGCCGGACCGGAGCTCCACACGCGAGCTCGGCACAGCGCGGTGTTCCGTTCAATGCGTCCTGCCAGAAGGGTTGGATTGTAGCTTTAGGGGTTTAGGGTTTAGGGTTTAGGGTTTAGGGTTTAGGGTTTAGGGTTTAGGGTAACTCCGCAAAAATGGCCTTCGGGCAACCCCAAGCCTTAAATGCTACACCCTCCACCCTCGCAGAGAAGGTCACCCTGAACGGAACAACCCTACCCAGAGGCTCCAATGTAGTTCCTTTTTGGGTTAGTTATAGGGGGTTGTAGTATACTTCCCCAAAAAGGTACTACATAGGAGCCTTTGGGTAAACCCCAAAGCCGAAACCCGAAACTATGACTCAGCCTGAACCCTGAACAGCCCTAAGCCCTCAACCCACAATCCCGCTCTAAACTCTTACCTTAAACTCTAAAACCCTAAACTGCAAACCCTGAAAGCGGGTCTCTCGTCGCCCTCTCAGCAGCTTAGCGCCGTACACCCTGAGTGAAGGTAAACCCTCACTTCACAAACCTCCCTGAACTCGAAAACCCCGAAACCGTAAAACTTAAAACCCCTAAGCCCCAAGCTTAAAACGTAACTTAATACCCAAATGCCTAAAAACCCTCAAACACCCTAACGCTGACCCTAAATCCCTAAATCCCTAACCCCCCCCCCAACCCGAAACCCGAAGCCCGAAACCCTAAACCCTAAACCCTAAACCCTAAACCCCCAGCCACTCAGCCCACTGCTTCATCCGCTCAACCAGCTTCTCAGCGAAGAGGACTGTGCCGTGGCCGTTAGCCTCCCCCGCAGCGTTTAAGGTTTAGGGTTTACCCAAAGGCTCCTATGTAGTACCTTTTTGGGGAAGTATACTACAACCCCCTATAACTAACCCAAAAAGGAACTACATTGAGGGTAGGGTTTAGGGTTCGGATTTCGGGCTTAAGGTTTAGGGTTTTGGCAAGCCGTAAGCCAGAAAGCTGCGAACCCAACAAATCCCCAAAGCGATCACAACAAAACATCCTTTCCGCATCCTTCCCGTAAGCCCTCCCTGAACCCGAACCTGAAACCGCGTAAGATGACACAAGCCACAAAGCCCCCACCCTGTTAGTTTGCTGCACATCACATTGCCTCCATGGCAATCTGGGTGGCACCGGGTGATAAAGGCCAGTGATGGGATGAACAGAAAAAAGCGTGTTCTCTGCCTTTGTGCAAGTTGCAAACCACTTTGCCCCCGACACTGCAACTGACCTTGGCTATACTCCCCTTAGAACCTTAATAAAATAGTATGTTTAATGTCCTCTTGGGTTTTATATGAACAAAAACAACTAATGCCCAAGGGGGGTATAGTTGCCTGTGCAACCGACGACGTGTTGAATCAGAACATTCCCGTAATGTTCACACGCGGGACGCGGGGAGGTCGCGCTGGATGCCCCCGAGTCGTTTGGACACGACCCTCGATTCTAGCTGATGACAGAGCTCCTCGGATGTCAGGCTTTCGCAAGCTTCCTTGGCATCACATACTGCCTTGCTCCACCGACTGCAAGGTCCTAAGTAGCCCTGGTCGAAATGATAGTGAGATGCATGGCTGCATAATCGCCTCTCCTCAGTCGCCAGCTCTGCCTAGGCACTTGCAACCTGACCAAATCGAAACCCCAAACCCCAAACCCTAATATCCCTTGGCACAAGCCACCAAGGGCGCCATCGCAGGCAAGCTGATCGAGAGCAGAGCAGATTCGTCGGGCCTGGGGTACTTGGAGGTTCATGGGTACTTATGACACCACTGGTAATGGGTTTAGGGTCTAGGGTCTTGGGTCTCTAGGGCTTATAACCTACTTAGGGGACTTAATAAGGGGCTGATAAAAAAAAATGTCTGGACTGACCACGGAACCCTAAGGGGAAAATGCTGCCTCCTTGGGGTTCGGTTTAGGGCCAACAGTTGGAGAGACCCCGACATCCCTAAACACGCTGCCTTTACCCCTAGACCCCAAGTCCAGATTCCCCCCCCCCCCCCCAGCAATTAAAAAAACCCAAACCCCCCAAACCTTAAACCTAAACCCTAAACCCTAAACCCGAAGCAGGTAGACCTCGAAGTAGATTCCGAGGTCGAAGGCCAGCGCAGCGTGGTGACAGTGCTGCGCGCATGGAGTAAGGGTCTTTGGGGGTTTGCTTCGGGTTTAGGGCAGCTTAGGGTTTAGGGTTTAGGGTTTAGGATTTAGGGTTCAGGGTTTAGGGGTTAGGGTTTCGGGTTCAGTGCCTGAGGACGCCGTGGGTGCGGGCGCTAAGGGCTCAAAACTGAGTAAGGTTTAGGGTGTAGGGCTTTGGCTTTTTTCAGCTTCTGGCTTAGGGTCCCCTAGCGTTTAGGACCTTGAGGGACTTTTGACTTAAGAGGTTTCGGGCTCAGGGATTCTTGGGGTCAGGGGACCAAGGTTCAGAGTTTCGTTGGGTGAGGGGGGTTTAGGGTCTAGGGTTTAGGGTTCAGGGTTTAGGAGCTTGCAAGGTTCCCAGGCTTGTGGCCGAGGGCTGAAGGGCTTGAAGGGCTGGGGCTCAAGGTTTTTTAGGGCCCTGGGCTTTCGGAGAGAGCTTGAGGCCTTTGAGGTTTTAGTACGGGCTTAGGGCTTAGGGGTTTAGGGCTTTAGGACATCAGGGGCTTCGTGTGAAAAAAGGGGAACGCGCTACAAATGTAGGGGGGTCTGCGAAGGAACCGCGCCGAACCCGAGAAAAAACTGAATTCGCCATACTGGGGGTCCTGGCTCATCTAGACCAAGGAGGAACCGAGGCAGCTACTTAGGTATATACTATAGGGGCTATATAAGGTATATATATATATATAGGGGTTGCATAGGGGAATAAGATGAAGGAGCTTACAAGAGAACAAAAAAAAGGAATAAGGGCTTAGGAGTTCTTGGGGTGTATAGGGGCTATTTTTGGTGGGTAAGGGTCTTAACAGGTTTAAGGGCTTAGGAGTTTAGGGTTTTAGGGTTTGGGGCTTAAGGGGGCGTAAGGGTTTAATGGCTGTTTCTGGGGCTTAAGGGGCTTCAAGGGTTTACGGAATTCGGGGTTAAGGAACTAAGGGTTCAAGAGTTTAAGGGATCAAGGAATTGAGGGCTGAAGAGCCTTAAGGGTTTAGTACAGGGGGCTTAAGGGCTCAAGGGGCTTCAACCCTGAGGTTTAGGGTTTAAAGGGGCTTTAAGGACTTTAGGGGCTTTAAGGATTTAAGGGCTTAAGGGGCCTTGGGGGCTTAAGGGTTTCGGGGGGGGGGTTGAGGTTCTAAAGGTTTGGGAGTTTAAGGGTTTACAGGGTTTCAGGCTTTCGGGGTTTAAGGGGTCAGGGGTTTGAAGGGCTTAAGGGCTTGGGGGGTTAGGGTTTAGCCTACACCCCAACCCCTAAGCCCTAAACCTTAGACACTGAACCCCTAAACCCTTAAACCCCTAAACCCTTAACCCCGAAACGGTAAACAGAGCTGAAACCCTAAACCCTGAAACCCCTAAGCCCTAAACCCCTAAACTCTGACACTCTTGAACCCCCAAACCCTAAACCCTTACACCCTTACTCGTACACAGAGCTGAAACCCTAAACCCTGAACAGAATATGAAAAAAAGAGGTTAAGTTCAGTTCAAGCCTACCCTTTTAAACCCTAAACCCTAAACCCTAAACCCTAAACCCTAAACCCTAAACCCTAAACCCTAAACCGAGCTGGCTTGGATCCTGGTGGGGCCCTCATTTTCCGGCGGCGGGCATTGAACGGCTGCGTTCGACGTCACGCGTGGGGCGCAGGTTGGCCCGTGGTTGAGGAAAACCCCCAGGTGTAGCCAAGACCTAAACCCTAAACCCTAAACCCTAAACCCTAAACCCTAAACCCTAAACCCTAAACCCTAAACCCTCAACCCCAAACCCTAACCCTAAATCGTTAGGGGTTTAGGGTTTAGGGCTGATGAGCCTCTTGGTGTTGGCTTGGGGTTCAGGGTTGGCATTTCTAGGTCGGGGCTTCGGGCTTCGGGCTGAGGGTTTAGGGTTTAGGGTTAGGGAAGTTAGGTGTAGGGGGAGTATTCGGGAGCCTTGGGTTACCCCCTCAAGAACCCTATCAAGGGTCTGTGATTTAGGGGTTTCAACTCATGAACGGACCTTTGCCCATGCTTTAAGGACACCGAAAGCCTGCTAAGGTTTATGCTCTTCCTTACCCGACTTTAGGGTTAGGGTTTAGGGTTTAGGGTTTAGGGTTTAGGGTTTAGGGTTTAGGGTTTAGGGTTTAGGGTTTAGGGTTTTCCTAAACTTGAGGGCTCTTGGGATCTGGGCCGACCTGCGCCCTAGCGGACTCTCTAAGTCAGCACATGGATCTCAGCATGCTCTTCTGGCCTCGTGTCAACACATACTCAGGTGGTTTCCGTGTGCAAGCTTTCAGGTAAGCCCGAAACCTCTCGTGCCATGGGGGGCCTAGGTTCATTGTGGTCCCTAAACCACCCTTAAGAAGGGGCACCCTCCCTAAATGAACTGCGGCCTTAGGTTCTCCGAGAGGTGGTTGCAAACCAGTCCTAAACCCCCAAACCCTAACCCCTAAACCCTAAACCCTAAACCCTATAACCCTAAACCCTGATGCTTTGGGAGGTCATGGGGGTTACCCTGGTGATCTGCGCACGAGGCCCAGGGACATAGCATCCCTTGAAAGCAGCAAGTTTCTCTGCCATCTCGGCGCAAGCTTGCGGGGGAGTTTCTCCCAACGCAGGTCTGAGAGCAGAACCACAAGCCTGAACAATTGGGTTTAGGGTTTAGGGTTTAGGGTCGGTCTCTTTAGACCGAAACCCTGACCTTACAAGCCCCCCCAGAAGCCTTATACAAACTCCGTAAACCCCATAGAGTCTATACACCCGTAAATTCAAAACCTCAAACCCTAAGGGAGCTGCTGCTCCCGTGATATCTGCGAGCTGTTGAGACGCGAATAACAAGGGATTGAAGGAGTTCGGACGGCTTGAGGGATTTAGGAGGGCTTGAGGGATTTAAAGCCCGAAGCTGGAAACGAATCGCAGACCTGAGTGAAACTTCTGTCAGCTAGGAGGGGAGGGAGCAACCAGGGAGCTAGACAAAAGCCGAACTTCTTCGGGTAGCTACACGGTCCCTTCATCTGGGCCCTTAAAAAAGGGACCCATTATATACCCCTTATATACCCTATACAACGCAAGGGCCCAGAACATTTTAAGGAGGTAAGGGAACCCTGAAACTACCCTTGGGTTGAGGGTTTAGCATTGAGAGTTTAGAGATCCTACTGCTTAGGGTTTAGGATTTAGGGTTTAGGGTTTAGGGTTTTAGGGTTTTAGGGTTTAGGGTTAGGGTTTAGGGTTTAGGGTTTAGGGTTTAAGGCTTTAGGGTTTAGGGCCCCATCCAACCCGTAAATACAGTTTATGAGGGTTTGGGGTTGAAGGCGTACGTCAAGCAAACTAGGCCATCCGAATGGTTTAGGGTCCAGTGATGAGGGTTCTCAGCCACTAAGAAGTTCCAAAACTCCTAAACCCTGATCCTACGGATGTGGGAAATCTGACGTTGGATCTTCTGTTGGGGGCCCAATGGTCCTCAAACCCTGAAACCCTGAAAGCCTCAACCCGCCAAGCCCTAAACCTTCTCCCTAAACCATAAACCCGAAACCCTAAACCCGAAACCCTAAACCCATACCCTTTTGAAAACCCTGTGCAAGTTCCGGGCCCATACTTCAGAACCCTCTAAGGGAGGTTAGGGACCACACTAAGGGCCCATGTAGATACCTTAGAATAGGCCACGCCGGTTTGAACAGGCCTAGATTTAAGGTTCAGGCCCAGGGTAGGGCTTAGGAGTCAGAAAGTTTCGGGTTCAGAAAGTTTCGGGGTTTAGGGTTCAGGTTTAGGGTTTAGGGTTTAGGGTTTAGGGTTTAGGGTTTAGGGTTTAGGGTTTAGGGTGTAGGTGACCTTGGAGTCCTGTGGACTCTATAGGATGAGATTAGAACAGAGTAGGTTTTGGGATCTTTTGAGGTATGCCCAGAGTCGGAAAACCGGCTGCGCATGGGTCATCCCCTGTGGTCGCTGCTAGAAAAAAGGTTGCGGAGGGCTAGCGCTTTGCGCGTGAGCGCCCCCGCACAATGGGCGGGCATCCAAGTTAAGGGGCCGAGGGAGGCTGCTTTAGGGGTGTATGGTTTTATAAGGGTTTAGGGTTAGGGTTTAGGGTTTAGGGTTTAGGGTTTAGGGTTTAGAGTTTAGGGTTTAGGGTTTAGGGTTTAGGGTTTGGGGTTTGGGGTTTAGGGTTTAGAGTTTAGGGTTTAGGGTTTAGGGTTTAGGGTTTAGGGTTGGGGGCTCAAAGAGGCATGGAACCCCCTTTAAAAAACGTTGCTCAAGAGTGCAAACTTGAATGCTTGGGGGTTACCCAAAGGCTCCAATGTAGTTCCTTTTTGGGTTAGTTATAGGGGGTTCTAGTATACTACCCCAAAAAGGTACTACATAGGAAGGAGCCTTAGGGGTTAGAGGCTACTGGGGTAGGTTTGGGGTCCCTGTAAAAATCAGTTGTTTATGCCTTCATAAGGATGATGTAGGGGAGGGGACCTAGGCTGCCCAGTAACCTAGACTTAAACAGGGTACCCTTTTTTGCTTAAAGGGCTTTATAAGGGAACCTAAACCCCCCCAAAAAAGGGAATAAGGGTACTACTGGGCATTCTAGGGAATAATACAGTAAACGAAAAAACTCTAAGTGGAAGCCTACCCCTGTCTAGGGTTATATTAGGGTTTAAGGCTTCGGGTTTCGAGTTTAGGGGCCCAGTTGGTAGCGCATGATCCTGAGCCAAACCCCTGTAAGCCCCAAACCCATATGGGTCAAGCTTCTTAGATCTTCTTAGGGGTCTCTTACCATGGGCCCTTAAAAGGGGACCCCTTATATACCCACTTATAGACCCTGTAAAACCCCAAAAACCCAAGGGCCCATACTTCAGAACCCTTTAAAGACATATATGTGGGACCATATTAAGGGACCATAGAACAACCCTTAGAGAACCCCAATCCCTACACCCTTTTGCCCTATGGCCCCCTTTTTGGGGGTTGCAGATAGGCTTTAGGTTTTTAGGATTTAGGGTTATTAAAGCTTAACCCTAAACCCTAAACCCTAAACCCTAAACCCTAGACCCTAAACCCTAAACCCTAAACCCTAGGGGCCCTACTTCGAGGCCCTTCTCCCAGCCACGGCCCTCAGACCCTCGCAATGCCTCGGTGAGAGGAGAGGGCGCTGCGCGACTGTGACTTGTTACCTACCCAGAGGCTCCAATGTAGTACCTTTTTGGGTTAGCTATAGGGGATTCTAGTATACTTCCCCAAAAAGGTACTACATAGGAGCCTTTGGGTACACATGAAGCTGCAATACGTACTCATGAATTTATTTCGTTAGATAGATGGCTAGATAGATAGCTAGTTAGATTTAGCGAGAGTATGTGGAGTTATCGCGGGTTTTCTTCTTTCTTCTTGGCAGGGTTGCAGGGTTAGATTTAAGCTGAAACCCTAAACCCTAAACTCTAAACCCCTAAATCCCGAAACCCCGAAACCCCGAAACCCCGCAACCCCAAAACCCCAAAACCCCGAAACCCCAAAACCCCAAAACCCCAAAACCCCGAAAACCCGAAAACCCGAAAACCCGAAAACCCCAAAACCCCAAAACCCCAAAACCCCAAAACCCCAAAACCCCAAAACCCCAAACCCCAAAGCCCCAACCCCAAACCCTGAACCCTAGCCCTAAACCCTAAACCCTAAACTGCCCGGAGGGAGCCAGGGGGCCGTGATGCCAGGAGCTCTCATGGAACAGCCGGATGCTGTCCTCTCGTTTCGGATTTAGGGTTTAGGGTTTAGGGTGTAGGGTTTAGGGTTTAGGGTTTCGGGTTTCGGGTTTAGGGTTTGGGGGCTTCATGGCTACCCCTAAACCCCAAACCCTAAACCCTAAACCCGAAACCCTGGGTGGGCTTCAAAAAGCTTTATACAGGTTTTTAGGGTGCGGGTTTCAGCGATCCTGCCAAGCCGAAGTAGGTTTAGGGTTTAGGGTTTAGGGTTTAGGGTTTAGGGTTTAGGGTTTAGGGTTTAGGGTTTAAGGTTTCGGGTTTAGGGTTTAGGGCTTGCTGGACCCTGAAGTATGTGGTGGGTGGGTAGCTCCGCGATTTTCAAGCCGGGGACCTCCTTCGCACCTGGCGCTCTGTCGGGCGATGCACGGATCGCTGAAGGGGCTGAGGTTGCATGTTACTGAGGGATTTTTAGGACTAGGGACTCGGGTGTTGGGTTTAGGTTTAGGGTTTAGGGTTTAGGGTTTAGGGTTTAGGGTTTAGGGTTTAGGGTTTAGGGTTTAGGGTTTAGGGTTTAGGGTTTAGGGTTTAGGGTTGGGAGGCGGCGAGAGGTTTCGGACTCTTCCCGACTAGCTGAAGACCAATTTCCAAAGCCCAGGAACACCATGCGTGTACACCTAAACCCTGACAAAAATGCGGGTCGTGAATCGAGAAGGTCCAAGGAAAACAAGCAACCCAATGTTCCCCGAATGTTCCCTTGCACGCAGAAGTCGTCCTAAACCCTAAACCCTAAACCCTAAACCCTAAACCCTAAACCCTAAACCCTAAACCCTGAGCCCCAGGAACTGCCGACTGATCGCCTGGCTGGCTGTTGCGTTGTCGTGGCTCTGCGCGACGGGCGGACCACCGTCGTTGGGCAGCGCTCGCAGCCCCCCACACTTCGGCGGTCACAGATCTTCCAGAACCCTTAACTAAGGAATATACCCTCATTTATACTAAGGATTATTCATGCGAATCAGGGCATATGCCTTAATTATATAAGAGGTTGTGGAAGATCTGGCAAGGTGACGGCCCAGTTCACCTTGAGTTCATCTCTGTGTGTCCGACGTTTGGCCAGGTCCTGCCTCTTCAACGCGCTTGGGCAAACGCTATCACCTGCCACCCTAGTCTGGCCAGATCCGCCCACGTGCTATAGGGGCCGGAATAATGTGAATCGTGTTTTGGGGGGGTATTATAGTGAGAGAGGGACCAGAGCGGAAGATTATCAGTCACTAGACCCCTATATTAAGTGGGCCCCTCGCTCAGGGACCAAACCAGGGGAACCATACCGTTTCATACCCTAAACCTGGAGCCCAGAAATGTCCCTAGCCTCTCGAGTATTGCGGTTCCCTGACCCTAAACCCCAAATCCCTAAACCCTAAACCCCTAAACCCTAAACCCTAAACCCCTAAACCCCTAAACCCCAAAACCCCAAAACCCCAAAACCCCTAAACTCCTAGACCCTGAACGCTCAACCCGAAGCCTTCCCTGGCAGCCCCCCCTAGGGCCACACCCCCCAGAGTCCATACTCCCCTCAGAACCTTAACTCCCCTTAGAACCTTAACAAAAATCCCTTAAAGGGTATGTAGGAGATATAGGCACCGATATAGAATCCCTTAAAGGGTATATAGGGTATATAGTCCCCTTAGAACCTTAATAGGAAACTAATAGTTTTAATGCCCTCTTGGGTTTTGTATGAACAAAAAACCCTTAAAGGGTATATGACAAAAAATAGTAGAATTAATGCCCTCTTGGGTTTTGTATGAACAAAAGACCCTTAGAGGGTATATAGGGGATATAGGTGCCATGTAGAATCCCTTAAAGGGTATAGGGGATATAGGTACCATACAGAACCCCTTAAAGGGTATATAGGGGATATAGGTACCATATAGAGATTCCTTAAAGGGCATATAGGGGACCCTAAACCCTAAACCCTAAACCCTAAACCCTAAACCCTAAACCCTAAACCCCAAGGGGGATGTAGGAGTCGCCACCTGCAGCTTCTTTGCAAACTCCGGATCTTCCGTCGTGGCCACCTGCATCTTGTCTAGGGTTTAGGGTTTAGGGTTTAGGGTTTCGGGTATATGAACCCCCAAGAAAGGGGAACATGGGCCAACTCGTACCCTTAAACACCAACAGCAGCGAAGTCGTCCAGGGCGCCCGCAATGCCCGCAAAACCCGGTTGAGGGCTTAGGGTTTAGGGTTTAGGGCTTAGGGTTTAGGGTTTAGGGTTTAGGGTTTAGGGTTTACCACAAAGTTTAAGGCCACCTCCATTCCAATACTAGCCCTAAAAAACCGAATCAAACTCAAACGGGACAAGCTCTTAACTTACCAGTTCTTAACAGGCATGCGGGAACTGGGTACCTGCTATCCACCTACATAACCACTGACTGCACAGGGTTGCCTGAGCTGTTTACGTTGGCGCGGGCTGAGCACGAGGGCATACATGTCTCGCGAAACGGTACGTACAGACTCGGTATAGGCTGATCGCAGACGTCCAAAGGACAGAAACAGCGGATGAAAGCAGCCTGAAAGCTTGTCTGCTTCTGAGGGCCGCCAGAGGACAAAACCCTAAACCCTAAACCTCGACGCAGGCAAGCGCCTGCGCGTGTGCCTCATGCGAAAGCTCTTCTGTCTCGCGAAGGATGAAGCTTCCTGCCCCCATTCTCTAGACGCTGAAGGTACCTCTGGGCCTCTTGCTCTCCTGCTCTGGCATGCTCCCGAATTTCTGGGTTGCCCAATGACCAAATTACTAGTACAGTAAACTCCAAAAAGTTGGAACATCCTTATCCCATATCCCGAAAGGTATACTAAAGGGAATCCCAGCTGTAATCATCCTTAAACCATGTTCCAACTTTCTGGAGTTTACTGTAGGATGAAAAAGGTGCCCTGTTTGGCTTAAAGGGGTTTATAAGGGAAACTAACCCTCGAAAAGGAGATAAGGGTAGCCACTGGGCATCCTAGTTTTGTCAGGCTAGGACAAAGCATCGAGATTTTGCTGAGGGGGATCACAGGATGACTTCCGTCAACACTCTCAGCAGAACTCAAGGGCTTTGTCCCACTGCTTCTTAAGCGCAGGGATCGAACTCGCCCACACGACCTGGTTGGCCCAAGCATGTGCCCTTCTGCCCTGCTTGCCAGTTTGGAGCTCGTAGCTCAGGGCCTCCGTAACATTGCTTGCATGTGGAGCTGCATTTTCATGCAATGTTGCTACAACAGACAAGGTGGTGTTGAAATATGGGCTCCACTTCTCTTTGAGAGACAGCGCGCCAGAGCGCATGGACTGCGTGTGAAGGAACCAAAAGCAGGGGTGCCAGAGGTTCCAGACAGCCAGATCGACGACCTCCTGCTGTGAGTATTGCGAGGTGTTTTCCTAGGATGCTCAGTAACCTAGGCTGAAAAAGGGTGCCCTTTTTTGCTTAAAGGGGTTTATAAGGGAACCTAAACCCCCCAAAAAAGGGAATAAGGGCACTACTGGGCATCCGAGTTTCCCAATACCCCAAAAGCCTCCCAGAGAGGCTCGCCTGCGGCCAAGAAGACGGCGGCCTTTGGCACTCTCCAATCTTGCGCTCAGTCTTGTTCCAAAGCAATCTGTCTTGAGAGCCCCGGACGCACAGGAAGTTCCAGAAGCTTATGTGGAGATATGTGGGCTCCCGCAACGTGGTCAAATAAAGGCATCTCCTCTATACCGAAATTGGAACTCTAGCAAAAGTAGAATTTTGGCTGTTTCTTAGAACAATAAAACATATCCCCAAGAATCCCCAAAAGTCCTTGGCAGCAAGGAGCACACGCCACTCCAGTAGTCTGCCACGACTACCACTCGGATCCGCATCCTCTCCGCCCGCGTGCCTTCAAACAGGATGTCTGGAGGTATGGAAAGCTTCTTGAGGCTGCGCTTACCTCCAGCGAGTGCCCTGGACTTGTTGTGCTCGAAGTAGAGGCACAAGGATGTGCTGCTGCACAGAGTCTCGACGAAGGCCTTAGGCTTCTCGAATAACCAAGGGGGGGAAAAAAGGTTAAGACTGTATAATTCTACTAAATAGGGAAAAACCCTAAACCCTAAACCCTAAGCCCTAAACCCTGAACCCTAAACCCTAAACCCTAAACCCTAAACCCTAAACCCTAAACCCCAAAAAGTTTAAAGTTCAGCTGTTGGAGAAGTAAGAGGCTGTCTTGAAAGTGGTTCCGCCAGCCTTGTGCATGTGGAGGAAGACTAAAGCTGGCTCTAGGTCCTCCTTCCTTGACTGCATTAGGGTTTAGGGTTTAGGGTTTATGGTTTAGGGTTTAGGGTTTTAAGAAACCCAATAAGCCCAAACAGGTGAAGGATCTACAGTTACAGTAAAGCACCACAAAGCTTCGTAGCAGCACTTGCCGAGCTCGACACGCACGCAGGCGGGGGCAGCGGTCCCAAGGCACCAGCTTTAAGATTGCAGGTCGTACCTGTGCCCAGATCTTCCAAAAAAACGTTAAGGAAGATACCCCAATTTCCTCACAAGGATCCTTCGTATGAATTCGGGTACATGTTCCTTAACTATAGGTTTATGAATTGTAGGGTGTTCCTTACCGTTAAGGGGTCTTGAAAGATCCGCCTGTGGTAGCACCTCTGTGCTCTCCATGTGCTTCCGTTGCAGTTCCAAGCGGGCTTTGCTTCAGACGCTGCCAGCCAAGAAGCAGACATCCCGCGGCAAACCCGCCGAGAAATGTCAGCACCAGGTGAAAGATCTGCTTCATAATGCTTCATCATGCTTCATGGCACGTTAGACGATTTAGGGTTTAGGGTTTAGGGTTTAGGGCTTAGGGTTTAGGGTTTTCAAGCACTCCCGGACATGATGTACCCAGGCGCTTTTGACACCTTGCAGCCAGCAACGCTGGCCTTCTTTGTTTTATCCTGCCTCCTTTCAAGCTCCACTTGAACTCGAAAATTCTAAACTTTAAACTCTGAACCCTGAACTTTAATTACTGAACCCTAAATAGCTGAACCCTAAATTACTGAACCCTAAACCCCTAAATCCTAAACCCCTAAACCCCTAAACCCCTAAACCCCTAAACCTCTAAACTTCTAAACCCCCAAACCCTAAACCCTAAACCCTAAACACAAACAACCATCACATGTCCGAGCAAGGTCACTTCCGCAGAGCTAGAGCCGAGCGGTGACATGCCGGCGCACGCTTTTTGGACCGCAAAGGGAGAACCTAAACCCTGAACCCTAAACCCGAAACCCCTAAACCCCTAAACCCCTAAACCCTAGAGCCGACAACCTAAAACCTAAACCCAAACCCCTAAACCGCTAGACCTGAAACCCTAAAGCCTAAACCCCAAGCCCTAAACCCCTAAACCGACACCCCTAAGCCTAAACCCGAAAACTTCAGCCGGAAACAAATCGGGACCCGCATTCCCTTTTGAGTTTCTAGTGCACCCAACTATAAGATGCCGTGACCCCCCCCCCTCCCAAAACCCCAAACCAGCTTTTTGTTCACCCGCCCAACCCAGAAACCTTAGGATCCCCTAAGTTCCGGGCAGAACCCGAAACCCTAAGTGGTGGACCTGCCCCGAGCCCTAGGCCCTGACCCCTAAACTCCAGGCCCCGAACCCTGGGCCTGAACCCTAGGCCCCAACCCTGGGCCCTTAACCCCAAAACCTGGGCCCTGACCCCTAGACCCTGGGCCTGGACCCCAAACCTAGGCCGCGACCCTAGACCCTAAACCCTAAACCCTAACTTCTAAACCCCAAACCCTAAACCCTAAGCCCTAAACCCTAAACCCCGAAACTTTCTGAACCCGAAACTTTCCGACTCCTAAGCCCTACCCTGGGCCTGAACCTTAAGCCTAGGCCTGTTCAAACCGGCGTGGCCTATTCTAAGGTATCTACGTGGGCCCTTAGTGTGGTCCCTAACCTCCCTTAGAGGGTTCTGAAGTATGGGCCCGGAACTTGCACAGGGTTTTCAAAAGGGTATGGGTTTAGGGTTTCGGGTTTAGGGTTTCGGGTTTCGGGTTTAGGGTTTAGGGTTTAGGGCTTGGCGGGTTGAGGCTTTCAGGGTTTTAGGGTTTCAGGGTTTGAGGACCATTGGGCCCCCAACAGAAGACCCAACGTCAGAGTTCCCACATCCGTAGGATCAGGGTTTAGGGGTTTTGGAACTTCTTAGTGGCTGAGAACCCACAACACTGGACCCTACACCATTCGGAGGGCCTATTTAGCTTGACGTACGCCTTCAACCCCAAACCCTCAGCACCTGCCCAGATTAGGGTTTAGGGTTTAGGGTTTAGGGTTTAGGGTCTAGGGTTTAGGGTTTAGGGTTTAGGGTTCAGGGTTTAGGGTTTAGGGTTTACCCAAAGCTTCCAAAACCCCTTATATAATTAGGGAATACACCCTAGTTCATTATAAGGATCCTTAGAATAAATTAGGGTATATTCCTTAGATGAGGGGTTTTGGAAGATCTGGGTATGGGTGCCTCCGAAATTGGGGGCACCTGATTGGGGTCCTGATTGTAAGGAATCTTTTTTTGGTGTCCCCTATTTTCGGAAACCCCAAAAAAGTTAAGTGTCGTTTAGGGTTTGCGGTTTCGGGTTTCCCTAAACCCCAAACTGTACCCCTAAACCCTAGGGTTTAGGGTTTAGGGTTTAGGGTTCAGGGTTTAGGGTTTAGGGCTTATGGTTTCGGGTTCCCCTAAAACCCCCACGTACCCGAAGCTCGAACCCCGAAATCCTTGCTATGGGCAGCTGGGAGCCTGCAGCGGCGTCTCGCCAAGATTGCTCCTGCGTTGGGTTTAGGGTTTAGGGTTTAGGGTTTAGGGTTTAGGGTTTAGGGTTTAGGGTTTAGGGTTTAGGGTTTAGGGTTTAGGGTTTAGGGTTTAGGGTTTAGGGTTTGGGGTTTAGGGTTTAGGGATTAGGGTTTGGGGTTTAGGGCTTTGCTACTGCAGCACTTGGCTGACTTCTGAACCCCTCCTAGAAGTTCAACTGTTAGGCTCCTTACGTGGTTTCTACAAAACCCCAAAAGGTTAAAGTGGTTCTAGGGTTTTAGGTTTAGGGTTCTAGGGTTTTGGGGTTCTAGGGGTTTCGCGTTCCTGGGTTTTAGGGTTTAAGGGCTTTGGGGTTTAGGGTTTTGCGGTTTTGGGGTTTATGGCCTTTAGGGTCTTCGGCCTCGAAACCCTAAACCCAAAGTGTGGTAGGGGTCAGGTTTTAGTACATTCAGGGGGTTACGGAGGGTTTGGGTCTGTAAAAATCGTAGACTCCTTTGTATTCTTTAGGATGCCGAAGACACGCAGCCAATGGTGCAGCTCAAAGACCTCCAGAGCTTTGGGGTTTCTGCTGCTAGTACTTTGGTGCTTCTTTGTGCTTCCTTGTTCCAACTTCAGAGGTGTCATCCTAACGCCAAACCCTAAACCCTAAACCCTAAACCCTAAACCCTAAACCCTAAACCCTCAACACCTGAAATGAAGGTCAGGCGTCAATTCTTGGCATGCTGCATCTCCGAGACGCACCTCCCCAGCACTCGTACACCAAACCCTAAACCCTAAACCCTAAACCCTAAACCTTAAACCCTAAACCCTAAACCCTAAACCCAAGAGAGTACCCGGGCTCAATTTTGAGGTTGTCAGGCTGGGCTCCACCCTAAGCCACGAAACCCTAAGCTCTCACCCACAAGCCCTATCCCTCAACCCCTGAAATCCTGAACCACAAACCCTAAACCCTTATCCTAAACCCTAAGCCCTAAACCCTAGACGCTAGACCCTAAACCCTAAACCCTGAACCCTCAAGCCCCCTGTAACTTGAAATTATGAAGAAAAGTCTAAAAATCCTCGAAACTTTCCTCGAAACTTCCCCTGGACGCGAACCCTAATAATTTCAATAAACCCTAAACTCTAAACCCTAAACCCTAACCCTACCCAGAGGCTCCAAAGTAGTTCCTTTTTTGGGTTAGTTATAGGGGATTCTAGTATACTTCCCCCAGAAAGGTACTACATAGGAGCCTTTGGGTAAACCCTAGACCCCCCAAACCCCGAAACTGCATGCTGGGCATCACCTCGGCTCAGTCTCCGCGCCGCAGCGCACGAGCTCCATCTGAGCGGCGGATTCTTTGACTTCATTGAGTGCTTCAGAAGCCGACACACCTACTTTTAGGGGGGTTTTAGGGTTTAGGGTTTAAAGTTTAGGGTTTGGGGACTTGTTTTTTTTTTGGGGGGGGGCGGGGGGGGGGGGGGGGGGGGGGGGGGGGGGGGGGGGGGGGGGGGTGGGGGGTGGGGGTTACACTTGTAGGGTTTACTTCTTGGGTCGGGCAGCAAACCTACCTTTTTGAGTGGGGTTTAGGGCTTCTTTGGGTAGGGTTTAGGCTTAGGGCTTGCGGTTCACTAAGCCTGAAACCCCAAACATCCCTGAACCCTATACAAAAGCGAAAAGGGGAAAGGGAACCAAATCGGTGGCTTTGAGTTGCGGGTTTGAGAGGTTTCAGACTTATGCACGCTTTGCTCAGTTGCCGCGAAGGGGTTCGCTGGGGGACACACATGCATAGGCTCTTCGTGAGGAAAGACAGAGAAAGTTTCGGAGGCTTCGCCCTAAAACCCTAAACCACAAACCCTTGCATCCCAAGTCCTAAACCCCAAACCCCAAACCCTAAACCCTAAACGCCAAACCCTACACCCCAAACCCGAAAGTCTAACCCCACACCCTAACCCCAAACCTAAGCCCCAAACCCCTTTCCGGATTCGGATTAGGATTGCTTTCAGACCTCATCTCATGGGTGCCCCTACTATCCCCCTCTGTACTACCCCCCCCCTAGGTTCCCTCCATGACTAAGGCTATTTAGGGATAAATAAGCTTAACTATCC
>CAJNDS010002769.1:0-48253 GCA_905221605.1 Symbiodinium natans | reverse complement strand
TTTTTTCGGGTCTCCCTAAACAACCTTTAACAGCATTGAACCCTAAACCCTAAACCCCTAACCTTGGGTTCCGGGCCTCCCTGAGAATGGGGGGAGCCCAAGCAGGGAAGGCGGCGTGCTTCAAACTCTCCTCGACGAACTCCAGGCGGGCCTGGCACGAAAAGGGTTTTCCCATAGATGACGGGTCGACCGTGACGACCTTGTCGTGTTGCTTCAGGTACTCTCGGACCAAATAGTTGACGGAATTCAGAATGTCCTGCTGGGGAATGCCCAGAAACTCCAAAACTCCTTAATTCAGGAATATACCTGAAATTATACTAGGAACCCTAATATGTTTTAAAGTCTATTCCTTAATTAATGGGTTTTGGAGTCTCTGGGAATGCTTTTGAAGAAGCCAACCAGGTCCGCGTTCCACAGCTGAAGGTGATGGTGCACTCGTGAAGGTTCGTCGTCGTCCGCGAAAAACTGCTGCAAGGACAGAGACTCCAAAACTCCTTAGTTAAGGAATAGACCTTAAAACATACTAGGGTTCCTAGTATAAGTTGAGGTATATCCCTTAATTAAGGAGTTTTGGAGTCTCTGGGAGGACTTCCAGGTTTGTGGTGCTGTGCGACTGCCACACTTGTCGGGCCAACATACCTGCACGACCTTCAACCCTAAGCCCAAAACCCCCAACCCTGAACCCTAAACCCTAAAGCCTAAACCCTAAACCCTAAACCCCCACGCCCACCCTGGAGCTACCCAGCCTGATTAAGGTTGTTTAAGGGGGGGACCTAGGAGGGGGGAAGTATAGAGGGTGGAAAGTAGGGAAACCCACGAAAACCTCAAACCCCTAACCCTGAAACTCCAAAAACCCTGACCCCTGTAAATCCTAAGCCATGCCCGGAAGAAGCTGCCAAAGGTCCCAGGGCTGTAGGGCATAGGGTTGGGGGTTTCACGGATTGCGACCTTTTGGGGGTTTGAGGTTGAGGGTTCAGGGTTCGCAGTCAAAACGAAGGAGTCAAAAATCCCTCCACCCCAAACACGGAGCCCCCCCGTACACGTGCCTCTCCACGTCGCAGTTGTTGATCAGGGCTGCACAGGGAAGAGGTGCAGGAACATTGGTGCTGTGGGTGCTATGGAATATTTGAAACCTAAATCCTAAACCCCAAGCCCTAGTTTGGGTTTAGGGTTTAAGGTTAGGGAGCAGCTTCGGGTGAAAACAGGTCAGAGCGTTGCGCGAACCACTGCATCCATGGCTTTGGGAAAAGCTACTTGGGGTTTAGGGTTCAGGGTGCACAACACCAGAAATAGTTTGGGGTGCAAAGTATAGCAACGGCACATAGTTTGAGCTTCTTGGAGCGTTAGGGTAATGCAGGATGCCAACTATAAATCACTCTATTCTTCTCGCGACGTGCATACAGACTCATAACCCTAAACCCTAAACCCTAAACTCTTAACCCTAAACCCTTTACCCTAAACCCCAACTCAAAACACCATTATTAAAGTGCCTGCCTCCGCCACTAGTGAGGGGTGACCAGTGTGTCGACCCAAGTTGTTGCGAGTATCCCTAGGGCTCCAAATGTACAAATAATACCTACATTGGGGTCTAAAGTCTGTAAATACTTGGCTGCACTCAGGAGGGTAGCTAAAAATTAAACTTTTAGCTGCCTTGTTAAGAAACCCAATTAACCCAAAAAGGGTAAGGATCTACAGTTACAGTAAAGTACCACAAAGCTACTTTGGGCTAGTTGGAGCCTTAGGGTATGTGCTGTCGGCGGAGTCTCCGTCATGTTAGCGTAGCAACCGGCCCATGTACCACAAGGGTTGCTCAATGGCGGCCCCTATGTTTGAACAAAAGAACATCCGAAACCCTAAGCCCTAAGCCCTAAGCCCTAAGCCCTACGCCCTAAGCCCTAAGCCCTAAACCCAAGAAGCTGAACCTTAAACCCTCAAATCCACAACGCTAAACTTTGAGCATCTGGCTGTGTAGCCTGCCTGTTCTCATCCCGCTTCCCCAGCAACCAGGCAAGAAAATGTTTAACTGGAGTTAGCTTTATACCCCTGATAAGGGGTAGTGTACGTACCTAAGTTTTTGGTATGTTTACCCTCTTTTTGAAAACCAAAGTTACTCTAGGAACCACCTATTTGTTGTTATTTTAGCACGATCTGTTTTTTTCTACACCGGAAATTTGTTGTTATCATTTTGACAGAAGAATTTGCGCAGGTTGACACAAAATCTAGGCGTCCATGCGGCTTAGGCCTGTCTGAATCCTAAACACGAAGCCCTCCAAACACTATATGGACCCGAAACCCCAAGACCATCCTGCCTTGTCCCATCGCGAGCTGCCGAGCCACGGGGCCGATGCGGTTCGATAGAGTGTCAGGCTTCAAACACAACAGCTCCATTCCTATTCCCTGAAGGTAGTCAGTAGATCGAGTTCGGCGAGGCTCTGCGGAGTAGGGGGTGTCTTTACACGGCTAAACGTTACTAAACGTGCTTGCCTCCTCGGGCCTAAACCCTAAACCCTAAACCCTAAACCCTAAACCCTAAACCCTAAACCCTAAACCCTAAACCCTAATTCCCTAACCCCTAAACCCTAAGCCGCAAGGATCAGATGCAAAAGGTCATGTCTTCAAAAGCCTGTTGATCTCAACATGGACCCCTCCTGAAACTGTATGACCGCACTTGAGCCGGCGAGTCAGGTGCGGGCACGCCTCTAATCCCACAGGCCCTACACCCATCCGAAACCCCATAACCCTGCAGTGTTTAGGGTTTAGGGTTTAGGGTTTAGGGCTTAGGGTTTAGGGTTTAGGGTTTCAGTCGAGGCTGACGGATTGGGATGTTTCCGCTCATACTAAGAGTCCTTACTAGGGATTATCGTACCCCCGATTACAATCCCCATTCAGGGCTAAGGAGGAGCATCCAAAACCTTACGGATCAAATTTCGGGTTTAGGGTTCAGGGCTTGGGGGGGTTGTAGGCACATAGGGCTTGTTGGGGTTGCCAGCTGACCTTATGCCCCCCCCAAGCCCCGCCCCCCCCCCCCCCACACCCCGAACCACACTGGGCATGTAACTCAAAGGGTGGTTGAACCGAACCCAGACCGACAATAGCAACAACAAATGTAGGGGGCCTGCTTCTTGCGAACGCGTTTTTTTGGACAGCTTACACCCTTATCCCTACTATAGTTTGGGATGCTCCCCCTTATACTAACAGTCCTTAATAGGGCTTATAATGGGGGGTACGAGAATCCCTGACAATGGAATGGATGCACAAAGCTCGCCGAGGCAAGTCCCACGAAGTTTGACTTTTGGGGTGACACGATGGAGTTTAGGGTTTAGGGTTTAGGGTTTTTTTGGCATTAGGGCATTGAGGGTTTGCGGGTAGATGTCCTTTCGCGGGGGCTTCCCCAAACCCTAAGCCCTGATCCCCTATTCATAAGGATTGCAGTATTTTTTTTTGGGGGGGGGGAAGAAGTTGTCCACGGGGTTTGCGAACTGTATGGTTTGGAGTTTAGGGGGTACCTGGTTTTGGGGTGTTTGGGTTTTAGGGCTTACGGCTTACGGCTTAGGGTTTAGGGTTGAGGGTTTAAGGTTTAGGGTTTAGGGTATCTGAGAAGCCAAACTCCGGCGAGGAAAGCTCCAGCGCCTTCACGCCTGTCTTGGCGCACGCAACCTGCGCCTCACCTGTGGCAAGCCCCGGAACCGTAGATTCCAAACCCTATGGAGTAGCCCTAAACCCTAAACCCTAAACCCTAAACCCTCAACCCTAAAGCCTAAGCCTTACACCCTAAAGCCTCAGGCGGCTGTTGAGGGCGGGGGGGGGTGGCGGGGGCGGGTGGTTCCTCACAATGGGGGCTTGAAGATCTAGGGTTCTTTTTTTTATCGCTTCTCCGATGACCAAGGAAGAGAACAGGTTAAACTTTAACAGTCCTACTAGGTAAGGGATGCCAGCAAGTTTAAGGTTCATGTATTGGCTAAGTAAGTTTGCTTCTTTAGATAAGGCATCCTAGTGTAACAAGCCCAAGAACACTTATGAGCATTGCCACTGAGCAAGGTTGATGTACGTAAAACCCTAAGCCCTAAAACCCGAAGCCCCTAAACCCTAAGCCCTAAATCTTGAGAAGTAGGTACCCTATGTAATCCCTGAAGTCGCTATGGAGAAACGAGGAAGCCGCCGCAACTTTGAATGGCAGTCTCATTCCATGGCTGCTTGTGGTAGAGGGTAGGGTTTAGGGTTTAGGGTTTAGGGTGTAGGGTTTAGGGTTTAGGGGTTTAGGGGTTTAGGGGTTTAGGGGTTTAGGGGTTTAGGGGTTTAGGGGTTTAGGGGTTTAGGGCTCAGGGTTTAGGGTTTAGGGCTCAGGGTTTAGGGTTTAGGGTTTAGGGTTTAGGGTTTAGGGTTTAGGGAAGCTTTCAGAGCTGGCATGGCACTTCTCTCGTGACGTCGGGGATCAAGCCTTACTTCTCCAATAACCAAGGGGGGAAACAGGCTAAACTGTAATACTCCTGTTTAGGGTTTAGGGTTTAGGGTTTAGGGTTTAGGGTTTAGGGTTTAGGGTTTAGGAAGGAAGCCCAAAAAGTTTAAAGTTCAAGTAGGCTAAGTAAGAAGCACGACGCTCTGGAGTTGTCTGCCTAGCCCAAGAAAGGTTAACCTTCTTATCTATGGGAGGATTCTATATAACCGAAAAGGTTCAAGGTTACCTACCCAGTTCCCAAGAATTCCGACCTTTACCAAGAACCCTGCACTCTCAAACCCTATAAAGCCTCAAACCCTCCCTAAGCCCTAAATTCTAAACACAAAACGTCCGAAAACTCCTTCCCCACAGCGTCCTAAGTACCTACATAGTAGAAAGTAGGGCTTCTATAATAGGAATTACTATTCTGGCTTCGGTAAGTGTCCCCCATATAGGTACTTAGGACCCTGAACCCTCCCTAAACCCTAAACCCTAAACCCTAAACCCTAAACCCTAAACCCTAAACCCTAAACTAAACCCTAAGCCCTAAACCCTGGACTCTAAACACAAAACGCCCGAAAACTCCTTCTGAGTCCACGCCTACGTCGGCCTTCGCCCGGGCCGTCGATGCCCCATTGGCGTAGGCCTCATGTCCGTGTGCTTTGATGCGGTGGTTAATACGGGTTTGGGGTTTTAGGGCTTTTGGGTTTAGGGGGTTATCGGGTGTTAGGGTTTCAGGGTTCTAGGGTTTTGGATTTTAGGGTTTAGTGGGCTTAGGGTTTAGGATTTTCGGGTTTAGCGGTTTGGAGTTTTAGGGTTTAGGTTTTAGCGTTTAGGGTTAGGGTTTGGGATTTACCCGGGTCGCTGAACTTAAACAGGGAGCATACACACGTCACAAGTGTTTACTCGGAACCGCTTCCCATACCACACGGCTGCCTGATAGGTCTTTTGATTCTAAACCCTAAATCCTAAACCCTAAATCCTAAACCCTAAACCCTAAACCCCTGAACCCTAAGCTCATTCTCGTAAGCTAGCGGCCAATTCTATGTGCTCGGCAGGAGTCCCTGCAGCAGCATGTGAAAGCCATTCCACCGGTCCAGGTGCTTGTTGTTGAACATCCAACCCTAAACCCTAAACCCTAAGCCCTAAACCCTAAACCCTAAACCCACAAAGCCCCCTTGAGCCCAGCCCGCCAGCCGAGTCCTCAGGGCCTGGCCGTCTGGACCAAGCCGAGCTTGATGTCCTCAGGAGGGTCAGGGTTTAGGGGTTTAGGGGTTTAGGGGTTTAGGGGTTTAGGGGTTTAGGGGTTTAGGGGGTTAGGGGTTTAGGGGTTTAGGGGTTTAGGGGTTTATTGGTTTACGGGTTTAGGGGTTTAGGGGTTTAGGGGTTTAGGGGTTTTGGGGGTTTAGGGGTTTAGGGGTTTAGGGTTTCGGGTTTAGGGTTTAGGGTTGCAGAAACGGGTCTGCCGGGCTCAGGGTCTGCGATTTTTTGGGGCTTCGGGCTTAGGGATTGGGGTTTAGGGTTTAGGGTTTGGGGTCTAGGGTTTGGGGTCTAGGGTTTGGGGTTTAGGGGTTTAGGGGTTTAGGGTTTAGGGTTTAGGGTTTGAGGTGGGATGTTTACTTCATAGGAGGGATCTTGTGTTGTTTAGAGCCTTCGCTTTGCGTTGCACACGAGGAACGTTTCGGCTTCGCAGGGAACGGCGTGGCATGGACCTAAAACCCTCAGTTAAACTTATACAAGAATTAACCCCGAGTACTTCTATTCCGAAGCCCGAGATCCTAAAGCCACCCTATAACGAAAGCCCTATAACGAATACTACCCTAAGCCCTAAAAATTCAACTCTGAACCTTAAACGCCCAAAACCCTAAGCACTAGAAGCCAAAAAAACTCCTAAACCCTGAGCCCCCGAATCAAACACCGTCGACATTCCAATCTAGGACTTGGGGTACCATGCCGACTAAAACCCTGTCGATCCTGAACAACCCTATACTGAACTTGGAACCCTAGCAAAAAATTGTAAGTTTCGCTGTTTCTTATGAACTAATCCGAGCATCTGTTCAATCAATATCCCCACATTTAAAGAATTTTGTTTGGCCGGAAGCCCGCCGGAAGACTACTTTCCATTAGGGTGGATTTCGTATGGGGCAAACCCACCACATTCAAAGGACATTTTTTTGGGGGGTTGCAAATTTTGAACCCAGCCCTTCGGAAAGCCTTGAGATTCTATCCATTCCTATTGTTTTCAATACATTCGTATTGTTTCTAAATAGAGAATCAATACAGGGCCATGGTCCAACTATTGCGGAACCCTGCCTTTCTTATTGTGGGGGGGGGGGGGGGGGGCCCCAATTAAACAGATGCTCGGATTAAGCGCCCAAAAGCAAAAAACGATTTCCAAGTTTCCCTAGGATAGGACGTGGGGCACCGTGCCGACTGAAACCCTGTCGATCCTAAACAACCCTCCGTCCCAGCACGCTCCATTGCCTCCGCGCCCGCACGGGTGAGCAACGATTTGAGAAACCTGACTCGCAAGACGCTCGCCCAGACGAAAGAGTAAGCTAGGAACGCAAAGGGTACCCTTTTTGGGTTTAACGGGGCTTTTTCCGGAACCTAACCCCCAACAACAAGGTTAAGAATGGCCTACTCCGGGTCCCAGCCCTCAACCCTAAACATGAGGGCCTCGCACTGAACCCTGCAACTATGGGCATTGGGGGCATTGGGGAGATCCTCTTCTACGGTTCGGATGCTGCGGCTGAGGGGCGGAGACTTCAGGAGAGGAACCCAGATTGTTTCATGACGGGCTGGCTCTTAGTAGGGAAGGATTGAATGAGGTACCCTATGCACTCCCTTAAAGGGTCGATATAGGGCCCTACTTCCCTTCAGTCCCTACTAAGAACCAGCATGGTCTGATCTGCACATAAATCTGCCTAGGCCCTAACCCTATAACCCTATAACCCTATAACCCTATAACCCTATAACCCTATAACCCTATAACCCTATAACCCTATAACCCTATAACCCTATAACCCTATAACCCTATAACCCTATAACCCTATAACCCTATAACCCTAAACCCTAAACCTAAGGTTTAGGGCCGAGGGCTTAGGGGGTTCGGGCTCGGAAGATTCGAAATCATCCCAATGATGGGCGGCGCCAAGAGGAGTTCTCAAATCAGCTGTTCACATACATATACATATATACATATATATATATATATAAATGTATATGCCTTATGGTCTGTGTCTAAACAGGCCACTATCTATATATATATATATAAAATGTATTATATACATTATATATATATATATATATATATTCATATGTATATATATATATATATATACATATATATATGTATATACGCACGATCATTTGTACATGTACATTTTTGTGGAAGCCTTGTCTTCAAGCCTCATCTACCATATGTTCTCCCAAGTATAAGCCCAAGTGCAGGTGTCCTCGCCTGGCAAAGCCCCACCTGAAAACCTCCTTTAGGGTTTAGGGTTTAGGGTTTAGGGTTCAGGGTTTAGGATGAATCCTAAGCCTTTGTACCCGTAGGTGGGGATGTGCCCCTTACGAACAGTCCTTAATAGGGATTATGGGACCCCCTACTAGAACCCCTATGAAGGACTGTTAGTACAAGTGGGGGACATCCCAACCCCCAGCGCACCTCATGAAGAGCTGAAGGTCTAGAATTCGTCAGCTGCTCTAAGCCCCAAAACCCTTACAGTTTCGGGTATTTCCAGAAGGAATAGGGCGTTAGCGGTCAAGAAGCCAAAATGTCGCAAAGTGAACCAGCGTGACTACCCCTAAGGGTCCATGTACCTGAATAGGGAATACTTGAGCCTTAAAGTACCTCCTATTTATGGACTTTTGGGCCCAAGTATATAACAAAGAGGTCATGGACCCTTAGACCCTAGACCCTAGACCCTAGACCCTAGACCCTAAACCCTAAACCCTAAACCCTAAACCCTAACCCTAAACCCTAAACCCTTGGAAGAAAAGTTTAGGGTTTTGGGTCTCTTGGGCAGTGCAACTGCCATCCTGGAAGCCCGTCTTCGCAGCCTTCACCCCTAAACCCTAAGCCCTAAGCCCTAAACCCCACGCCCTACGCCCTAAGCCCTAAGCCCTAGGCCCTAGGCCCTAAACCCTAAACCCTAAACCCTAAACCCTAAACCCTAAACTAAACCCTAAACCCGAAATAACCTTCGATCAGGGGCCCCCGCGACGCCAGCAGCAAGGCTATTCGGTCGCCGTCTAGGAGGCAAAAGCCGTCCTCAGGAAGAAATACAAATCGCCCTCCCCGAAACCCTAAACCCTAAACCCTAAACCCTAAACCCTAAACCCTAAACCCTAAACCCTAAACCCTAAACCCTAAACCCTAAACCCTAAACCCTAACACCCACCCCCCCCCCCCCTCCAAACTCCGAATACCGGAGAATAAGTATAATATAGCACCTTAGTAGGGGGAATTTAATATTAGGGGGTAAGGGGGGTTTAATATTCGGGGGAGAGGATTAACCCCCGGGAAACACCGACACGGGTTCGGGGTTGGGGCAGATATGGGGGTTTCCAAATAGGGGTACCTTTTTAAAGGTCCTTTAAGAGATTCCATTCTATTTGGGGTAGAAAAGGTACCCCTATTTCCAGAATACCCCTATTTCCAGAAACGCCCGCAAAGGTTTTAGGGCCTTATTGAGGGTTGAGCTACCCCAAGCTGACAACTTGTTCATGCCTCCTGGCTCCCTAGGTCTAGGGATTAGAGTCTAGGGATGGGTTTAGGGTTTAAGGCTAAAACCCTAAACCCTAAACCCTAAACCCTAAACCCTAAACCCTAAACCCTAAACCCTAAACCCTAAACCCCTTGTAAAGCTCAAACTCTCAATCCCTGACGCCCTTTTAAAGAAAAACCCATGGCCACCAAACCCGGAAGGCTTTAGTGTGGTCTTTGGGGTTTAGGGTTGAGGGTTTAGGGTTTAGGGTTTAGGGTGGATGACCCTACGCAACCCCACGGTGTGGACCAGGGTAACCAGCGTAACCAGCGTTTAGGCTTACGTTGCTCAACTGTGGGGTTTAGATGCATTCAGAGCACCAAAAAAATGCATAGCCTGGTCACACCCTAAACCATGTGCGTATACATAAACCCCTGTCTTGTCTAGGTCAGAACCCTAAGAAAACCCCAATCCCAGGTTTAGGGCCTAAACTCTAATCCAGGATTTGGAAACCACCTCTTTTTTCCAACTCGAGATTTTCCTCTTCCCCCTTCCCCCTTCGCCCCCCCCACGCCAGCCCCACCCCCCCCGCCTCCCCCCCGACTTCTCCCCCTGCCCCCCGTCCCCACTCCCCCCTTCCCTCCCGCTTTTGCCGTTTGGGGGAATGGGAATCCAGAGACTCCAACCCAGGGTTTAGGGCCTCATGGTTTAACGAGCATGTCTGTGAATAGGCAGCCTGAACTTACAGGGAAGGTAATTCGAGGAAGGGACTATGGGGGGGGGCCTGGTCTTAGGGTGTGTTGTTGTTGTTGCGAGCCCTGTCGCAAGATCGGCGCAAGGAGTGATAGGCAGCCTTTTTATTGCCTTCAGGCGCGGCTGTTTCCAGAGCTCTTTGAGGCTGAGGCCGTCATACTGCGGACGCCATGGCCATGGGGCTCGAACTGCTGACCAGCACAGGTGCTTGTTGCCGGGCAAAGGCGGAGGCTTGACAGAACTTGACAGCAACAACGGCGAAAGGCCAGCAACCGAGTCCCACCCAAAGAGCCCAATACCCCTTAATTAAGGAATACACCTTAAATCATATTAAGGATCCCTATATAAACTAAGCAGGATTCTCTAGTTGAGGGATATTGAGCTCTTTGGGCAGGGACACAGCTTTGTTCGCCGTGGTTCTCCCGTGTGTGCAGCAGATCCGCACTAGGCACGGCATCATCGAGGAGACTATCCAGGGGCCTACGCGCCAATCCAGGGTTTAGGGCCCAAACTCTCATCCAGGGTTTAGGGCCTGAACTCGAACCTAAAGTTTGAGACAAAAGACTGTAATTAATCCAGAGATCTTCATATGATGGATGTTTGTAAATACGTAACGTGAATTTAGAGGAAGGGCCTAACCCTCAACGCTACACCCAGAGCCCTGAAGCCTGTATCTGGAGATCTGCACCCGTACCCTACAACCCTAAGCAACTTAAAGTCTTACAGGAGACCTAAACGGTAAACCCCAAACCCGAAACCCTAAACCCCAACCCTAAACCCCAAAACCCTAAACCAAAAGGCCCTGAAGCCACAAAGGAAGCTTTTGACACTGAGCCCAGCCACCCTGGAGAAGAAGTAGATGATCTGGAGACGCGAGGGGGTTTAGGGTTTAGGTTTTAGGGTTTCGGTTTTAGGGTTTAGGGTTTAGCGTTTAGGGTCGGGAGTGGGAGGGAGGGAGGGTAGGGTTTTGGGTTTTGGGGTTTTAGGGTTTTGGGTATTTGGGCATTTGGGTATGTGGGTTTTGGGATTTTGGGTTTGGAGCTTTAACTTGTTTGGGCTTTGGAAGTATTCGGCGTTGAGGGCGCCACTTACGCAGCTTAGGACTTAAGATTTGGATTTGGAGCGGGGGGTGTCTCCCTCTCTCTCTCTCTGCCTCTCTCTCTTAATTATGGTCTCCTAATCCCTAAACCCCTAAACCCTAAACCATTTAAGATTGACCGCTCATGTGTGGCTTCGTGGAAGTTGCAGATCGTAGCCCTAAACCCTAAACCCTAAACCCTTAAACCCTGCAAATTCTGATATAGGTGTGCGTTGGTCTTCGGACGCAGGGTATGAGGGCGCTGAGGACTTGAAGGGGATGTCTCAAGCTTTCTTGTTTCGAGTAAGGAGTTTTAGATACAAGGATACGTATAATATGTTGTATACGGATATTGTTTTGCGTGCGGGTCTTGATAGTCGCAGTTCTTGGGCACTACGTTTTCTAGGTTTAAGTTTCAGAATCCACGGTTTTGACTTAGGGCCTTCCTGGCATTCCGAGGTACAGGGTTCATGGCTTTTCGTGTTTATACTGTGTCTGTGTGCGTGTTTAGGGTTTAGGTTTTAGGATTTAGGGTTTAGAGGTTAGGGCTGAGGGTTTAGGGTTTCGGGTTAGGGTTCTTGGATCAGGGATGAGGATGCTTTGGGGCGTCGGTGGCTATTTGGGCTTAACACACCCTCAGGGTCCATGTACCTATATAGTATATACTTGGGCCCTAAAGCTACTATATAGGAACCCTGTAAGGCTCAAGTATACACTATATAGGTACATGGACGCTTAGGTACATCGGTGGTTGAAAGAGCATTCAGAAGCTGACGCAGAAGACTCTGGGCGCATCTGAGACGTTTTTCTTTCAAGGGTTTAGAGCCCTAAAACCCCAAACCCTTTCGAGCCCTAAAACCCCAAACCCTAAACCCCAAACCCTCAACCCTGAATCCTAAACCCTAAACCCTCAACTTGAGTAAGGTGAATCTGAAACCCTAAACCCTCAACCCTAAACCCTCAACTTGAGTAAGGTGAATCTCCTAAATCCTAAACCTAAACCCTTAACCCCTAAACCCTCAACTTGAGCAAGCTGAATCTCAAACACTAAACCCTACACCATAGCCCCCAACTTGAGTAAGGTGAATCTCGAACCCTAAACCCTAAACCCTCAACTTGAGCTTACTGGCCCAAAACCCAAGGAAATAAACGTTTTAACTTTCAGAATAAACTACCTTATAAGAAGCCCAAAAGTTGAAAAGTTGGGTTTGGGCCAGTAAGTGAGTAAGGTTTGTCTTTGAGGCCCTTGCGCGGTCGGCGTCGCCGTCGAAAGCCACCCAGCGCCCAGCCGAGAGATCGGCCTTGCTTGCCGAGACTTTTAAGGTTACCGGGTGCCCTACCCTAAACCCTAAACCCTAAATCCCAAACCCTAAAACCTAAACCCTAAACCCTAAATCCTAAACCCTAAACCCTAGACTACCCGCCGAGCTTGAGGTGTTAGGGTATTGTACTTGAAGTATCTAATCTCTGGTATCAAGAGCGGGGAGAGGGGTACTCCCCTTATGATTTCCCTTAAAGGGAAGAATATCTTATAATTTGGGGGTTTAGGGTTTAGGGTTTAGGGTTTAGGGTGTAGGGTGTAGGGTTTAAGCAAACAGTAGAAAAAACCCAACGAGAGGCAGATCAGAGTCTGCTGGAGTCGGGGGACGAGGCTTAACATGGTGGTTTAGGGTGCATGTCAATGTAGGGTTTAGGGCTCAGGGGTTTTCTTTGGGGTACCTTGAGTGCGAAGTGCCCATATCCGTTTACTTACGATTCAAGGTTTCGGGTTTTATGGTTTAGGGTTAAAGGTTCAACGTTTCGGGCTCAGAGTTTGGAATGTGCATTTCGGCGCACCTTCTTTTTTCTTCTTGTAGGGGATGTACAAGGGATAACATTTGCATTGCTTTAAGCCCCTAGAACAGGGGCTGGAAGGGTGTTGAAGGGTTCTTAAGCGTTTAATTTCAGTCCCTTTGCCAGGCGAAGCTGCATTTTGGTTAGTTGTCCAGTAACCTGGGGGAATTCAAGGTGAACCTTTGGGATTATAAGGGGATTATACTACCCCAGAACGGTTAAATGTTACCTACTCTGCTACTAGAATGGGGCAGTTTAGCGGCTCCGAGTTGGGAACCCTCAGCCCTCCCTGAACGCTGCTTTTGCAGCGGACCTGCAGGCTTCACGCCAGGACAGCAGCTAAACCCCAAAGCCCCAAACACAACACTCCGAAACTCCCAAATCCTAAACCCTAAGCCCTAAACCCTAAACCCCAAACCCTATAAACCCTGGCTTTGGGCTCTGAAAGGCCTCGACGGCTCGGGTTTAATCGTTTCGGGTTTGCGGTTGTAAGGTTTAGGGTTTAGGGTTTAGGGTTTTGGGTTTGGGGTTTAGGGCTTAGGGTTTGAGGTTTGGGGTTTAGGGCTTAGGGTTGTAAGGTTGAGAGCTTCGGAGGCAGAACTCCACACCTTAAGGGCATTTAGGGGTGCTGAGGAAGAAACACGACGGCTTAAAGATGGCTGTTGTTGAGGTTCTCTGTGGTGAAAGGTACCTGGAGGCTCCTATGTAGTACCTTTTTGGGGCAGTATACTAGACTCCCCTATAACTAACCCAAAAAGGGACTACATTGGAGACTCCAGGTATGTACATGTCAAGCCCCAAGCCAGCGCACCCTAGTTTTCACCCCTAGACCCCGAACCCCAGCAACCAACACTGCTCCTTGCATCCCAATCGTTTAGGGTTTAGGGTTTAGGGTTTAGGGTTTAGGGTTTAGGGTTTAGGGTTTAGGGTTTAGGGTTTAGGGTTCCTAAGCCCCAAACCCCAAACCTGCCTTGGCCGGAGGCTTCTGTTTGGACTTCACGAAGTCCGCTCCGCATCCTGATTCGCAGAATCCTCTGAAACACTCCTTCACAACGACGTAAGCCTCGAATTGAAACATGACTTCTATAGGCATCTACCGCCCCAAACCCTAAACCCAGGGATTTTCATCACTCGGTTACTTGCACCCCTTCAGTGAGGTTCCCTAAACCCTGAAACCGAAACCCTATAACTCTTAAGGACAGCATAGTTGCGTTCCCTAAAACCTGTACTGCGATTTGCTTACGTAACCTCTGCCCCCACTTCTTTTCTTAGCAAATCTGAGGGCATCTCTGGGTAGGGAAATCCATGGGTTTAGGGTTTAGGGTTTAGGGTTTCGGGTTTTGGGTTTCGGGTTTAGGGCTTAGGGCATAGGGTTTAGGTTCTCAGGTTCACGGCTCAAGGCTCTAAGTCCTAGAAGTACTGGTAGGCTTTATCATGCCACTAGTTCTACGGATAATGTCCGCCCCCCCCTAAACCCTAAACCCTAAACCCTAAACCCTAAAGCGCCTGCTTCCAAGAATATGGCCCCCAAAAGACCGCAAGAGTGCGCAGCTTTCTTAACTTGATGAAGGGCTGAGGGTGAACCCCTCCCTGCACCCCCTCCAGACCTCCTGGTCCTCCCAAAAAGGGTTTCGGGTTCAAACACCCTGTGGAGGGTTTAGCTTGAGACAACAAATCTAACGGGTCCATGTACCTGTGTAGTATATACTATGGCCTTAATGGGGCTCCTATATCGTAGAGGTAGATCCGCAAACCCTAGACCCTTAAACCCTAAACCCCTACCCAAAGGCTCCAATGTAGTTCCTTTTTGGGCTAGTTATAGGGGATTCTAGTATACTACCCCAAAAAGGTACTACATAGGAGCCTTTGGGTATAGTATAGGGGTCCATGGACCCCTCGGGATGCCAACTCACATCTGCGATGCCTTCGTTCAAGGTCCCTTCGCCCACCAGGTTCACCATGTTGACCGTGAGGCCGACTGCGTCACGTTTAGGGTTTAGGGTTTAGGGTTTAGGGTTTAGGGTTTAGGGTTTAGGGTTTGGGGTTTGGGGTTTAGGGTTTAGGGTTTAGGGTTTAGGGTTTTAGGGTGGGGGGGGGGAGGGGATAGGGCTTTTTGGGAGAAGTAGGGCTCGGAAGGGTTTCTTGCTGCGTGATGTAGGGCTTAGAGTTGGGTTTACTTCTGCTTAAGAGGGTTCAGCAGGGTTTCGTAGGGTTTTGTGAGGGTTCACTACTGCTTGGCAGGGTTTAGTAGGGCTTAAAGACTGTGTAGTAGGTTCTTGTTATTCCTACTGTTTGGTAAGGTTTAAGCAGGTTTGTCTAGATTTTGGTCCGTTTGGGCCAGGGTGCCCTAGGTGCATTTCTCGCCCCTTCGCCTGACAACTGTGGTTTCCACGCTTTCGGAGACTCGATGGGCATGGAGACAGCGAGAAGCATACGAACGTAGCTGCCCTTAGCCCTAAACCCTAAGTCCTGAACCCTAAACGCTTAACCCTGAACCCTTAGCCTTAGGATTGGAACCTAAACCCTTAGCCCCGAACCCTAAACCCTTAACCCTGAGCCCTTAATTAACCCAAACCCCGAAATGCCTGAACCCTAAACCCTAAACGCTAAACCCTGAACCCTAAACCCTGAAAGCATGTATCTGGGCAACCAGGACCTTCAAGCCTATAGCTTCCCTAAGAGCCCCAAACTCTTTAGGGTTTAGGGTTTAGGGTTTAGGGTTTAGGGTACCCGAAACCTCGAAACCCTGAACCCCTGCGCAGCTTCTCGACAAGCTGGGCGCATCCTTCTTCAGACACCCCCTAGGTTCTCCTCGATCTCCGTTCATTCTGTTCTGAAGGGTTTAGGGTTTAGGGTTTAGGGTTTAGGGTTTAGGGCTTCCAAAGTCGGCGATGCTTCCGGACATTGTGATGCGCATAAACACCTTTATGCCAGAAGCTCTTATCCGAAGCAGGCCTATGCGGGCCGAAGTAAAACCCTGATCCGCCATTTCTCATTCCATCATTCGACCGTTCTTGCTTGCCTTCTCTTCGTGGTTCAGGGTTTAGTGTTTCTAGGATGGCCCTGAAAACCACCCTAAAAATATTCCTAAATATGAGCCTCTTAAACCCAATAAGGGAAAATATAAAAAAAACCAAGGGCCTACCTACATTTAGTCCGGGCGTTATAACGTGGAAGACACGGGGGGGGGGGGGGGAAAGCCTGAATCACACATGGACACCGTAGGCGCCAGGCCCAAGCAACCCCCCCAAAACTATCAGGTGAAGGGTTTGGGGTTTTGGGTTTTGGGTTTAGGGTTTAGGGTTTGGGGTTTGGGGTTTGGGGTTTAGGGTTGAGGGTTTACGGTCTAGGGTTTGACCCCCTGAACCGGCCACCTGCAGCAAGTTGGGGCATCATGGCAGCTAGAGCCATAGCGCCCACCCCACAGGCGCAGTCCACGTTCACAACCGGCTTGTACCTGTGCAGCTGTACTTGGAGGTTCATGGTGCTTGTTAACCAGTCACAACTGTACGTATAACCCACTCATAAGCCCCTTAAGTGCCCTAATATGGCTAGAAGTAGTCCGGAGTACAGTTCTCACTGGCTAAGAAGTACCATTGACCTCCAAGTACCCCTTTTTTGGGTTCAAAGGGGCTTGCAAGGGCCCTTAGCGCTAACAAAAGGGAACAAGGGCCTACTCTGGGTCCTAGTGGGTAACGGTGGGCAGCTGTGGGGAATGCTGGGTCATGCTGTCATGCTGCGGGAAAAATGGTGGCTGGTGGTGGTGAGTGTTGGTGTCTTCTGGATTATATGGGTACGGGCAGGCACCACCTAAACCCTGAACCCTAAACCCTAAGCCCTAAACCCTGAACCCTAAACCCTAAACCCTGAACCCTAAACCGTGAACCCTAAACCCTAAACCCTAAACCCTAAACCCCCTGAACCTTTTGCTGCAGGGCACACTCTGGGCGATCTTTCAGCCGACTCCAGAAGCTTTCGGAATGCGCAGACGAGCTTGTCCTGCATGGTTGGGGTTCAGGGTTTAGAGTTTAGGGTTTAGGGTTTAGGGTTTGGGGTTTAGGGTTTACGGTTTAGGGTTTGGGGTTTAGTGTTTGGGGTTTAGTGTTTGGGGTTTGGGGTTTAAGTAGGGTTTAGGGTCCAGGGTTTAGGGCTGAGGGTTTCGAGATTGGGGCTAGAGTTCTGGATTGCGGGTGGTTGTTTACACATGGTCAGTCCTCCAGAATAGGCGCCCTTGTTTGGCCCCACACCCTTGAGCAACTTTGCCTGAACTCCAGGGACTAGGGTTTTTAGGGGCTCGTGTCATGTTGCGCCATGTTGTTTCAAAGTAGCAGGAAGTGCTCTCAAAGCCCAGGGAAATTTGTGGCGTGCTTGTCTTGACTGATGCATATGTAAGCATGACTTGGGCCTGCAAAGTACCGACGATTCTTGCGTGGAAGAATGTGTAAGTCAGGGACTAACCCTAAACCCTAAACCCTAAACCCTAAACCCTAAACCCTGAACCCTGAAGTCGAAACCCTGAATCCGAAACCCAACCCTACTAGTTTGTATAGTTTGGGCCCAAGCCCTACTATGCCTAAACCCGAAACAATAAGCCCCCTGAACCCTGAACCCTAACCCCTCAACCAGCCATGAACCCGAGACCCCCAACCCTGAACGCTAAACCATAAACCCTTGGTCCCCCTTCGAGTCCTCTATATACCCCCGTCACACCCTCAACCCTAAACCCTCAACCCTAAACCCTAAACCCTAAACCCTCAACCCTCACGCTGTCCTCATATCCGGGTACGCTCGCCAGCCCGTAGCTCGGGTCGTTCTCGCCTTGTGAACCCGGTTAGGGTTTAGGGTTTGGGGTTTAGGGTTTAGGGTTTAGGGTTTGGGGTTTAGGGTTTAGGGTTTGTTGGATTTAGGGTTTAGGGTTTAGGGTTTGGGGTTTAGGGTTTAGGGTTTAGTCCAAGACGTGGAGTTCAAGGTCAGGCGGAGTTCCGCAGAGAGCATCCTGATCTACTTGGAGATTCGCGGTACTTATTATCAGTCATAACTGTACTTCTAACCCACTTATATAAGCCCCTCAAGTGCCCGAAAATGCTTGTAGGACAGTTCTAGGTACAGTTATCCTAAACCCTAAACCCTAAACCCTAAAACCCTAAACCTCCTGATGCTAGTAGAACGGCATTGCTGTGGATGTGCATCGCTCTGGCCTTTGGGAGGAGCCCCAGGGGCTCCAGGTGGAGGCAAAAGGGGATTCGGGCGCCCTTAGGGCCCCTCACCCTAAGCCCTAAACCCTAATCCCTAAGCCTCGAATCCCAAACCCTAAACGTAAACACCAAACCCCACAGGCTTCGAAACAAAATCAGCGAAATCCGGCCAAGCCCCGGACCCGAACATCTTTGGGGTGTCAGGCTTTATACGGTTTAGGACCATTTAGGATTTGGCACTTACATGGTTTATAGGGTTTGCGGATGCTTAGGGGGTTGAAAGGTTTAGGGGCTTAGGCGGTTTAGGGGGCTTAAAGTATGGGAAATCCTTAACCCCCGACCCCAACAAGGACTGACTCTGCAACCTTTCGGATGCTCCGTGGGCCTAAACCCTAAACCCTTAGCCCTAAACCCTAAGCTTGGGCAGCCACATCTCACCAAGTAGTGAAGCTGCCTCAGACACGTACCCAAGACCCGAAACCCCAAGTGCTTGGACCATCTTCTCGAATCCTTCTAAACACTGAAGCCTGAACCCTAGGCTGTACGGTTTAGGGTTTAGGGTTTGTAAGGGTTTAGGGTTCAGGGTTTAGGGAGCCCGAAACCCTGAACTCTACACGAAGGCCCTAAACAATTGAACCTGAGCCCAAGCCCTGCAATACTGCTCAGCTACCCCCGGAGGCCTTGCGGGTTACCCTTTAGGGTTTAGGGCTACTTCCAGGGGCCTCATCGAAACCCTGATAACCCTTAACATGACCCTGAACCCTTTGGACCTCTTTCAACCCTAAGCACTTAACCCTTGATCCCGAAGTAAGCCCTTACACTCAGAACCCTGAATAAATAACCTTTTCTAAACTTTTGAACCTTATAAGCCCGGAGTCCTAAGTCCCTTCAATCTAAATCCCATGTCATTCATTGTATAGCCCTAAGGGTCCACGTACCTAAATGGGGAATACTTGAGCATTTATAAAGTACCTCCTATTTAGGGACTGTTGGGCCCAAGTATATCATAATGAGGTACATGGACCCTTAGAGATGTTGCCCACCCAACAGAAACATGACACGGGCCATTGCAACTCGAGTTCGTGAGACTCCTCAAAACTGCTTAGGGTTTAGGGTTTCGGGTGTCAGTTACAGTAGTAGGATGGAGCCAACCGCTACTTATGAGGGCGGCGCAAAACTGAACCCCTAAATCCTAAACCCTGACCCTAAACCCTAAACTTCCCTAAACCCTGTTTGCCAACCGCTTCTGGGGGCGGGCAAAACCGAAACCAGGGGAGGTCACCAGCTCGAAAGCCTAAACCCTAAACCCTCAAACCCTTAAACCGCATTCCCTTGAGCCTTAAAACCCGAAGCCCTAGACCCTTTTACACCTTAAACCCTTAAACCCTGAACCCTTTATCCCCTTGTAACCCTAAGCCCTGAACACTAAACCCGTCCCCTAAACTCCAACCCTGAACTCCGAAACCCGAAACCCTGAACCCTAAACCCCTAAACCCGAAACCCCTACAGCCCTAAACGGCTCAACCCCGGGGCTCCTCCTAAATCCTAAATCTTGAACGCTAAACTCCTAAACCCTAAGCCTTTGAACCCTGAACTCCTAAACACGATAAACCCTAAGCCCTGAACCTTAACCCTAGTTAAACTCTTACAGTCAGAACCCTCCATAACCCTTTTCAGCCCGAAACATTGATCTCCAAACCCTAAACCTTCGGGTGCTCTCCCTTTTACAAACAATTCCTAATAGGGATTCTAGTACCCCCTCTTAGAATCCCTTTAAGAACTGTTAGTACAAGGGGGGTTTAGGGTTTAGGGTTTAGGGTTCAGGGTTTAGGGCTTTAAAGGGCTATTGAGGGTTCTGAGTTTACGTGTTTAATTAGGGTTAAGGTTGGTTTAGGGCTTAGGGTTTATCGGGTTTAGGAGTTTAGGGTTCAAAGACTTGCGGTTTCGGAGCTTACGGGTTATAGTTCAAGATGTAGGCTTCAGGGGTTTAGGGGGTATAGGGTTTAGGAATGTAGGGGCTTAGGGCTGTAGGGTCATCCACCCTAAACCCTAAACCCTAAACCCTAAACCCTAAACCCTGAACGGTCAGGCTGCGGAGTGGTCACCACGCCCACGGAGCGCACACGCGTCGGTCGGAGGACACCTAGCTTCGGGGGGGGGGGGGGGGGGGGGGTAGGGTTAGGGTTTAGGGTTTAGGGTTTAGGGTTTGGGGTTTGGGGTTTGGGGTTTAGGGTTTAGGGTTTAGGGTTTAGGGTTTAGGGTTTGGGGTTTGGGGTTTGGGGTTTAGGGTTTAGGGTTTAGGGTTTAGGGTTTGGGGTTTGGGGTTTGGGGTTTAGGGAGTAGGTGCGTCCAGACAACCCCATGTTTAAGGTTGAGGGTTTAGGGTTTAGGGTTTGGAGTTTACTGACTCATGGTTGGGATAGCATCTAAATTTAAATTCATATTCCTTATTGGGTTTAAGTACCCTTAAAAATGTAGAACGTTGCCCAGCCATGAGAAAGTTTAGGGTTTCGGGTTTGGAGTTTAGGGTTTGGGGTTGGTTTGGGGTTTGGGGTTTGTGGTTTGGGGTTTGGGGTTTAGGGTCCATAAGGGCTTAGGGCTTGGGGTTTAGGATCTTGGCTTAGCCCGCTCAAGCTGAGCATATTCCGAAGGAAGATCCTCCTAAGCGCCCCCCCCCCCCCCCCCCCCCCCCCCCACAATTAAAAACTACAGATATCCCGCCTGCCTAGCAATCCTAAATCCTGAGGCTTCAAGTGCAGTTGAGTTGCACATGATAGCAGTGGGCGACGTTGAGGAAAGAGGGTGTCGATAGCGTTTATCTACCGTGCTCCCATGCCGGGGAAAAAATGGAACACACACACAATCCTGGAAATCCTCAAGCCTAATCTTAAATCCAAACCCTAAACCCTAAACCCTAAACCCCAAACCCCAAACGCCAAACTATAAACCCTAAACCCTAAACCCTAAATTCTCCGTAAACGGCGGGAGCCTGCGCCGTCACACAGCGCCAAAGCGAGCCGTGGCGAGCTCGAGCGTGTGTCACGGCCTCTTGTGGAACTCGGGACTGCGGGGATCGGGCAGAGGCCGCGGCATGTAGGGTTTGGGGTTTAGGGTTTAGGGTTTAGGGTTTAGGGTTTGGGGTTTGGGGTTTGGGGTTTAGGGTTTGGGGTTTAGGGTTAGGATTTTCAGGTTTGGTGTTGTAGGTCAGGCTCTAGGTTTTTAGGGCACAACAGGGGTCCCGTGATCAATCAGAAGGCTCTGGGGATTTCAAGGTTTGGCATGGTAGCTTTTGGGGCTGAAAGGCGGTAAGGTTGAACGGAAGTCCCTGTATCCAGTCTTAGTAGCCCAGTAACCATATTATCATAAGGGCACCCTTTTTGGGGTTGGCTACTTTAGAAGGGAACTCAGGACCAAAAAAAGAAAGTAAAATGGTACCAATGGGCTACCAAGTAGTCTAGAGTACTTTACATTGATGGTACCTTAACATCCTTAACATGGGGGGTTTCCGATGTTAGGGGTACCATGTTCGGGTACGACCCTACTATTTGGGGCTCTACTAGAGGTCCCTTGTTTCTCGTAAGCTCCCATATGGCCATACTAAGGGGCACTTAGGAACCCATTAGAACTGTACTTATAACCCACCTATCAGCCCCTCAAGTGCCCAAATGTAGTTAAAATTTGGGTTATAAGTGCAGTCATAACCCTAAACCCTAAACCCTAAACCCTAAACCCATGGTTGATAAGCACCGCGAACCTCCAAGTACCCTAAGAATACAGCCCAACAAGAGCGCTGGCAGCTCAGGGCTTCGACTCCTCTGGCATTTCTAGTTGTGGTTTATGGCTCAGGGTAGGGTTTAGGGTTTAGGGTTTAGGGTTGAGGGTTTAGGGTTGAGGGTTTGGGGTTTAGGGTTTGGGGTTTGGGGTTTAGGGTTTGGGGTTTGGGGTCTTTCAAGTGCAGGAAATCCGGTAGACACTCACCAAAACCATGAGATGCACCCTAGTTGCCCTTAGGAGTTAAGGTTTGGGGTTGAGGCCCAAGCCCGACAATCCAAGGGTAGTTTCTTAACCCTAAACCCTAAACCCTAAACCCTAAACCCTAAACCCTTTATTTCAAGGGTTCGGCCCTTGGGTTGTCCAGGGTATGCAAGGGTGTATGTAAAGGGTCCCCTTGTACAAACCCTGTAAACACTTATAGCCCCCGGGCCCTGCAAGCTGTAGGGCCTACCCTAAACCCTGAACCCTGAACCCGGAACCCTACGAGTACCCTTCAAATGCTCGAGAAGCAGGCCTAGGATGACCTCCCCAGGGGCGGCCAGGTCGACGCCTGCAGCTTTCGGACTGTAGGACTTCAGGGTTTAGGGTTGGTGGTTTTGGGGTTTAGGGTTTAGGATTTGGGGTGTAGGGTTTAGGGTTTAGGACTTCAGGGTTTAGGGTTTGGGGTTTAGGGTTTAGGGTTGGTGGTTTTGGGTTTTAGGGTTTAGGGTTTAGGGTTTGGGGTTTGGGGGTTGGGGGTTTAGGGTTTGGGGTTTAGGGTTTAGGGTTTGGGGTTTAGGGTTTGGGGTTTAGGGTTTGGGGTTTAGGGTTTGGGGTTTAGGGTTTGGGGTTTAGGGTTTGGGGCGAAGGCAGATCGGACCTTAAGACTGGTTAAGGTCTAGGGTTTTCGCAAGGGCTTGGGGTTTAGGCGTATACGCTGTTTAGAGGCTAGGGTTTAGGGTGTAGGATTTAGAACTCAGGCTTTAGGTTTGGGAGGTAGGATTTAGGGGATAATTACGGTGTACGGCTTCACAGACCTTTACATGGGTTGAAGGTGTGTATATATATATATATATATAAATATGGACTACTGGCAAAGACCCCGGGAAACCTTGCTAAACAGAGAACCTACCGTATGGTAGTTTGGGGACAGGTAGTGTGAACAACTACCCTCAACCCTGAACCCTAAACCCCAAACCCCTAAACCCTAAATTAAGCCTCAGGCACTTGCTTCATTTACATGTGGTTGGGGCGGGACCCTACCGACCCAACCCTACCCTACCCCCCTCACTACTCAGGCGGGGGGGGGGGGGCGGGGCGGGAGGGGTCGAATAATACGAAAACGAAAGTACGGGACCATAGTAAACCCTAAACCCTGAACCCTAAACCCTAAAACAGGAAGTTCGACACCCCATGCACGGAATTAGAAGTAAGGGTTTGGTGCTGACGGCTTAGCGCCCCAGAAGTGGAGGAAAGACGTACCTAACTCCGACACCCTGCACAACCAACCCAAAAGCCCTAAACCCTAAACCCTAAACCCCAAACCCTAAACCCCGCCAACCCAGAAGCCTACACGCTAGACCCACCTTAAGCCCTAACCCCACAATCCTGAACCCGAAGCCCCAACCAAGCCGCCTCTTATACATAATATTAACAATAATAATAACAAAAAAACACGATTAAGAATAACAAGAATAACAATAACATTACTACTACTACTACTACTACTACTACTACTACTACTACTACTACTACTACTACTACTACTACTACTACTACTACTACTACTACTACTACTACTACCACTACCACTACCACTACCACTACCACTACCACTACCACTACCACTACCACTACTACTACTAAAAATAATAATAATAATAATAATAATAGTAATACTAATAATAATAATACGATTAATAAGAACAATACTAGCAACAACAATACTAATAATAATGATAATAAGAAGGCGCAAGCCTGAAGCCAAGCAACCAGAAACAACCGCAACAAGTCGCCCTCGACCTCCCAGGCCCTACACACGGTTTAGGGTTTAAGGTTTAGGGTTTAGGGTTCAGGGTTTAGGGTGTGGGGTTTAGGGTTTGGGGTTTGGGGTTTAGGGCTTAGGGTTTAGGGTTTAAAGGGTTTAAAGGGTTTAAAGGGTTTAAAGGGTTTAAAGGGTTTAAAGGGTTTAAAGGGTTTAAAGGGTTTAAAGGGTTTAAAGGGTTTAAAGGGTTTAAAGGGTTTAAAGGGTTTAAAGGGTTTTTAAAGGGTTCAGGGTTTAGGGTTTCGGGTTTAGGGTTGTCGGTTGAGGGTGCAGGGTTGAGGCGCCCAATGTACAACTTACTAGCTTCTAGTACCCTACTACCCAAAGAGCCCAACATCCCTTAATTAGGGAATATGGCTTAATTTATATAGGGATCCTTAATTAAGAGGTATTGGGCTCTTGAGGTACCCTACGTAACTTACAAGCCTTGGCAGAAAGTTCTGGATAGATACCTCTTACAGGAAGCGGGACCCCAATACCCCCTGAGCCACTAAGAAAAGCCCTAACCCTTCGAAAGCTTAAGCTGAATCCCGAGCTCCTGCCTAGAACTCCATGAGCCTGAAGATTGAACGCCTAAATCCCTAAACCCTGAACTCTGAACCCTACAAACAAAAACAACATTTTAAAACAACAAAGGAACAACAACATTAAAAAAAAAAGAAAGGAAAAACAAAAAAAAAATAATAATAATAAAACAATAAACAAAACAAAAAAAAATATAATAATAATAAAACAATAAACAAAACAAAAAAAAAAAAAAAAAAAACGCGCTGGCTGCCCTGAGGGCCGGGCCCAACGACTCTGAGAGCTCGACCAGGAGTGCGGTGAGATCTCAGTTAGGGTTTAGGGTTTAGGGTTTCTAGGGTTTAGGGTTAGGGTTTAGGGTTTAGGGTTTAGGGTTTAGGGTTTAGGGTTTAGGGTTTAGGGTGATTAGGGTTACTAGGGTTTAGGGTTATTAAGGTTTAGGGTTTAGGGCTATTACGGTTTAGGGTGTAGGGTTATTAGGGCTATTAGGGCTATTAGGGCTATTAGGGTTATTAGGGTTACTAGGGTTATTAGGGTTATTAGGGTTATTAGGGTTATTAGGGTTATTAGGGTTATTAGGTTTGGGTTTAGGGGTTTAGGGTATTTAGGGTTTCGGTGCCAGAACATCGCTGTCTGAAAATCCCTAATCTCTATACCTTAGACCTCAACAGGTAAGGCGTCGCTGAGCAAACTCAGACCTTTATGAACCGCAGCTTCAGAGACAGCTCGATCGCCGCAAGATGTACCCAACTGGCGCATATGCATATACATATATGTATATACACATAATATCGGTATATGTGTATTAAAAAAAAATATATATATACAATATACGGTGTATGAATATATAATATACATATATATATATATATGCTACCCCCCCCTCCAAAACCTACCGTTTTCTAATTTTCTACACTTGCGTGACATCAAAACGCTTTAAAGATGAGACCGACTCCCTAAATCCTTTGACCTTATTCACACAATTTTCTGTTGCATAAACCCTCTTCCCAAAATCCTGCTCGCTAAATCCGAAAGCACGGGATTCCTACATCGTATTCCCTAAATCATATTCCCCCAGTCCCTAAATCTGGGGCGGGCGGGGGGGGGGGGGGGTGGGTCACTAAATGGCTCACTAAATCTTCTCGCTAAATCCTAAAGGGTGGGATCCCTAAATCATATTCCCATGATTTTACTCCCTAAGTCTTTTCCCAAAGCCCTAAAGAGGGAAGTCTTGAAATTCTGAAGAGGAGAGCCTCTGAATTCTAAAAGAGAATTACTACCTCCATTACGGGGGTTTCCGTATGGGGAAATACCGCCACAGTGAATGAATATTTTCCGGGGGTGTTCAAAAATCTGTCTGCAGGCTTCGTTTTTGATTGCTGAGCTGCAGTCTGGATCGGCGAAACTACAATACATTCCGATTGTGCTTAATAGAGAATGCATACATTGCCATGGTCTCATTATTGCAGTGCCCTGCCTTTCTTATTGCGGTGGGGGGTCCCACCAATTAAACAGATGCTCGGATAAAATCTTATCGGGATCCCTAGATCTGGTTCCCTGAAATTAACTCCCTAAGGCCTAAAGGTGGGGGGCGGGGGAGGGGGGCTAAACCCTGAAGAGGAGATCCCCTAAATCCTAAAAAGCATTCCTTAGTTTTACTTTCTAAATCCTATTGCTTAAGCCCTAAAGAGGGGTGTCCTAAAGAGGGGGATCCTTATTATAAATCTTAAAGATGAGCCTCTCCGTCTACATCATAAAACAAAGAACCTTACTCAGTAGATCTTATCGCTAAAGTCAACGAAGAAGGATCCCTCAATCTTATCCCTTAATTTCACTCCCTAAATCATATTGGGGAAGAGGGGTGGGAGGGAGTCACCAAATCCTAAAGAGGGAATCTTAAGTAGCCTTAAATCCCCAAAAATGAGACCCCCCCTAACTCATACAAAAGCCAACCTTGCTCAATAAATCTTCTCGCTAACGCTAAAGCTTTAGCGATAAGATTTGCGCCCCCTTAGAAAATAGGATTTGGGGACTAAGCTTTGGGATGCTCCCCACTTCAACGCCTATTCCCTAAATCCTTCTCGCTAAGTCCTAAAGAGCGGGCTCCCCTATAATGATGAAATATGTCCGATTCAAATTTGAATCGGCCGATTCAGTTTTGAATCGACCCTCAAATTAAAGATTGAAGTCGTCGTAGTGTTGCAATACTCACATGCATATTCATACTGTGTATTGGCTTTATATGTATGTATGAGTTGGTACGTAATCTGTGTACTCACTCAATCTCCAACGCAACAAATTTGCTTATAAGGACTTAATTTGCTTCTAAATAGAAGGGGAGAGGGCGCCAGGGGTCGGTCTTCCAAAATAAGTAGGACCAAAAAACACTCCCCACCACACCCCCCCACTCCCCTCCACTTCACTCCACTGCGTGTTCTGGGTTTGTTTAAGGGTATTGTCAGGGCTTATTCTCCAAAACCCTATCGATCCAGGGTTTAGGATTCTAACGAGAAGCCCCAAAACCCCAAGCCTATAGGGTTAAGCAATTTAACCTCAACCCTTAATCTTTAAACACCCTATAGGGTTACGGTTTAAAGGTTTAGGATTTGAATTTCAGACATGTAAACCTTGACCTACAATTCAACGGAAACACGAAACCTTTAACCCTTGCAGGGTTAAGGTTTAAAGGTATAGGGTTTAAGACATAGGCACTCTAAACCCCTATCGATCCAGGATTTAGAGTTTTAAAGAAAAGCCCCGAAACCCTATAGGATTAAACAAATAAGCCCAATTCTTTAACCTTTAAACCCTGTAGGATTAAGATTTAAAGGTTTAGGGCTTAAGATATAGGCATTTAAATCTTGACCTGCAAATACACCGAAACCCTTAAACTTTAAGCGTTAGTTCATGGTCTAGAATTTAAGATATATGGATTTAAACCTTGACGTGTAATTAAACGAAACCTGCAACCTGGAAACTTTATAGGGTTAAGGTTTAAAGGTTTAGGGTTTAAGATATATGATTTTGAACCTAAGCCTGCAAGTAAGTTGAAACACATAACCTTTAAACCCTATAGGGTTAAGATTTAAAGGTCCCGGGCTTAGCGTTTTATAGAGAAGCCCCAAAACCCATATAGGATTACAATTAACCTAAACGCGCACGCAACCTTCATGTTGACGGCCGACATGAGGAATATGCTATGGCTGGAAACTGCGTTTATGGCCCAAGCTGCGCGTCGAAATTGTGCACATATAATGGAACCACTTTCAGTGCTTCAATATATAATACCATGGCCTAGAGTTTTGTAAGATATGTTTTAACCATAAGAAAAATCTTCAGGACCGGGCGTTTTAAAACTCCTTGCTTAGCCACAAGAGGAGTTTTAAAACTCCTGCCACCGAAGATTGAAGATTGAAGATGTCTCAGGACTCTTTGTGGGAATCTTCGATCTCAAGCAGTCGGGGCCGGGAGTTTTAAAACTCCTTGCTTAGCCACAAGAGGAGTTTTAAAACTCATGCCACCGAAGATTGAAGATTGAAGATTCCTGGAAAGAGTTCTGGAGAATCTTCAATCTTCAATCTTCGGGGCCACGAGTTTTAAAACTCCTTGCTTAGCCACAAGAGGAGTTTTAAAACTCCCTGCCCCTAAGATTGAAGATTGAAGATTCCTGGAAAGAGTTCTGGGGAATCTTCAATCTTCAATCTTCGGGGCCACGAGTTTTAAAACTCCTTGCTTAGCCACAAGAAGAGATTTAAAACTCCTGGCCCTGGAGATTTTTTATTGGAGTCTCTAAGTATTTAATATTTCGTATCGGATGTATATATATATATATATATACATCCGGCTTCGAATATCATAAACATAGCGTCTCGACATAGAAAAGGGTATGAAAAGGTAGGTTTTGAGGGGGGGGTACCATATATATATATATATATATATGGTACCCCCCCAAAAAAAAAAACCCACGTCTCAGGTCACCGATTCGCAGATTCGCAGATTTGTAGCCCCAACCAATTAATCTGCAAATCTGCGAATCTGCGTTTCCTCGAGAAAACGCAGATTTGCAGATTTGTAGCCCCCAACCAATCTGCAAATCTGCGAATCTGCGTTTTTCTCGAGAAAACGCAGATTCGCAGATTTGCAGCCCCCAACCAATCTGCAAATCTGCGAATCTGCGTTTTTCTCGAGAAAACGCAGATTCGCAGATTAGAAATCTGCGTTTTTCTCGAGAAAACGCAGATTCGCAGATTTGAAATCTGCGTTTTTCTCGAGAAAACGCAGATTCGCAGATCTGTAGTCCCAACCAATCTGCAAATCTGCGAATCTGCGAAACCTCAAGAAAACGCAGATTCGCAGATTCGCAGATTTGTTGCCCCAAACCAATCTGCAAATCTGCGAACCTGCGTTTCCTCGAGAAAATGCAGATTCGCAGATTTGAAATCTGCGTTTTCCTTGAGAAAACGCAGATTCGCAGATTTGTAGCCCCAACCAGTTAATCTGCAAATCTGCGAATCTGCGTTTCCTCGAGAAAACGCAGATTTGCAGATTTGTAGCCCCCAACCAATCTGCAAATCTGCGAATCTGCGTTTTTCTCGAGAAAACGCAGATTCGCAGATTTGCAGCCCCCAACCAATCTGCAAATCTGCGAATCTGCGTTTTTCTCGAGAAAACGCAGATTCGCAGATTAGAAATCTGCGTTTTTCTCGAGAAAACGCAGATTCGCAGATTTGAAATCTGCGTTTTTCTCGAGAAAACGCAGATTCGCAGATCTGTAGTCCCAACCAATCTGCAAATCTGCGAATCTGCGAAACCTCAAGAAAACGCAGATTCGCAGATTCGCAGATTTGTTGCCCCAAACCAATCTGCAAATCTGCGAACCTGCGTTTCCTCGAGAAAATGCAGATTCGCAGATTTGAAATCTGCGTTTTCCTTGAGAAAACGCAGATTCGCAGATTTGTAGCCCCAACCAGTTAATCTGCAAATCTGCGAATCTGCGTTTCCTCGAGAAAACGCAGATTTGCAGATTTGTAGCCCCCAACCAATCTGCAAAAATCTGCGTTTTTCCCGAGAAAACGCAGATTCGCAGATTTGAAATCGCAGATTTGCCTCTCCATGTCACAGATCAAATCATCTGATGGCCTCAAAAATCTGCTATTTAAATAGGGGCCTTCGTACTTAGACTATGTAATTCGGCGAGGAGAATTAAGCAATCTAAATATTTTAAGAAATAGAGGAGCCTTCATATTTAATTAGGCCTTAATATTTAAATTAGTGAATTCGGGAGGGACTTAAATGCCACTTAAACATATATATATATAGATAGTTTAATAATTTACATAATTTAAATCCTGAAAAAGGGCCCCGGTCCCCTCCTCAGCGAGGAGAATTAAATAATGAACAAATTTAAATCTGAGGGGGGGGGGGCCTTCAGATTTAAATAGGGGCCTCATATGTAAATTGTGTGATTTTTTGTTTCCCCCCAGAAGGCAGGAGCTGCCCCCCCCCACTTCAAGATTTGGATTATTTAAAATATAAATTCTCCCCCCTGAACTAAATAATGTATATATGGAAGGGTCTTCATATTTAAATAGGGGCCTTCGTGTTTAAATATTCACCAAGTGTATGCAATTTCATGTGAAGGGGGCTTCATATTTCATTTCTTCATTCGGGGAGGGAATTGAATAATTTACATAAATTATATAAAGAAACTATTTTAGACAATTAAATCCTTAAAGAGGGCCTAGCAGGGGAATTAAATGAAGTTTAAATCTGAGGGTGCCTTCATTTTTACTTATTTAACTTATCTGACTCCCCTCAGAAGCAGAGAGCCCCCCCCCCCCCCGCCCTGCCCCCTTGCAGGATTTAAATTATCTAGCTTATTTACATTAATGTTTTCTGGCCCCCTCCCACCGGGGGAATTCAATCATTTAAATCTGAAGGGGCCTTCATATTTAAATAGGGATCTTCATATAAAAGATTAGCTGTTTCATTCCCTCCAGAAGGGGGGGAGCTACCCCCCCTCCATTTCTTAGGATTTGATGTATTCAAACTATTTAGATTTTTAATTATTTAAGTCTCCCCCCCCTCCCCCAAAGTCAAGAATTTGAATGTGGAGGGGCCTTCATGTTTACATTACTTAATTCGGGGAAGAGAATTAGATAAAGTAAATATGGAGGGGCCTTCATATATAAATAGAGACCTTCATACTCAAATTATTTAATTCGGGGAGATTGTTTAATTAAATCATTTAAAAAACTCAATATTTCTAATATTTTAAATAGTTTAATAAATCCTGATGGGGGGGCGGGGCCTGGCCCCCTCCCGCGAAGGGAACGTAAAAAAAGAAGAGGTAATTTAAATCTGATGGGGCCTTCATGTTTCAATAGGGGCTTCATATTTAAAGATTTAAAGTATTGAAACCCCCTCAGAAGGAAGGAGCTGCCCCCCCCCCTCCGGCCTTTCAGGATTTAGAGTATTTAAAATCTCATTCATTTAATTAGCTTAATTGGTTTAATTAACTAATCTAGTTAATTATTTTCATTATTCTAGCTATTCAATTCTCCCACCCGCTTCAAATAAATTAAAGCCCCCCCTTTCAGGATTTACACAATTTAGTTATTCAAATGCATCATGTCGAAGCCTGTCATAGGAAACATCGATGATCGCCGATCTTTTTCTTTAACGTGGGGTTTTGGAGGGGGGGGGGGGTAGCATATATATATATATATACATACACATAAGAAGATGAAAAAGTGTAAATATATATATATATATAGATATATATATATATACATATACAATTATGTATTTGCTTTATGTGTCTTTTGTATTTGTATACAGATATTTATTTAGCTATGATTGTCTTTGCAGTTTCTATCTACGTCTGTGATGCATCTTTGTCTATGCGCATTTTGGGTATATATGCGGATTTGATCTTTTTGCACATAAGCAGCATTCTGTAGATCCTAAGGAATCCGGTCTTCTGAGCTTGAGGTTTGCTGGTCAACATATCAGGTTGGGCTGGGCAAACGCCCTCCACAAACACCTCCGCTCAGGTGGAATTAGGGTTTTCGGGCTTAGGGACATGAACGCCCGCTCCTGCTACGAAGCATTCCCAATTTACCGCATCATGCTTGCATTGGGAAGCGTTAATGCCAAGGACTGCGGGGGGGAAACCCTGAACCCTAAAGCCTGAAACCCATTCCCAAAACCCTACACCCTCCACCCTAAAGCCTAAAACCCTTAAAGCCACAAAACCCTAAACCCCAAAACCTTAACTGCAGCAGCCACAGTAACCAAACCCTCCCAAACCTGAATGCATCTAGTTAAGGGTTTGGGGTTTACGGTTTAGGGTTTGGGGCAAAAACGCTCCCAGACTCATCCCTAGCCCAAAAACTTAGGATTGGCGGGGCAATTTATCAAATATAGCTTGAATAGCCTTGCCGTTAGGGGTTTCATGTGTAGGTTTAGGCAGGGTTTAGCCAGAAAAGCCCCAAAAGACCCTGAACCCTAAACCCTAAACCCTAAACCCTAAACCCAAAACCCAAAACCCAAAACCCAAAACCCAAAACCCTAAACCCTAAACCCTCAACCCTGCGCGCTTCCGGCCACGCCTGAATCGGCTGAGTTGGCCAGGCGTGTAGCATGGGCCTGAGAGCCCTCAACCCCAAACCTTACAAACAGCAAACTCTGACCGCAACTTATGGTTCCTAACCCTAAACCCTAAACCCTAAACCCTAAAACTTAAACCCTAAAACTTAAACCCTGAAACCCTAAACCTTGAAACCTGAAACCTAAACCCTAAGCCCTAAACCCCACGCGCTGGGAATGAGGCTCCTGACCTTGACCCAATTACCAGGATATGGGCACGAAAGTGGTTTAGGGTTTAGGGTTCTCCAGGAGGGTGGCAGCTCGACCAGCGTTGGCGCATATAAGGTACCTTCTTCCCTTGTTCCCTACTAAACAACAGTCTGTAAACCCTATACGCCCTAAACCCCTAGACACAAAGTAGCCGAAACTTTGTTTATGCACAGTTTTCTCATGGGTAGATCTCTAAATTAGGGTCCCTTCTGGAGGGTGCTTTTCAAAAAAGGGGCTGTGCTACATAAGGGAGTGACAAAGGTACCCCTAAGGAAAAGCCCTATTCTCATGGGTCTTGCCCACGAGTTTATACGTACTTATGTACTACTAACGAACCCTAAACCCCAAACCCCACGCCCTAAAAGGCCTCAACCCCGCGGTCAAGGTCGACTTTCTAACACCGACAGCCTGCTTATTCCTAAAGCTTAGGGTTTAGGGTTTAAGGCCTAGGGTTTAGGGTTAAGGGTTTAGTCGGTTAAGGTTTTCAAGGGAGTCATACTCGGTACCCCGAAGAGGTTCCCCTGATACACTCCACATTTGGCCCTTACACTCCCTCAGAGGATCTTAAAGAATCGTGGGTTTCCCTACGACTGCCCTCTGTACCAACCCCGCCTGGCTCCCCCCTTAAATAGCCTTCTTTTGGCTCACAATTCTCCCTAAATAGCCATAATTCTGCGGAACCCAAGGGGGGGGGGTAGTGTGGAGGGGGGGGGGGCGTAGGTACAACCTTAAGGGTCCGATGTAGGAGCCCCAGAAGATCTAGCCTCGCCCTGAACCTGTTTAGGGGTTTAGGGTTTAGGGCTAGGGTTTAGGGTTTAGGGTTTAGGGTTTAGGGTTTAGGGTTTAGGGTTTAGGGTTTAGGGTTTAGGGTTTAGGGTTTAGGGTTTAGGGTTTAGGGTTTAGGGTTTAGGGTTTAGGGTTTAGGGTTTAGGGTTTAGGGTTTAGGGTTTAGGGTTCAGCATCTCAAGTTCGAGCATTTACTAGGCCAGCAGTGTGTGTAGGCAACGGAACAAAACCCACCCGCCCAAAGAATCCCATAACATTACGAAAATAAAAAGCTTATTAATTTCTTATTCGTGCTGAACCATGGAGGGTTAGAGAGGTCAGCATTTCAGGGGTAAAATACCCTCCACGAAGCCTCCCTAAGAGGGTCGGAGGGGTCAAAATGGATCAAATTCTCCAATTGGTGCTGAACAATGGGGGGTCAGAGGGGTCGGAGAAGCCAAAATGGATCAAATTCTCCAATTGGTGCTGAACAATGGGGGGTCAGAGGGGTCGAAAAAGCCAAAATGGATCAAATTCTCCAATTGGTGCTGAACAATGGGGGGTCAAAGGGGTCAGAAGGGTCGACGTGGGTCAAATTCTCCAATTGATGCTGAACAATGGGGGGGTCAAAGGGGTTCAAAGGGGTCGGAGGGGTCGAAATGGATCAAATTCTCCAATTGGTGCTGAACAATGGGGTGCCAAGGGGGTCGGAGCGGCCGAAATGGATCAAATTCTCCAATTGGTGCCGAACAATGGGGGGTCAAAGGGGTCGGAGGGGTCGAAATGGATCAAATTCTCCAATTGGTGCTGAACAATGGGGGGTCAAGGGGTCCGAGGGGTCGAAATGGATCAAATTCTCCAATTGGTGCTGAACAATGGGGGGTTAAAGGGGTCAGAGGGCCAGCATTGAGAGGGCCAGAGAAATCTAGAAAATGAGGGGGTCATTTCCGCTATATAAATTCTATTTAAAACTAACTGGGAATCGGGCCATTTTTACCGAATCCTGGGGTACCCCCCACGAAGCCTCCCTGACAGCGGTCGGAGGGGTCAAAATGGATCAAATTCTCCAATTGGTGCTGAACAATGGGGGGTCAGAGGGGTCGAAAAAGCCAAAATGGGGGGTCAGAGGGGTCGGAGGGGTCGAAATGGATCAAATTCTCCAATTGGTGCTGAACAATGGGGGGTCAAAGGGGTCGGAGGGGCCAAAATGGATCAAATTCTCCAATTGGTGCTGAACAACGGGGGGGTGAAAAAAAAAATGGATCAAATTCTCCAATTGGTGTTTAACATTTAGGGTTATATGGTAGAGAGGTTTAGGGTTTAGGGTTTAGGGTTTAGGGTTTAGGGTTTAGGGTTTAGGGTTTAGGGTTTAGGGTTTAGGGTTTCGACTGAAAGCCTTTCCGCACCGGGCTGAGGGCGACCCGAAGACCTAAACCCTAAACCCTAAACCCTAAAACCTAAACCCTAATCCCTAAACCCTTGGCCGGACATGGTTGATGGCCAGATCCCCAAAGATCTTGATGAGACTGTTCTCCCACAAGGCCACCGCCCGAACGGGCGCGCGACCATGTTCGGACAAGCAGGGTTTAGGGTTTAGGGTTTAGGGTTTAGGGTTTGGGGTTGAGGGTTTGGGGTTTGGGGTTTAGGGTTTAGGGTTTAGGGCAAAGTGCTGGTTCTCGTGTGAAAGCCTTGTGTCACCGGTGCCCACAAGATACTGGTTGTCGAAGACGTAACTGTCGGGTAGCGTGCCCATGCCCTTCAGAATCGCGCGAGTCTCGGGGCTGATGGTCTTTGCTGCCTGGAAAGATCCCACGTGACAGCACATCCTAAACCCTAAACCCTAAACCCTAAACCCTAAACCCTAACCCCTAACCCCTAACCCCTAACCCCTAAACCCTAAACCCTAAACCCTAACCCCTAAACCCAAGCTCAACAATTTTAAGGTTTAGGGGTCTCCAGAAGCTCATGCCCTGTTATTTTTTTGGTGCGAAATTTTCCTTAGAATCATGGGTGTCCCTACTACCCCCCCTTCTATTCTACTTGGAGGGTTCATGGTACTTCTTAACCCATTATAACTGTACTTATAACTGTACTTATAACTGTACTGATAGCCATATTAGGGCACTTAAGGCGCTTATAACTACAGTTATAAGTACAGTTATAAGTACAGTTATAACTGGTTACTGAGTACCATGAACCTCCAAGTACCCCTTAAAATAGCCTCAATTGGGCTAGCTTAATTAACCCTAAATGGCCTTGATTGTTGGGGGAACCAAGGGGGGCGGGGGGGGGTCGTGCAGAGGGGGGTAGTAGGGAAGCCCATGAGAGAACGTAGAACGGTACGGCGTAGGCTCCGTTTTAGGAAAAACCCCGCAACTCCAAGACACGAATGGAAGCTCCTCTTGGGCGGACAAACATCTAAAGGATGTAGCGGATTCAAGATCACCCTAAACCCTAAACCCCAAACCCTAAACCCTAAACAAGCGCAAAATTTCAGGGAAACCTCCGGCCTCCCAGTCGGGGGGCAGCATCTCGCCCAACGGCTCCACCAGCTTCACCCCTTGGGAGGCTTCATACGTAATTAACGGTTTAGGGTTTAGGGTTTAGGGTTTAGGGTTTAGGGTTTAGGGTTTAGGGAAGTTCAGGAACCATATGCACTTTTTTTGGGGGGTGGTGGCTACCTTGGTAGGGGACCCTGGAACAAGACATGGGCAAAAGGTGACCTTTACCAGCAAGTGCACCCTAGAGCGGTGTTGTTGGTCTGCGACTGATCGCGCGCGCACGAAGTGGCACGCGCGAAGCCCCACACCCCTGAAATGAGGGCTGAAATGAAGGTGTATAGGGTTCAGGGCTGGGGCTAACGGCTCAGGGCTCAGGGCTTCGGGCTTAGGGTTTAGGGCCCAGTATTGGTTTAGGGCTTCATGAGGGCAGGGCCATTGTCCTTCTCTGGGTTGTGTGACGCCGTGACCATGACCCCGACCTTGTCCAAGGATGCCGTGGGCTGGGCTTTGGGATTTGGGCTTTGGGTTTTGGGCTTTGGGCTTTGGGCTTTGGGTTTTGGGCTTTGGGTTTTGGGTTTCGGGGTTTGGGTTTTGGGTTTTGGGCGTTTAGGGTTCTTAGGGTTCTTAGGGTTCTTAGGGTTCTTAGGGTTCTTGGGGTTCTTAGGGTTTAGGGTTGCTTGATAGGGTTTATAGGGTCTCCGCGGGTTGTTGGTTTGGAATCAACGCCGTCTGACAGCTCGGCGTAGGATCATGTTTGTTTAACCAACAACGAGTGTACATACGAAGCATGCGTAAAGACTGCAATGTCCTACCTAGTCCCTGAACCCTCGCACCTCTCTTGAGGATTAAGGACTCCACAATGATGCCAGGCCTTTATAGGGGAAATTCAGGGATGCAGGGCATACCTGGGCTCTATTCTACCTACAGTTTAGTGGCAACTACCCCGTAATTAGCAAGTATAGCCCATAACACTGTAAGTCAAGAGAGCCGGGCTCTTTTGGTTCAGGAGTTCGGGTGAGCAAATCCAGGGGGGTTGGAGGGACAATGTCCAAAACCTGGGTTTAGGGTTAGGGTTTAGGGCTGAAGGGCTTACAAAGACCACGGTACGGCCGCGAATGGCCTCAGCACTAACCTGAGCTTGTAAGGGCATACATCTTACTTCACCAATAACCCTAAGAACTCTAACAACCCTAAGAGCCCTAAGAACCCTAAGAACCCTAAACCCAAAACCCAAGGCATTTAAAAACAAAAGCACTAAACTTCGCTGTTCCTACTAAATAGGGAAGCCCAAGAAAGTGCAAGAGTTCAAGCGTTGGCTACGTAAGGTATAGCACGTGCATTCAGGGTTTAGGGTTTAGGGTTTAGGGCTTAGGGTTTAGGGTTTAGGGTTACATCATGCTTACAGGGGCCATGCTTATAGGGGCCTATCACGCTTACAGAGGTCGAAGAGTTAAGCGCAAGCATCGTAGTTCATAGTTCCATGTTGCTCCCGCAAAGCCCCAACGCACACCGTTGACGCTTGAGACCGACGTTAAGGCGACTCTTGTATTGTTTGGGGGCGGTGAGTGGGGGGGTTGGAGTTTAGGGGTTTCGAGTTTAGAGTTTACCGAAAGGGTCCATGTACCTAGAAAGGGAGCACTTGGGCCTTAAAGTATCTCCTTTTGGGCCCAAGTATATGATCATGAGGTACATGGGCCCTTAGGGTTAGAGCAGGGGAAACTTCCTCAGGGGGGTGTGCTTGGAGGGGTAGACTCACAAGCTGAAGCTGGGAGTTCGGCTTTCTTGCCCAGCGCCTGGTCACGCGGGCGGGGTTCTGAGGGAGCCCCGAAGCCGTTCACTAAGCCCCTAAGAACTACTCCGAAAGACTAAACCCCTACACCATAAGCGTTAAGGGTTAAGAGTCAGGGTTTAGGGCTTAGGGTTTAGCACTAAACCTCGGAAAGACTCCCCACACTCAGCTGCACCTCGACACCTAAAAACGAAATCCCCTTCTAGCCCCTTCTCCCCCTCCGCCCACCCCACCCCACCCCTAAACCCTAAACCCTAAACCTAAACCCTAAACCCTAAACCCTAAACCCTAAACCCTAAACCCGAAACCCTAAACCCTAAACCCTAAACCCTAAACCCTAAACCCTAAACCCTAAACCCTAAACCCTAAACCCTAAACCTTGGGGTTTTTGGATTCTGAGGTGGGTTTTAGGAAGCTTCGGGTTTGGGGCTTAAACCCTACTTGCAAAGCCTACAAAGACTAAACCTCAACCCTACTTAACTGCTCCCACAACTACACCCCGTCAGACGTGCAATTTTCATGTGCCATTCGTAAAAAAAGCCCAACGACATAACCCGAAGTGCCCCAAACATGTAAGCCGTAAATGCCTAGGCTCCACGCCCTCATAGGCAACCCTAAACACTCAACCTTCAACCCTAAACCCGAAACTCGAAACCCTAAACCCTAAACCCAAACCCTAAACCCTAAACCCCTAAACCCGCATTCGTAAATTCCCAAAATGACCAAGAAAACGACTTCTCCCCCGGCTGGCGAATCAAGGGGCCTTGGAACGGAGCGCGGCCAGGAGCCCGGTGCGGTACATGACCTGGGGTTTAGGGTTTAGGGTTTAGGATTTCGGGTTTAGGCTTTAGGGTTAAGGGTTAAGGGTTAAGGGTGTAATTCGGGTTCAGGGTTTAGGGCTTTGGGTGCTGAAAGAGCTGTTTCTGTGGGCTTCTAGGGGGCTTTGTTGGGCGTTGGGAGTTGGGTTTTGTAGGCTTTTTTTGTCGGTTTATGGATTTTGGTGTTCGGGTTGCCTCAGGACCGGGCGATTAAACACCCCAAGCCCCAAGCCCTAAGCCCTAAAGCCTAAACCCTAAACCGTAAGTGGTCTTAGAGGATGCGTGGATAGTTGTTGGAGTGTTCTCATGTGGAGTCTCTGGAGTGTTCGGGACTGCCGTCCACGGAACCTTCAGACTTCACACTTCGGGTTTAGGGTTTAGAGTGCAGCAGCTCCCCAAACCCACACGCCCTAAGCCCTGTACCCTTGACTCCCCTGGTGTCTGGGTGACGAGTCCAGAGGCAGATTTTGATGGTAAAAGTGGTGCTAGACACCGGCTGAGGCTGTCCACAAGTCCCAGCAAACCCTGAACTCTAAACCCTAAACCCTAAACCCTACAACCTAAACCCTAAACCCTAAACCCTAAGCCCTTTGAGTCCCCATGACCTGGAGTCCACCAAGCAGCATTGTCGAGCACATCGGAGTTGGTTCTGAAGCCAGCTGTTCCGTACCTGCGCTGCACTTTGTTCGGGTTAAGGGTTTGGGTTTAGGGTTTAGGGTTTAGGGTTTAGGGTTTAGGGTTTAGGGTTTAGGGCTTAGGGTGAAGGGTTTAGGGTTTAGGGTTGATGGAGTTGTCTCTGAGAGCAGGTACAGGGTTCCTGAATATGGTCCCATACCGTCTTTCAAGAGTTCTGAAGTATGGGCCCTTGGGTTTATAGGATATATAAGGGGTATATAAGGAGGTAAACTACCCTAAGGTCCGCAGAACTTCTTCACCAGGATGGCACTCAAAGCCGTCTGAAAATGGTTCTAAAGCTAAAGATTAAAGATGCACCCCTTGAGAGGCTCCCTTGATGTAGTCTTCATATGGCCCTTGTATTCCTCGAGAGGATCTTGAACAAGAATCCCCACCTCTAAGCCCCCCCCTAAAGCCCCTCCAAATCCCCTAAACCCTAGCAACCCCCTAAACCCCCTCAACCCCCTAAACCCCAACCCCGAAACCCAAACCCCCCAAACCCCCGACCCTAAACCTAAACCCCAAACCCTTAACCCAAAGCCTAACCCTAAACCCCAAACCCCAAACCCTAAACCCTAAACCCCAAACCCTAAACCCCAAACCCTAAACCCCAAACCCTAAACCCTAAATCCTAAATCCTAAACCCTAAACCCCAAACCCTAAACCCTAAACCCCAAATCCTAAACCCTAAACCCCGACCGGGCCCGATCTGCGGGGCGTCGGCGGGGCGGGAGTAGCAAGTCTTCGCCATGGCAGCCGCCTCTGCCGGTCCGCAGGGCTTGGTTTAGGGTTTAGGGTTTAGGGTTTAGGGTTTGGGGTTTAGGGTTTAGGGTTTAGGGTTTGGGGTTTGGGGTTTGGGGTTTGGGGTTTGGGGTTTGGGGTTTGGGGTTTGGGGTTGGGGGTTTAGGGTTTGGGGTTTGGGGTGTAGGGTTTGGGGTTGGGGGTTTGGGGTTTGGGGTTTGGGGTGTAGGGTTTAGCTTACATAAGGTTTAACAGGCAAGGTTGTTGTTGCCCAAAATCCCCAAAGCATAAACCCGAATCCCAGAGATGTGAGCTGTAGGGGCTTCATTGCGTCGCTCAAGGGTGGTTAGGGTTTAGGGTTTGGGGTTTAGGGTTTAGGGTATAGGGTACAGGGTTTAGGGTTGAGGGTTGAGGGTTGAGGGTTTAGGGTGTAGGGTTTAGGGTTTAGGGTTTAGGGAGATTGCAAGGCCAGCAAAACCGTGCCCGGCTCCTCGGCAGGCTGCCCGGTCATCGCCTGAGACTTCGGTGGGACATGGGGGCTGGGTGAGAAGGGGTCTGCCAGGATCTCAACCCTAAAACCTAAACCGTAACCCTAAAGCGTAAACCCTAAACCCTAACCCCTAAGCCCTAAACCTTACGCCGCAGCTCTTGTCGGGTGCTAGAGTGTTAGGGCCGAGGGTTGGAGGAGTATTTTCGGTGTTTGTCCGGGGGCTTCTTTGATCTTTTTGCGGACTGCCGGCCTGGTTGGGGTTCAGGGCTGGGGTTTAGGGTTTAGGGTTTAGGGTTTAGGGTTTAGGGTTTAGGGTTTAGGGTTTAGGGTTTAGGGTTTAGGGTTTAGGGTTTAGGGCTTAGGGCTTAGGGTTTAGGGCTTAGGGTTCAGCATTCCATCTTCCAGCTTCCACCAGTCAAGCAGCACTTTAAGCAACAGGAAAAGACCCACCCGCCGAAAGAGTCCCGTGACATTGAGAAAAACTAAAAGGTCACTCCCTGGGGATGGCTTTAGGGGCTTCTAGGGTTGGGAAGTTTCTGGGGTTTAGGGTTTAGGGTTTAGGGTTTAGAGTTTAGAGTTTAGGGTTTAGGGGGCTAGTGGGAGACGAGTGTCGCCACCACTTGCGACGCCCCCCATGGCGTGGGAGATTGCCGGCGGATGTCGGGCCCCCTAAGCCCGAAATCCCGAAATGCAGATCTCTCCCGTGAGGGAACACTTTAGGGTTTAGGGTTGAGGGCTTGCGGTCCCCCTGACTGTGGGGTATCGGGGATGGGGGCTGCTTTTGACCTGGGAGAAACGGAGCTGCTGGGCTCTGTCCCCTAAACCTCGAGGGCTTCCCGTGTGCCCAGAGCCTGACGCCTTGCGCCCTTGTTGTTGGGGTTGCCTGATTTTCGGCTTTAAGGGTTTAGGGTTTAGGGTAAGCCTCGAGGTCTTTGGTTTAAGGCTTGCTTGTCGATGCTCAAGGAGCCAATGGCTGCAGCACATCCACGGATGCAGCAAGTGGTGGTGAGTGGAGAAAGAAAGAGAAACAGAGAGAGAGAGAGAGGCAGAGATGAGAGAGAAAGAGAGCGATGACAAGTCAGAGTGAAAGTGGTAGGTGAGAAAGCGAGAGTGAGAGAGAGGGAGAGAGCGAGAGATGTGTAAGTTGGGCTAATCTTTAGGGCTTAGGGGTTTAGGGGTTTAGGGCTTTAGGGTTTAGGTTTTATAAAATTTAGCGTTAAAATAAAGCCTAAACCCTAAACCCTGACCCAACTACGACTTCTCATAGTTGCCTGCTTTGACCGGCGGCCTCCAGAACGTGCGTTTGGGGTTTAGGGTTTGGGGTTTAGGGCTCAGGGCTTGAGGATAATCATCCCCTGAACACGAGGAACTTGTGGAATAAACTTGTGCTGGGTGCTCGGGTACTGGCGGCACATGCCCATGATGTGAGTCTCAAGGCATCAAATCAAGCCCAAACCCTAAACCCTAAACCCTAAACCCTAAACCCTAAACCCTAAACCCTAAACCCTAAACCCTAAACCCTAAACCCTAAACCCTAAACCCTAAACCCTTCAAGGTTTAGGGCTGTGTGCTCCAATGGCTTTGGATGTGGCGATGCACGAGAAAGGACGGGCTGGTTCGTAGCAGGGAATGAGGGAATGAGGTCCCTACATGTAATCCCTGAAAGGGTATATGTTAACCCTCAACCCCTAGACCCTAAACCCTATATTCTAGGGCCCTACTTCCCTCCTTCCCTACTAAGAACCGGGGGGGGGGGGGGGGGGGGGGGGGGGAGGGTTAGGGTTTAGGGTTTTAGGGTTTAGGGTTTAGGTTTAGGGTTTAGGGGGTTTAGGGTTTAGGGGTTTAGGGTTTAGGGTTTAGGGTTTGGGGGGGGGGGGGGGGGGGGGCGACCATGTAGCCCTCAGCAGTATAGCAGACTTCCGGTCGGTGGTTTTGGTGAGCGCGGCGCGGTTTGAACGATGGATGCCCTACTTGGAGGTTCATGGGCACTTTGCTTAACTCCAAGAAACCCTGAACGCACTTTAACCCCCTAAAACCCCAAAAACCCTAGACCCTAAACCCTAAACCCTAAACAGAGTTGTCTACTTCTAACCCACATAGAGGACTTAGGGGGCTTAGAAGTACAGCTTCCTTTGGGGATGGCCCCTTAAAACCATCTGAAAGACATTCATCATGACGACTTGGTTGAACTCAACAAGGGAACACATAAAATGTTTCAAGGGCCTACCTAGCAACTGGGGTAGAAGCCATTTTTGGTTGAACCCAATAAGGGAACACATGAAATGTCCCAATACCTAGTAACCGGGGGTATAACTTGGCTGCACTCAGAAGAGTAGCTATTAATTAAATTTTTAGCTGCCTTCTTAAGAAACCCAATAAACCCAAAAAGGCTAAGGATCTAAAGTTACAGTAAAGCACCCCAAAGAATAAGTACCCTGAACCTCAAAGTAACGTGAGCTGCTGTACAGCGGCAGGCCAAGAGAGCTCGGCCGGTGCTGCACATCGATCTGTACTGCAGACGGCAGGGATGGTTCTGCGAGACATTGTCTACGATTTGCTTAAGTACCCCAAAAGATTATTTTTAAAAAAAGGAGTAAGTAATCCCTATATTACCCTTTATAAGGAAGGATATTTTTTTCGGGGTTCTTAAGCAATTAGTACTTATAGGGTCCTTAAGGGACGGGTGGCGTGGTGTGGGAGTCAGGGGGAAGGGGTGGGTTTTTGGCTTTAGGGGGCTGGGGTTTAGGGTTTAGGGTTTAGGGTTTAGGGTTTAGGGTTTAGGGTTTAGGGTTTAGGGTTTAGGGTTTAGGGTTTAGGGTTTAGGGTTTAGGGTTTAGGGGTTAGGCCACATTAGGCGTAGGGTGTAGGCTTTGGCGGTTTGGGGCTTAGGATGCTTCTAAACCCTAAACCCTAAACCCTAAACCCTAAACCCTAAACCCTAAACCCTAAACCCTAAACCCTAAACCCTAAACCCTGGGGCGTGTCCCGAAACACCTATTACTCGACTAGGGGCAGGCCTGAGAGACAGAATGAAAAAAACCTGGAGTTTGGAGACTCGGTTAGGGTTTAGGGTTTAGAGGGTTTAGAGGGTTTAGAGGGTTTAGAGGGTTTAGAGGGTTTAGAGGGTTTAGAGGGTTTAGAGGGTTTATAGGGTTTATAGGGTTTAGGGTTTAGGGTCACTTGGTTGTCAAGTAACCTGGGGGAATTAAAGGTTAACCTTTGGGATTTAAAAAGGGGATTCTACCACCCCAAAAAAGGTTTAAAGGTTACCTACTCCAATACTAGGGGAGTATTGGGACCTGCTGCTCTGGTTCTCGGCAAGCTCGAAATGAAGCTTTGGGACTGCGCGGTTTAGGGTTTAGGGTTTCGGGTCTAGGCATTTATGAATTCGGGTTCCTACCACCTAAACCCTAAACCCTAAACCCGAAACCCTAAGCCCTCTGTCCACTGCCGGAGAAGTTATCGCGGCACTTCCTCCCGGTCCACGCCGGCCGAGGGCGCTCCATAGGCAGGCATCTTCCATTTCAGGGTCTCCTAAACCCTAAAGCCCCAAAATCTAAACACTAAAGCCTAAACGCTAAAGGTTGAACCCTAAACCCTAAACCCTAGACCCAAAACCCTAAACTTTAAACCCTAAACCCTAAACCCTAAACCCTAAACCCTAAAAGCTAACTGAGGCTCTTGGGTTTAGGGTCTGCAAACCTGATGCAGACTGGGGCTGAGGGTTATCAAGAGATTGGCTCTAGGGGTTGATGAAGCAAAGCGAATAGTGGCTGACTGGAAGTTTCGGGTTTCGGGTTTCGGGCATTTTGGGTACGTAGGGTATTTAGGGTTTAGGGTATTCAGGGTACTCAGGGTACTCAGGGTTTAGGGTTTCGGGTGTAGGGTTTAGAGTTTGCAGCGAACTGTGGCGCGCTGTACGGTCCCCAATGCTGGTGGGTTCAGAGATCTGGTTCGACTGCGTGCCGATGCACCAGTGTCTTTCAATCATGGATTCCCCAGTCCTGGTTTAGGGGTTTAGGGTTTAGGGTTTAGGGTTTAGGGTTTAGGGTTTAGGGTTTAGGGTTTAGGGTTTAGGGCTACTACCCACCTCTATACTACCCCCCCCCGTAGGTTCCCCCCATCATTAAGGCTATGCAGGGAAAATTCATTAAGCCTACTTATTTATATAAGTTTAAGGGGAACTCAGCCGGGGTGGGGGGTAGTATAGAGGGGGGGAGTAGAGGATCCATGATGCAAGGTGTCAAGACAGGCATACCTATCTACCAAAAACGCTGGAATTGCAGTACTTACCTCGTGGGCATATTTTGAGCACCCTGCGTCAGGTTTTCGGGTGGCTGTTCTGCCTGCATACGTTGCGCGGTGCGTTCTCGGCGCTTACACGCAGCTATGTACCATCTGTGCACAGGAAGGAAGTGGAGCGCGAGAGGCCTTCTTGCCAACTATAAGCCCTAAGACTCCAACTGGCCTCAAATCCCCAGCAACAAAATTCAGGGTTTGGGGCTTATTTGGTTTAAGGTTTCCGGGTTTAGGTTTAGGGTCTAGAGTTTAAGGTTTAGCGTTTAAGATTACAACTACTCCCCTCCCCTCATCTCGTGATTCCTAGCCCGAACCGACCCCCCAACCCAAACAAAGCCGAAAACCTGATTGAACAACTGTGCTAGAACCCAAGGCTCGAAAGAATCTTACATTATAAACTTTACATTGCTTTATTCGCGCAGCTGCGGAGACTGGCCACCATCGTTCAACGAAGACCATGCTCACACAAACGCAGACACAAGCACAGACAGACAGACAGACAGACAGACAGACAGACGGACAGACGGACAGACAGACACACAGCCAGGCTGACAGCAGACAGACAAGCAAACATACACGTACACACACACACACACAAACCCAGATATGCATGCACACACGCACACCCCAAAAACCCACAACCACACAACCAAGCAAACCAACAAACAAAAAACAAGCAAATTGGGATTCGCCGAAAATGTGGCGTGCAAACGGGTGAAGCCAGTGGGGAGCAGCAATCGAGGCGATATATCGGATGCAGCAGAAGCAAGTCGGATATCTTGACGAGCCACCCCTTATCCCTAAACCCTAAACCCTAAACCCCAAACCCTAAACCCTAAACCCTAAAAACCCCGAATCCCTTCCCCTTTTCCACTGGCAGTGCAGGCCTCACTGGCTTGACAGCGGCATGTCGACAAGTCGAGTGGGCGAGGGGGTCCGACACAAGAAAGAGGTGCCATATGTCATACTAGAGAATATACGATGATCTGATATGATTGAATTCAACATGAATGCGTGTGTATATGTGTATATATCTAAATATGCATGCATGTATGTATGTATGTATGTATGTATGTATGTATGTCTAGTATGGTATGTTTTCGTATTTATGATAAAATAGAGTAGGTTATGTTATGTGTGTATGTGTTGAATTGTACAATGCATCATCATCTTTCATTACACCATATGATAGCATACTTTTATGGATTTACATAAATACATCAGCATACATACACATATATACATCTATATGTATATAGATATGTGTGTTTTGTAGCGTGCTTGCATTTGACTACATCTTATGAATCATCGTACAATAGTTTTTTTTATCATACGTTGTACACTCTATAATAGTGTCTGAATGTAGGGTTTGGCTTTTGGGTGGTTCTATGGGGCACAGCTGTGATATAGCGTTTATAACTAGACCCAGGAGTAGCCTAGCAATGACAACGGGTGCCCTTTTTGGTCTTAAGAGGAGTACAAGGGAACCCCAGACCGGACCCCAACAAAAAGAAAAAAAGGGCCTAGTCCGCGTCCTAGATAAGGCTCCATAAAGTGCACCACAGTGCAGCTCTTGACCCTCCATCCAAAACCCTCACGGTTTGGTAGGGTTGATGGAGTTTACAGGGTTTATAGGTTGGGATCTTCCCCCCCCCATTAGACTCACAATCCTCAAAAGGTATGATGGTAACCCTTATTATACTCCCTGTTAAGGACTGTTAGTGTAGGGGGGAACATCCAACATTACAGGGTTTGTAGGGTTTATAGGGTTTACAGGGTTTAGGGTCTGGGGTTTAGGGCTTAGGGTTTAGGGCTTTGGAGTTGAGGGTGTAGGGTCTGGGGCTCACGGTTCAGGGAACTGCATTGGTGGATGCAGCCCTAACCCCTAAACCCTCGCCCTAGGTCCTAAGACCCTAAACACCCTCAGATAAACAACCCCTAAACCCTAAACCCCTAAACCCTAAACCCTGAACCCTAAACCCTACAGACAAAAACCGTCCAGACCCGACCTCGCATTCGTGAGGCTATGGTCGCCTGGGCCCTTGGGGCCCTGGTCTAAGGGAGATCTCAGCCAACTCAGCGGCGCTCCTCTCCTGGAAGTAGGGTTTGGGGTTTAGGGTTTAGGGTTTAGGGTTTAGGGTTTAGGGTTTAGGGTTTAGGGTTTAGGAAACCTTACTCCCTCAACCCTAAAGCCCAAATGGGTGTGTTTGATCAAAGCGCGCTTGGGGCCTGCCAAACCGGTAGAGTGCAGGCTTCCCAACACGAGGAGTAGCTGGCAGCTTTTGAATTCTGAGGGGACTTCCATGGTCCCTTCATTGGGGGACCCTTCTTAGGGTTTAGGGTTTAGGGTTTAGGGTTTACGGTTTAGGGTTTAGGGTTTGGGGTTTACGGTTTAGGGTCCCTGCATGTGGCCCTTAATTGGGAACTCTCATGCCCCTCACACACCCTACAAGCCGAAGGGCCGAGACTTCGGTGCCCCCCTAAAGAAGGTAAGGGACCGAACTTAAAGGGGCATGTGACTGTGACTTGCGGTTTAGGGTTTAGGGTTTAGGGTTTAGGGTTTAGGGCTTAGGGCCTAGGGCCTACGCCCCTCCCACCACCCCCCTCAAGTCAGCTAGGGAAGGCTCAACTCTAAACCCTCAACCCTAAACCCTAAACCCTAAGCATTCAAAGAGAGATTGAGGCTCCAGAGGGAGGAGGAGGAGGAGGCGGAGGAGGAGGAGGAGGAGTGATAAGGGAACAGACCCCAAATTCTGAGTCCTAAACTATGCCCTAAAACCTAGACCCTCCCAAATAAAAGGGAGACAAAGGGTGACTTCTGGGGGGCGGGGGTCCCAAGGGTTCTCCAAGCCCAACATGAGGGGAGGCCCCCAAGATTGGGGTTCCCTTCTTTGGGGGGTAGAGGGGTTTGGGGTTTAAGAATGTAAGTATCTCCTAAGTAGGGCTAACTACCCCGTGAGGTACCCTAAACATGTAGTAGCTTTAGGGGTAGCTAAGGGGGAGTTAGCCCTACTCTTGGAGATACCTACATCGGCGAAGTTGCTTGGGGGTGTGGAGGTTCATGGGTTCATTCGTAGGGAACTTCCCAGAACCAACGCAGCACCTAGGTTGGGGTTTAGGGTTTAGGGTTTAGGGTTGCTGGGTCCTCCAGCTCCTGACATACTGTCCAGAGTTCGAAGTCCGGATGAAACATCATCTTGGCTGAAGGCCACGGCCAGCAATGGCAATGAGATGGTTTAGGGTTTAGGGTTTAGGGTTTAGGGTTTAGGGTTTAGGGTTTAGGGTGTACTGTGCTTGTACTCTTTCTCGATCTTCGTCGTCTGGCAGGAGTGTGAGCATGTACTGGAAGTTCTCTTCGTCTTTTTTCTTTCCCAGCATAACGGAAGCGTTCTGGACCCATCCAGCCCATTCACCCACTTCAGTGGTATGGGGCTTGTATATGAAACCTTTTAACCCCAAAAACCCGGAGCGTGTGCAGAGTTGCACTTTCAACTTTCAACCCTCAACCCCGAGCCGGCGCTGACCAAACAAAAACAAGCTGGCCCTATGATGGCTACATATTCAAGACATCTCAACACCCAATATAAACCCTAAACCCAACATCCAAAACACTAAACCCCTAACCCTAAACCCTAAACCCCCCAGCCCAACTAGGCTGCCCAAACCACCCCCCTCCCCCCCGAACCTTAAACCCTGAACCCTAAACCCTCAACCCCAAGAAGGACCGCTGCAACGCGCCTCACTTGCCCTCGAGCGCTGCGAGCTCCGCACCTAAGCTTACAGGAAGGGCTAAGAACCCTGGGGTTTGTTTTTTAGGCCTCAACGACCCCATAATACTGAGATCGCCCCTAAATGGGGGGGTTTCCGATGATAGGGGTTCCTGGCATCAGGATTGTACTATTTTGGGGAGAACGAAGGGTTTAGGGTTTAGGGTTCAGGGTTTAGGGTTTAGGGTTTAGAGGTTAGGGTACTACCCGTATTTGGGGA
>CAJNDS010002768.1:1124595-1159019 GCA_905221605.1 Symbiodinium natans | reverse complement strand
GTTTGCCGGCTGTGCGATTGAAATCTTGTGGTCCTGTTTCATGCTACTGCCCGCATGTATGTGGTTCATTGAACAATGGTAGCTTCGTGCTGGTGCAGCTTTGCAAAGCCGAGCCGGCTAGGTCGACTCCGACATCCTACGGAAAAAAAAGGTCGGTCGTTGAGACCAATTACACGTTCGAGTTTCTTGCTTGATAGGTACGACTCAGATACCCCCCACCCCATCCCCTCACGCCCGCCAACAATGGGGTCGCCAACCACGCCGTAAGCAACTATAACCCTTTATCCAGGAAGCACCAAGCCCCTAAATCCTATTTTGGGAAACCGTAAGCCTTAACCCTCCCCAAAATTCAGCCAGCCGAGACAACAGGGCCACTCGAGCGCCCACTCGTAGTTGTCCATCAGGGATCAGGCAAAATAGCCTCGCACCTGAGGATAGGGTCTTTTGGGTTTCTATACGGTTTAGGGACAGGCCATCGCTCCAACATGTCACGTGCTGAAGATACCCTAAACCCGTTATGAATCCGACAAAGGGGCCTCCCGGAAGCTGTCGAATTTCGCGACGCTGACATCATCATCCGGACAGGCGCAGCTACTTTCGCTCTCTAAGATCCCTCCATCATGCATCGTGTGCAGCCGCTTATGGCCTTCGTGGATCCTCTTCATTTTATTGTTGTCAGGATGCCCTGCACGCAGGCTCGCGCAAATTCTTCATAGTATTGAGAATTGTCTGAGCATTTAGACTGCCCAGATTACGATGCAAAGACTAAAATTTTGGCTCACAATGAAATGTCACTCGGAGCGATTGAGCCCGCCTTAGATTTTGATGACTCAAGTTGGGATTAGATCTGTTCTTCGGACATTTCTTTTCTCCTCGGCTCAATTCGGGGTGGTGCGCGGGACCGTGCACGTGCTCGGGAAGAATGAAGTGTCCTTTTCGTTACCTTTACGTTCTCGCCCGATTCGAGGAGAGTACTGATTACTTGATACGATCTCTAACCATGTCTAATCATGAATTGATGCTTTTGGGCGCAAATGTCGTTCGCTCCGAGAGCCACCACTCTCCATAACGACGAGTCCAACTTGGAGAGCGCGAACCTTGCTTTACTTTGTTTGTCCTAGTTCCTCCCACAATTGTCACGTCTGTTGTTGGTGTTGTTGTAGTTGTTGCTGGGAAGAATGGTGGTGAAGATTCCCCCGCCCTCCCCCCCCCACGCTTTCATTGTCCCCACGTATGCCCACCCCTTCTTCCCCCACCCCCCCCCCCCACCACTTCTGCGGTGTAGTAAGCGCGTACACATCGGGTTTTAAGGCTTAGGGTTTCGTGAGGGTTTGAAGTTGTAGGCATTAACTTTACTTTACTAGATGGGGTATAGGCTTTGAGATCTTCAGACTTTAAGGTTTCAGAATTGAAGGAGTCGTAACTATCGACACTTAAGAAATACAAGGGGGCTCCAAAACTGATGACATCTAAAAATACCATGCCAACAAGAGGACGGGAGGGGGGGAGGGGAGGAGGGGAGCGAGTGGGCCGGACCGAGGTTCTGTTTTTTCTGAGGCCCAAACAGCTTAGGAACCGGATGTTTGGGGTGAGGACATGCTCCATTGAGACTTCTCCGATTCCCGAAGGTCCAGAGGAGCAAAAGAGGCTCAAACTTCCAGAATCTTCCACAGCCATAAGAGCTTACAAGAATCCACAAACTTCAAACTGTTGCTGTTGAAGATTAACAAAGGAATCTCTCAGATGAAAGTATTTCTGGGCTTTAGCGAGCAAGGACTTGCCGATCAAGACACCTCTCAGTCCCCAACACCAAAAGGTTTCTGAGCTCCATACCCATACCCAGTATCCCTGGCAGAAACCTTTTGTTCAATGATGCAAATCAGGAGTCCTGAGACCAGCTTTGTACAGGCCAAGCATCAATGAGAAAGAGCTGTGGGGCCCTGGCAGCGGTCGGAAGCACGTTACACTTACTAAAACTCTTAAAAACCTTCAAAGCTCTTGATCCCCAAGTTCCCCAAATTCCTGAAGTCTGCATCTCCTGCCGGCAGAGATCGCGGAAGTGCTCTGCAGACATCACTGCGCCGCCGCCGAAGGTGATCGGGGTGGCTCCACGTATGCCTGCTGGGCCCAAGGGCGGCTTCAGAGTGGCATATGGTACCGGGTAGTTGCCAGCATCTGCCAGCCATGGCTTAAACGTTAGGAACCGAGTTCTTGGTAGATGTTGGAGTTGGAGCGCAGCTGGATTTCTCACAGCCTCAAATTCTCGAGTGCCTGTAGATTGTCACCGATGACTACGGTTGCGAAATGGCTGTCACATTTTCCAGCAGTGCAATCGGACCCTTGCCGCAGCGTGCTACGTATCAGTACAACAATATTCTCGCAGGCTTGCAGGTGAGCGGCCGTTGCTCGTGTCAATGCTTCATGCAACAGACTCGCAGCAAAGACCCTACTGGCTCAAATGCTTAACAGAGTGTTGCTGCTCAGAAGAATTGATCTTCAAGCCTCTAGCTGTCAGATGTGGCGCTGTGTGGACCTTGTAACTTGACGGGGTCGTTACTCGTTACTTGAACATGCACGACGAGCTCGCAATGCCTGTCGGTACCTGCGGAGTCTCAGCAGCACTCGCCTAATTGAGAGGACAGCGACACACGTCAAATGCTGTCAATTGCACCGAAAACCTCAACTTAGCAAAGGCTCGTTTCTCCGGCATTGCTCCTGGCCAAGACTATAGTGCGAAAAGAAATCCACTAAACTCCTACAGTGTAGCCCCCAAAGTCTTCACAAAGTGCTGCGAGTCCGATCCTCAGCGCGGGCCTAGCGTGCAACTCGAAGGGTAGGGAGGTTCGCGTTGTATATATATATATATCTCTCTCTCTCTTTTTTCTCCTCATGTTTTCTTGTTTTTCTTTGTTCTTTTTTTTTTTTTTGGGGGGGGGGGGGGGGGGGGGGGGGCGGGTGCGCAGTGCCTGTGACAATTTATTTATTGCTGTGGACCGCAGGTCCCACCTAGGACCAAGTACCGGGGCGGAGTGCCCGAGCGAAGTCCTGCACCCACTGTTTCTCTTCGAGGGGTTAAAATCATGGTCCCAGTACTGTGGGGGCCAAGATTTAGGAATTAGGTCAACAAGGGGTACCGTGGGATGAGTTTCGACATTGCAGGGATTGTTGTCTATCACGGCCAAGTGTCTTGACAACAACCCCCCCGTCCAAAAGCTATCTCCCCCAAAACTTGAAATTTTACCAAGATAAACATGCAACAGAATCACAAAAACCCTCCTCGACATCGAGCTGCACTGCCTTGACAGATGGGACCTGGCCATGCAGCAAGCTGAGTGAGTTCCTTGCCAAGTACGGGGCCAATTTCTTACGGATCCCAAAGCTCGCAAGTGTGCGCCAGGAATTTAGAGAAAGGATCTCGGCATACCCTGCGAAGCAGAGATGTGCATCTCAGTTAGGTCCTCACTGACCTTCCCCTTCCTTGTAAAAGTCTCTTTACAGCTGGGTAGTGGTGGCATGTGGCTCCATGTAGCTTGGGCCTGTGGCCTCCCATCATCTTCAGTGGGATCACCCCAGTAGAGTTTAGGAAGTTTAGGGTCAGGAAGGGAGGCTTTCTGGCGCTGGCCAGCTGGGCACATACATTTCTTGTGGTGTGCCCGAGAATTAGGTCGCCGGCGGCTGCTTCTCGTTCTGCTTGTGCCGTGGCCGTTGTGTTTGGTTCTGGCCGCTGCCACACTAAATAAATTAAGGGCATGGTTGCAGAAGAGAACCATTGACTTGTTTCCGTAACATGTAGATGCCCTCTTGCTCAGATATGACTTGCCACGAGCAGATGTAGAGACACCTCCGTGGACACCGGTGTCCAGGGCTTCGATCCATTCCAGTACGCACGCAGGGGACTCGGTTCTCCTTGGGGCAATGCATCGTGTCATCCTTCGTCTGTGTGCCCAAATGGGAAGGTTTCTGTCGGTGGGGATGGGCACTTCTGTGATGGAATGGGGTTGTTTGACCCATCCGTCTGCTGCTCGCCAAACACACACAAACACACTCACAATACGAATCGGGGCGAACGTTTCCCTCGCCCTCCGTCTTAACAACGTGTTAGGCAAACGTTGCCTGCATTCGTTGTTGTTCCCCCGCTGCAGAGATCCGAGTCGAGTCGAGTGAAACCCGACCTGGGCCTCGCATTGCGTCGGCCAGGTGTGTCCCGCAGCGTACTGCCAGCAGACACGACACAGCTACAACGAGTAGATGCCAAGGATCAGCATCAACCCAGAAAAGGACAGTACAAAGCTATCAAGGTAGCTAGACACACAATGAAACAGCGCGTCCCGTAGCGAAAAGGTGTATCTACAAACGAGACCTACAAACAAACTCAATACAGGAGATTGAGGATCCCATGTGTCGCAACGCCGAGAACAATGAACCATAGTACAACTGTACAGTTCAATTGCCCTGCGTGTGAAATAGAAGGAGCGAGCACCTCGACCCAACAGAGGGGAGGTTTTACTGCAAACACCTCAACCCCTACCGGGGAGGCTTTGCTGATGTGATTCATCTTGGCAGGACACTTTGGTAAGGCGGGGTGGTGAGGATATGGTGGCATTGTGAGATGGAGTGATGAAGGGATAAATACTACAGGCGGCACGAAAAGTCGAAACCACCCATACCCAACACATCTAAACCCCAATGAACGCACCGGTTCAAGCGAAGGCGAAGAAAACATTACCAAATCCGAGTTCCCCAATGAACGCTGTGGGCGGAGTGCCTTTTAGACAGCACCAAAGCATGGTACAAACTCGATTTCCCGAAGGAACGCTAGGGTCAACCTGGTCCTGGCAAAGCAGCTGAAATCCAGTGTTCGTTTGGAATCCCCAATGAACGCAAGCTGATTACAACAATTCGCTTGCCATCTTCGGCATACAGCACCACCAGGCTGTGTGTCCCTACATGTGTCGCACCCCTTGGTTTCATGCGTATGCTACGGGCTCGTCTTCAAGAGAGGTGCCAGCACTATCTGTGCACAGGGGGTTGAGAAGCATTACAACAGCGGTTGCAAGCGGTGCTTGAACAACCAAACTGCAAGGCCACAATTGGTTTTTGGGTGTTTTTGTCAGGCTTTCAACATCATATGTTTGGGCGTGTTGGAGCCTGCCTGATACGTTGTTTATAGAATCTCAAAGTTCCCAAGTGACCGCATCTCGGGGTGCCTTGTTGGGATTCATGACGTTTAGGGTCATCTCCGAGTGACCGTGCCTTTGGGGGGGATCTTTGTGGAGCCTTTCTGAAGCCTCCGTGGGATCCTTTTGGAGCCTCCCTGAAGCGTTGTTTGGATCATGCGGGACCAAGCTGACCAAGGTCCACATTCAAGGGATCCATGGATGCAGCAACCTGGAGTTGCACTGACTTGATGAATGAGTTGATCGATGGCCAAGGGATCCTCGAGATCGATACTTTCACGGCACAACCGAACCACTTGAACACCCAGCTCTGGACCAATGTGCCCCAATCATGGAATCCGGAGCGCAGCAGGCAGGTAAAGCTCCTACACCGGGGAGTGCTTCATCATCTTCGGGAATCGAAGGTTCGTACTCCGGCGTCCTGAGGAGGTCTAACTCTGACTCAGATTCTCTTCCTGTAGACCTACTTAAAGCAGCAAGTTCTACTTCAACTGCTTCTTCATCGTCTGGGTCGATCTCAGGCGGAAGGTCAGGTAAACCAAGATGCTCGAAAGACAAGAGCGTCTCATGATCCTCAACAGGTTGTGACGAAGCTTTGGGCTCGCCTCTCTCACAGGCAGTGCAACCTGGAGTAGGGCCAAGCTTCAGGAATCCTGAATAGGTGATGTAGATCCTTCGGGCCTTTTTCTTAACGTTGGTTTGGTCGCCTGAGAAAGGTAAAGGAAGAGGGTCTGGTATCACAAAGTCGTCTCCTCCACAAAGCTGCAGCGCATGTTCGGGCGCGTTTTTGAGGGGAAACACTGGGTCGCCAGATCGCACATACAGCCCTGCTTCAGGAAAAGAAATAACCTCTTCCCAAGAACCATGTTTGAATCGAACTTTGGCTAAATCCAGCACGCGTACAACCGACCTATACAAGAACCCAGGCTCCAATCTCCATCCGGCGAACAACCCTGGCTTGGCATGAGGACCAAACTTGCTATCTGCTCGTGCCCGATAGAAAACAAGTTGGCTTAAGATTAATTCCCGAGGCGGGACATCTTCGGCATCGAAGTGCGCAACTGCAAAGTCCCATCGTGAGAGATCAGACTCGAGAGGAGCAGGATGCGAAAAGTTCATCGCCATTGAGCCGTAGCGGCAAGCCACTGTCCACAACTCAGGCCTGACAGCAAACCCTGCTTCAAGAAAAGACGACCTGACTCCTTCTTGGAAAGACCTAATTTCGCGTTCGAGCTGAGAATTGTGAGGAAACCGGTTTGGCAGTGAAGGCATGTGTAGCCAGCCCAAGGTTTCTGCAGCAAGCTTGAATTCATCTGCTGCATCAGAAACCAGCGATACCGGCTTGCTGCACACTTTCCTCCCGACAAAACGCTTGAGGCATGTCAAGATGGAATCAGTTGAACGATCTGTGGCAGGGTAAGCAGCAAACAATCCTGTGAAGCGACCTCGAAGGCACAACACCACACACTCTCTTCCGGGAGCATTGGAGTCACTAGGTGACTTGAACACATGGATGTGATCAGCTGCAATAACCTCTCCAAACTCCGAAGCTTCAAGCAACGCGGGCTCAGAATCCTCATCACGAGGCTTGCGGCGCACTCTTCGGGATAAGAGCTTGGATTGATTGCACACATCGCAGAACGGGTTCTTTGGGAAATAGAATAAGCGATATGCTTCACGCTTACAGCTTCATCTCTCAGTTTGCGAACTCGATCGCTGACATGGGCGTCGTCCACAATGGGAACTCCCGGCGAACTCAAATCTAAAGGCCTGTCCCCTTCAGGAAGCGCAGATGCAGCTGGACCATCAGGGTTTGCCTCGAAAAGATGTTCCTTGGGCAGCCCCCCTCACGAAGAGGAAGGCACTTCGGACGACTCAACTTCTGCTGGAATGACATCAACCAGCGGGCGACTGTCCAAAGGAAATCCAACTCCTATGAGAGCATCTAAGACATCAAGCTCAAGAGAAGCTGGATCTTTTGCTGCATACAAGATCATCACCAGCCGATCAACAGTCCAAGGTTGCGTGGCGTGCAGTCGATTTTTGGCAGAGAACTTGATGACCCCTTTCTTGAAACTCAAAAGCTCGCCAGTCTGCGAAACGCTTGGAAAAGGACATTTGTCTCTTCCTGCAGCATCTTCAACCCAAACACCACCACCGGTAAAACCCCCCAACGAAATGACAACATTGTCAATCCCAGCATTATGGGAATCCTTGTGAGGATCTGCGGACACATTGTGCAGCAAATTGATGGTGGTGTAAACATGCCCAGGGGCTTTGCGCTGCGCAAATTGGTTCAATGCACGAGTAACGAAAGGGTACTCCTTCGTAGACTTCAAAAGACCGACCACGCCACCTCGACGGAAGCAGCCAACTGCAAAGGACGAGTCATCGCTCGGCTCAATCCCTCGGGGCGCTGATCCACGCTTCACAAGTCCAAAGATCTTACGAACTTGATTGGGCTGAATATCACCACCACGTTGAGGTCTTTGGCATACTCTTCAGCTGGATCATGGGCAAAGGGATCCGAAGGCTCTCGGAATTCCTCACCCGACCCTTCTAGAGAATCAGCTGACGCAGCCATGCCGTGGACAAACTGAACTTTGCTGGTGAAAATCGGCACATGCTCATCTACGCGCGTTGCATAAAACTTGGCCTCCTCAGCGCAATCAATCCGAAGCTTAGACAGGTCATGCGCAAAGAAAGGAAGGGAACCAGGTAACCATATGAAGGCCTTCCCGGATTCAACATCCAAACCGGTGCTCCGAACAACTGGACAGTTGTCCAACATGTAGTGATTGGCGAGAGGCATGTTGTCAGATGCAAATCCCAAACTATGCAAATCCCAAACTCTGAGAGCCGGGATGAGGTCCACCACCTGTGTGGAATGTAACAGGGCTCGCTGAGTGTGCAAGAAACGACCTGTATGACTCCGACGGAATTCCCTGGTCTGCCAACGCTCGCATCGATCCAAGATGCCGACCAGCTGCTGTGTCGGCAGCCCACTCAACGCTGAAAGCGTTGCTTCCAGGAATGTTGCACATGCTTGAGGCAGCAATCATTGCCACTACTGCCTTTGCAACAGCTCCTGGGGACTTGGGTTTGGGAGCGGCGGCCTTAGGCTTAGACTTAGGGTCAACCTTAGGGGTCTTATCAGGTGCATGGCTGTACTTGCAATTCTCTCCATGCATGCAACCAGACGACATTCTGAAGAAAATGCAAGGTGTCTTGGCTTTCTCTGCATCTGACATGCCTTTTGCCTTCGCTTTAGCTTTCGTCTTAGGTTTGGGGCTTGGTGCGGGATTTGCAGGCACAGGAGCCTTCGGTGGAGGTCCAGTGGACGCTGGGGCAGGAGTCTTGGCCTTTGGGGAACTCCGGGATGCCTCCTTAGTCCCTGCAGGAACTCCCTTTGTCTTCGCCTGCGGAGCGGCAATTTGCAAGGACTTCATCACCGAGTGTGAGTTTGCATCTTCTCGCTCTTGAACAAGGATATCTTGTATTTTGTTCCATAAGTAGTCCCACTCACGACGACGGGATTCTGGCGCAGATTCTCTGATATCCTCGATGACGCGTTCCAACTTTCGAATATGCTTCACCCGGTGGAAAAGCCATTCGCCAGTGAGGCGATCATCTGGCCTCTGTCCGACTGGTATTGCATACAGAACAGTCCTTACGCGTTGCACAAAGTGTCGGAGATCTCGCACGGAGTTTCCCCCGATTTCAACCTGGAACAACGTCGAAGCAGTCAGCAGAGTACCTCGAACACGGTCGATGCTGAAATGACGAGCAAGAAGGGCAAGCATGTATCGACCTTTCGGCTGGGACCGTGTTTGGCCGCACAACTCAACACAACTCAGTCACTTGCTTCAACACACGCAAGGAAGTCATCTCTCCAGCAATCCAAGCGTCAACGCGAGGGAGAAAACCAGATTCAGTAAGGTCTTCTTTTTCAGCTGTGAAAGACGGAGATAGCCATTCAACGACCAAACCTTCTCCTGACATATCAAGCTCGGCAAGTTGGACCAACAACGCGTTTTTCCAGGCTCGAAAACCAGCAGCGTCGGACGGAACCGGTTCAAGCTTGAGATGCAACAAAGCTCGGTTGTCAACAATGTGCTTCTCTTGCCTCTCAGGTTCTTCGATCTCATGAACAGGAGATGCATCATTGCATCCTTGATCCGTGCCGTTTCTTTGGGCAAGCAGTTGCTGTACGACATCAATCAACTGGTCAACACGAGGGTCAGTAACGGTTGCAAGAGGGCAAGGGGGTGACTCATTGACAACTTGCGGCAATGAAGGTGCACCATTATTGTCCCCATCCGAACCGATATGTACCCAACTAGAACCACCAGAACAGGCACTTGGGGCAATTGCTGGTGGTACATCTTGCTGGCGAGGTGCAGGCTTTGGAGGTGAACGCTTACAGCAGCCTGACGGAGTCTTTGGATCTCGCGATCTTTGACTTGCAACTCAACACGCAGTTGGGTGACTTGGAAGTTCAGCAGGTTGTTATCACCCCGGCAGCTGGTTAGGGCGGCTTCAAGCTCTTGGTACCCTGCACGAGCAACCTGAAGTTCTGCTTCGACTTTGCTTAACTCAGCCTTAGCTACGGATAGCTGTTCTTCCAAGATCCGACCCTGTTGGAGGATCTCATCATAACGATGTTCGTATTGTTGCAACTGCTCACGCATTTGCTCAACGGTGGCTTCAACCAAACCTCTAGCCTCATTCTCAACTTGCTCTAGCCTTACAGCATGTAGTTGTTCAGCATGATCAGCCACTTGCTGCGCTGCTTGGGCTGCAGCCAAACGTTGGGCATCCAGAACTTCTTGTGGGGACGCTCCTACGTTCAGGATGTTCTGCGTGTATGAGTCTTGAGCGGTTAGATTCGGGTAAGGGTCTGAGTGCTCACGAGTTCTGCGAGGTCCTGACAAGGCTCGTCTAGTCAAAGGAGGGGACCTTTCACGGAGCTCAACTGCGGAACTACTCGTAACCGAACCACTATCTGAACCGATACCACCCGGCAATGCCATGGCTGAGGCACTCGATAGATCAAGTACCGAACTAGCTTGATTGCTAGGGTCTGATGGGGAAGACATTGCTATGGGAGTGGAAGCGCTTAGCAGCAGCTCAACGCACCTTTTCTTTTGGCGGAAGAGACGAGGCTCACGGTGTTCACTGGTGCAACAGCGGAGGATGTGGCGAAAATTCGCCGAACTATCCTTCACGGATAGTCACTCCGTTCACTCCTCGAAATTCGGAACAGAGTTGATACACCGGTTGCAAAGCGACTCTTCTGCTTCAACCAGGGCGGATGTACTCCAATCACTGGCGTCAGCTAGCAAAAGCAAAGCCCACGTCAACCGCAATCTCATGACGGCCATCAGAAAGCATGGTGTAACTGTTGATGTCAGGTTGGAGACTGTACAGATCAGTGTACAGGTATTGACACCACGCATTCGAACAATATCCGTGCGGTGGCCGATACTGCCCATGCAAGCGTGGCTGGAAGCCCTTTGTCGGGAATGTGCATTCGCGACTTTCTGGGAGAAATTCGCCTATTGCTTCCCAGACCGCATCGTGTACCAATCGGGGAGAACCTGGCGACACGCATACCCGTCTTCTGTCACGGAGATGAAGGACGAGGTGCTCGAAAAGTACCATTCATGATCCAGTCATGGCAACCGGTGATCTGGCCACGATGTTTCAGGGCAACTTAATTGCACATGCATGTAGCAAGGTGTCCACATGAGATCATGCATGTGCTCTAGCTGACCCAAACATGTACACGTACATGCATGCAGCCGAGGCACTCCTTCATGTCCCGTGTCCTGCACAGCTGCATTTCCAGTCGTGTCATGACAGAGGAAACCTTTTTTTTTCGCGCCTGTTTACGACCAAGCAAGAAGTCAAGCATCCGTCGGCGTGAGTCTACTGGCGGCCTACGGGTGGTCACGCGTCACCCCTCGAGTCTGCCAGGACCTCATGTAGCCCTGGCAGGGGTCCCTCGCCGAGCTCAGCGGCAGGCGGCAACTCGAGGAGCGAGGCGGCGTAGGCGCGCTGGGATGCGACTGCCAGGAGCCCAGACCAGCGCGCGATCCAGGCAACGATGGCAGAGGGCCTCAACTGCGCTGGGACTGTGGAGGCCCGGTGTCGCGCGAGGAGGCGCAGGAGTTGCACAGCTTCGGTGCCGAACCTGCCGCCAACCTCAAGCCCGACAACAACCAGGCGGCAGCGCCGCGCGCGCTCGAGCTCTGGATATGTCTGGCGCCGCTTGCGTCGGGCGGCGGCAGAGACGGCGGTCCCTGGCTGGACGTCTGCGCGCGGGTGGGGCTTGAGGGGGCACACGATGGTGGCATCCAGGGCGAGCTGAGAGCCATGCCACAAAGGCAGGCCATTGGCGACAACCTCTATGCGCCGCTCGTCCGAGACAAGCGCATCGAGGTTCATGTCCGCAAGCCGGACGTCCCGGGCGCCGGCTTCACGACAGACCCGCGTGACGGCATGCTCAAGGGGCAGCGCACGCGTGGCCAGGACCCCCGAGGTGGCGCAGGCCGAGCGGCGGTCACCGAGCGGGTCAAGCTCCCCATGGCAGCGGCATCTGCGCGAGAGTGGGAGGGGAAGTCGCAGGCGGCGCATGGGGATGGAGAGCTCGTCGCGAGTGGGAAGGACATTCAAGGCACGGGCGGCAAAGGGCCCGACCTGCGATCGTCGGTGCGTCTCGTAGGCACGCGCGTCGCAGGCGCGGGCAGCAAATCGCTGCCATCCCTTGAAGGGCCAGGGCACGGGAGGCGTCTCCGCCGCCTTGGAAAAGGGGCGCAGTGGCTGCGCCGGCGCAAACGGCTGCCCAGTCCGGAGTTTCGAGCGCTCGCAGGCATCTGCGCGAGGACGGCGGCAGCGGCACAGGGGAGGACTCGGTCGCTTGGGACCTGGAGGGCGCCAAGCAGTCGGGCAAACGCAGCGGGGGCCCGGGCATGGATGACGGGCAAGTCGCACCACGAGGCCCAATGTGCGGCGAAGCGGTCGGAGGTGGCAGATGACATCAACAGATGCTGGCAAACGCGATGTTGAAACTCTATGAGGATGGTTTCAAGGCAGCCGTGTTCACATGAGCGTCTGCATGACGATGCCACTGCAGTGCTGATCTTGCGATTGCTGCAGCTGCCTGGATCGCGACTTCGATTCCACTTGGTGTGGCTGGGGCTGAAAGGAGATTGGCCATACCTGCGCAAGGCTCGCGTGCACACTTCATGCACGGAACACATATGCCAAGCATGTACTGTGAGGCGGCCAGTTTATTTCCTGGATTTACTTCGAATAGAAAATGCCATTGGTGCTCGGGCAAGGACAGATCTTGTTAGGAAGCATGTACATGCACGTATTCCTGCACTACTAGCTAGGTTTATTATATTGCTGCTCCATGCATGATGTGCAGGACTGGTTCGACATGTCCCCGCAGGCTGCTTGGAGAAGAGAGCGGCCAGGACCACTGCCTTACAAGCATGATCGGGTGCCATGGTTCGTTTTGCCTCACGGTTCGGACCCACGATGCATATATCCAGATACGTGCCACACGTTCCACATCGGCTTTGGAGCTGACATGGTGGCTTCAACTATAGTCCTGCTGTGCAAGCTGACTTTGTTCGGGCAAGCCCGCAGCCTGGATGCTCGTTGGCTGGAAGCATACCGGCAGTTCATGAGTGCAATGAGAACCAAGGCTACACTTCGTGCAAACCGTGGAGCCGGAAGGCGTTTGACATGACATCAAGGAGGTGCGGCGCTTGCGAGCTGCGAAAACGCCCGCGGGCACCGGGGGGGCGGCCCCGGCGGGCGCGCCCAAGTTGGCTGCCAGGGTCGGCGCTGGCGGCGGGGTCTTTGACGCTGCCGCCGGGCCAGGCGGGTTTTGCGGAGCCGCGGCGGCAGGCTGCGCGGGTGCCGCCCGCTTGGGCGTTCCCCCGTCGGCCGGGCGGGGGCGTGTCAGGAGGCAAGCGCTGTCAAGTCAAACCGAAAAATCTCGGGAGGACAAGCAAGCATGGGACAAGAAGTAGTCTATGGAGCCAGCGACCTTGCAGCACGGTGGCGCAGCGGCGCGGCTTCCGGGGGCCGGGCCGCGCGGAAGGCGAGCTGCATGTGCCGGCGACCTGCTCGCGTGGTCAATTTCCGTGCATGCGTCGGTTTCGCGTGCGTGTCAATACGGCTTGAAAACATAAGTGTCGTGGATGTGCAAATCGGGGGGGTCAAGTTCATGCCTGGACTCATGTGAACTCACGGCTGGGCCTGGCCTCCGCTGACCTCAGCAGATCTCCTGGTCAGGTCGGAAACGTCTATACATGATCCGCACGCCCCCTGCTTGAACTGCTCCGCAAACTGTTGCGCAAGTGTGCGACTGACGAGTCGTCGAAAAGTTTAGCTGGCAAGGGTCACGATACTGCTGTGGTGCTTGTTTGGCTTCAAGCTGTCATGGGTGGCATGGTGCACGGCAGCATTGGGGCACGGTACTGACACATCTTGTGACATGTACATGGCCGGTTCTGAACACGCATGCAGCCATGAGGCATGCCAGCGCATGGACTTTCAAAGCATGCAGTATTTGGTCACGCAACGCAACAACTTCTTTTACATCCTCATGGACAGCGGCGTCTTCATCGAGGGTGACAGCCTGGCAAAAGCGGTACCAAGTGGGAGTGCGTTCATAAAACCATGGTATGCAATGAACACATATGAGACTACGAATTTAATACCGTATTATGCATGTACTGTACATGTGCAATATGGGAGTTGAGGAAGGCTATTCTAAACTGGCATGAGCACGCGGCGAAAAGCTCTTTAAAGTCATACCAAAGCAGCACATGCTCATGGAGGTCGTTATCTGGATGGGTGAGTCCAATCATCGCATCGCTCGGAACCCGATGTGTTCCTTGGACTGCTTTGGCCATGTCACTGTACAAGAGCGAGGCATGCCATCTAGGAGAAACGATTTTGCATGGTGATCATTATGTGTCGATCATAGAGGAAAACCAATTGCATGCAAAGCATGTACATCATCATGGGCAAGCTTGCCATGGTTGCGTATGCAAAACGCCAAGACGATGCGATCACCTTGCCACGCACAAGTGCAATGAGGCATGTGCGCATTGAAGTGCACGCATGGCTTCACAATGGGAAGGCGCGTGCCTAAGGGAGCCCCTGCACGGTTGTCAAATGGCTCTTCCCCGTGACCATCTTGAATCCAGATCTCACCGCAAGAAAAGGTAGAGCATGGCACCGCAGTATTAAATGAAGAGGCAGCTGTGTTTACTTTTTTACATCTGCTCGACTGGGGTCCGGGTCGGCAACTACAGCGGCTCCACCAGCATGTCACCGATGGGCACCTCGGCGCCGTCGCTGGGGTCGACGGGGCATGCCGGCAACTCCAGCAGAGCGGCGGCATGCGCCCGCCGCCCGCAGCGCCGCCAGGGAGATGAGACCCGTCCAGCGGCGGACGAGCGCGCGCCCCGCTGCCCCCGAGCACCACGGAGCGCGCGCTGCGCCACGTGCCCGCGCCAGCCGCCGCAAGAAGCCTAGCGCTTCTGCTCCGAAGCATCCGCCCACTTCGAGGCCGAACACGACGAGGCGACACCTGCCACGCCGGTCGAGGCGGAGCTCAGGGTAGGTGCGGCGCTTGCGTGCTGCTGCCTGTTGGAGGGCGAGTCCAGGCACAGCGTCGCACCCGGCGCGAGCTTGCCACGCTGGACTGGGCTGACGAGCGTGGTGTCGACAGCCACCTGCACCCCCCGCCAGATGGGCAGTCCATTGGCGACGACCTCTATGCGCCGCGCATCACCACTGGCGGCCAGGTCCAGGTTCATGTCGCGTAGCGCGGTGCTGGCGGCCACGCGTGCCCTGGCTTCTCGGCAAACACGTGCCGCCGCGCGCTCAAGGGGACCAGCTCGGTGGGCCAGCACCCCCACACGCTGACCTGTGGTCTCCATAATCATCCAACGCCCCCCCACAGCGGCATCGCTTTTGTGCCAGGGGAGCGGCATGCGGAGGCGGCGTAAGAGCATGATCCGGAATTCGTCGCTGGGGACGGCGAAATCCGGTCCTGTGGGCAAAACAGTCATTGCGCAGCTCGCGCCGGGACCGCTTTGGGACAGCAGCAGCGCTCGAAATGCAGGGTCAAGGTCTGAAAAAAACAATTCGAGCGCGCGCTTCTCCACGGCAGCCCCGGCGCAACGCTGCCATCCTTTGCGCGTGGTTGGCGGGCCCACACTGTCAGCCTCCGCCGCGTGCGAGGGCGCGGCGCCATCGAGCAAGGACGTCCACGAGGGCGCCTCAAATCCATGCAGGCGCAGCCATGCAACTGCGCACTCTGCCTCCCTGGTGCATATAGCCCCGGCATCAATGGATCCCCCTGCTCCCCGCCCTCCCCTTGCAGCACTTCGTGCGCGTCCCTCGGCATCGTAGAAAAGGTAGCGGCTACTGCGGGCATAGAACATGGCGGCGAAGGGGGGCAAGCCTGAGAGCTGAGCATGATCGCGAAGGCCGCCAAGCATGCTTGCTCGGGAGATGTGGTCGTAAGCCCCCACGCCGTCAATGCCCAAGATGGTTGTGCGCGGGTCCGCTTCCGTGGCCGCCCGTACCAAGGCCTCGGGGCCCGCCCTCGTGCTGAGAGCGTACTGGAAAGGGGCACAGGCCTGCTTAAACTGCTCCGCAAACTGTTGCGCGAGTGTGCGACTGACGAGTCGTCGAAATACGTCGCCCATCACCAGTGCGCGCACACCTCCACCGGGTTTGCTAAGCGCTACGTTTTTGTCTACGTGCATGTCAAACTTAATGTTTCGAATCAAAACTGTGCTGCTGAAATGTGCTGTGGGGCAAACCGAGCGAACGATGGTGGTGGGGAGCAAACTCGTCCAAGGGTACTTCCGACTGTTGCCACGTACCCCGACAAGACCGCCGAGCGAATACGCACCACTAGTAAACGACATTCCTTCCAGGCGCGGCTTTTTGTGGCACATTCGCTTGCGCCCATCATTGGGCAAGTTGTTGCACAAGTCTGCAATCGTAAGCAATGTTTTCGGGCAAGGTTGTATGGCTACAGCATGCATGTACATGCTTACACGTCCATGCGACAACATGGCTGCGTTGATCAACATGTACTGGCTACAGCATGGAGGTTTCATAAAAGTTCTACTTGTTTTCATTTAATTTTACGTTTTTTCCCTCCCGCCCTGCCGAAGCTGCGAGGCCGTATTAGCCAACCCTCCTCCAAAGACTCAGTCAAAGTGAACATGTACGCGTCCTGCACATAATTCTTCGCCCAGTCTTGTGAGCACGAAAGCACGTCTAGCTTCCACGCCAGGCACAGCCCCCCCAGCATGCGTCAAACTGCTCAGTAGTAGAAGCATCATCAGCTCCGACTGGAGCACCCGCCAGCTTGGCCGCGCCAATCTCCGCACCCCCAGCTTGCGACAACGTGCTCCGTAGTCCGCTTGCCCCGTAGTAGCACCACCAGCTTGACCACGCACAGCCTCCGCAGCAGCAAAACACCAAAGCAGCATCAGCTCCTATCGGAGCACCCACCGGCAGTGCCACCGGTTTGGCCACGCCAGTCTCAGCACCCCTAGCATGCGTCAGCTTGCCCAGTAGTAGTAGCACCAGCTGGCCATGCGCAGCCACCGCAGCACTAAAGCACCAGCTGCTCCCAACGGAGCAGCATCCAGCTTAGCCGCGCCAGTCTCAGCACCCCCAGCTCGCATCAGCTGGCTCTGTAGTAGCACCACCAGCCTGGCCATGCGCATCAGCTTGCGTCCACCAGCTCGGCCGCGGCAGTCGCAGCACCAGCACTCACAGCTTGCGGCGCCGCACCATGTCTGCACCATCAGCTTGAGCGCGCCACCAGCTTGCGGCTACACATCCTAGCACCAGCCCATGAAGCACCACCAAGAACCACAGGCTGGCTGGTCATGGCCGGCCTGAGCACCAACGGCTTGAGTACAACCATGGCACACGGGGCGTTCCATCTGCAAAGAGGGGATACACCCTCCAGCAGCAAGGTTCCCCCAGCTATGCAGAAGCATCCAGGAGCGAACCGCCTTTCAGCATCGAGCACGGAGGGGATAACCCTCCAGCTGTACAAGGGGTCCCCCCAGCTATGCAGAAGCATCCAGGAGCGAACCGAGGTGAACATGTGTGTGTGTGTGTGTGTATGTATATGTGTTTTTTTTGCTCCTCTCTCGAGCACGGGGTGGCCAGCCTATGGTTTTTTTTTTTCTTGTTGCTCCTCTCTCGAGTACGGGGTGGCCATCCTATGGCTCTTTTTTTTTGGTTGCTTGCACCAGCAGCACACAGCGGCGCCGCCATCGCCAGCGCCATTGCGCCGCCATCGCCAGCGCCATTGAGGGGAGGCAGGTCCTGCGCAAGTTAGCGGTCCTGAAAAGGGTCGTTGTCAGCTGGTCTGGCCGTAGGGACTCCCACACATGTAAATTGACCATACAAACGAGCCCTCTGCGCACAAGCGTGCGCCCAGCAGTTGCCAACGTGCCTCGCATGCCCTCGCACATGATTAAGGCGCACGGATTCAGAAATCACATTCCATAGGCTTCGGTATAGCGGCCATTTTAACAAAAAGAATGTGGGCCGCAGGAATTCTATTATTCATGAGTCTTTTTCCTGTAATTTAGTTCGTTCTTTTGCTTCGTTCATGCACACGGGCGTCTTTTATCTTTCTTTTACTCGCCCGTGAAGATAAGGAAAAGAGCGTAGCGTGCATGTGTGAACGAATACAATAGATTTAATGCACGAATCTTGTGCTTATTTCGTACATCTTCTATCACTCTTTGTAATACTAATAAACTAAATGTAAGAACAAAGAAATGAATTCAATGAACTATATTTTATTACTATTTTATAAGGAATTCATGCATTTCACGCTCACACGCTTGCAATAACTTGAACGGCGACGTCCACATGCTGCGTTGACCAGAAGTTCTCCTTGGTGACATTAAGCGCCCACAGGCTGTCAGTGGTGATGAGTTCAACTTCCAAGAAAGCCTGAACCTCTGCGTCCTCAAGCATGAGCGGCGGGCAGACACAGCAATGGCAAGCGACACGCAACGCCTCAAGCTCAGCACGCGCGCAGCCATTACTGCCTGTTGCGCTGGCTTCAACACGACCTCCCATCGCGACCCAGGCACGCGGAGGCAGAGCATCATGCCATAGGACAAGTCCCCAACTCGCAACTTTATCCTCTTGCTCCAGCGTGGGGCCCCACGAGCCATCCACAGCTATCTGCCATCCGTTGCATTCAACGCTGGAAACCAGCGGTCCAGGACCCGAAGCACCAGGACCAGTCCGCCCAGGCACAGAGCCGCCGACGACGCGCGTCAACCACACGCTCTCGCCCACTGTCTCAAGCTGCCGGCCATGCAGGGAGACGCTTTGCTCGGCAGGCTTCCATTTGTCACGCCATGCAGTCAACAGGGCCTTCCAGGCGGCGCGATCCTGGGCAACAGCGATCCAGTCAGCAGTCGAAGCAATCTCCGACTCAACGAACTCTTGCAGGGTGCGATCGGGGGAAGGCCAGCTACCGCGCGTCGGGTGCGCAACTCCACTGTGAGGCTCGCGCTGAATTGCCCTCCACTGGCGCATACCGCGATAGTGCAGTGTCATCGCAGCAGGTCTGGACCGCTCAACCGGCATCCGCGCGACGTGGCCCCACCAAGCAAACACACGCGACACGAGCAGCTCACCCCAATCTGACAAGCCCAGCATGCGGGCATACTGCCGAGAGGCGCGTCTTCTGGCTGTGAAGTCCTGTGCCCACTGCAAGTGTGCTTCATCCCGGGAAAACCCGACAATGGCAGTGACCATGGACAACCACGCCGTGCGGAGGGACTGAACTAAAGAGGTGGTAGGCCGACAATGACATGCAGCCCACGACCACGTGCTAGTAACATACGTGTTGAGCAAGGCCAACCTGCGAGCAACAGCAACGCCGCGATGACAAAGCACCGGCCTATACTGGAAGAACGCTCTCCAGGCCCTAGCCAGCAAAGCTGCGCCCACGTCTGCGTTGCTCACTTCGAACCCCACAGGCAAACCCAAGTAAGTGACGCGCCCCACCACAGGGAAATCAAGCTGCACAAGCGAGCCAGGAAGGGCCGTCCAAGGTGCCGCTATCACCCGCGTCTTGTCAACATTAACCTCAAGCCCCATGCACCTAAGTTCGTGACGCACGTCCGCGAGGAGCTGACTCAACTGCGAGACGCTGCGACTGAACAGGATAAGGTCATCGGCATAGGCCCACATCCATTGTTGGACTTGTCCCACATTGAGTGGGGCCTGACGGCCTTGATCTTGCCATTTGTCCTGCAACCGGCTGCAAAGATCATCCACAGCTAAACTGAAAAGGGAGGCACTCAGCGTGCCACCTTGCACAATGCCCCGCGCCATGGGGCACGCCCACTCTTCGCCAGCGACAGAGAAGTGAACATCAGACTGAACAAGCACTTCAGCGACAGCAAGGACTTCATGGGAAGCCTCACCGTACGCCGGCCGTAGCACACGCAGCAACGCATGCCTGTGGATTCTATCAAAGGCCTGCGCCACATCAAGTTTCACGCCCACAAGATGTTCCCGCCACTCTTTGGATTTATCAATCAACGAGCGACATGCAGTCACTGCTTCAGCACCCTGAGCATGGGGACGGCAGCCAGTCTGTCCCCCCCGGTAAAGGGCAACACGCGGCTCCAAGCGCTTCCAGAGCATTTTGGCGTAGAGCTTCTGGAGAACCGAACTCAAAACGATAGGCCGCTAAATGCTTTCCCGTCAGCGGGTGCGTAATCTTCGGAATTAGCACCGCAACATGCGTTCTCCAGTCTGTAGGATACGGTGCCCGACGGCGGAACACATCGTTGAACATGCGCAGCAATTCATCAGCAACGTCGGAGAAAAGCAGTTGTGAGACAAGCTCGGCACGGACCGAATCAGCACCCGTAGCTTTACGGCGCTTCTTCAACTCAGCTGCAGCACACACTGAGCACACACAAGCTCTTCCATGCTGAAATCACCAACAGGCAAGCATGCAGCCGACGACGCGGCCTCGCTCAGTTCATCCTCCCAGCGACGGCGGGCCTCATCGCCCGCCTCGCCAAACTTCTCAAGCATGAAAGCTTTCAAGTGGGCGACCGCTTGCTTCGCACCATGATGATGTATGAAGAACCGATGCATGTCCGAACGCTTCTTCCGCTGGAGGTGGCGGATAGCACCCGGATGCCCCTGAGCAGCTTGCCCGAGCTTTGAATTGGGCGCGTTCTTGGGCCCGCAACTCAGCAATGCGTCGCGACAACTTTTCCCGCTCCACACAGTCAGGAGTGGCGTGCTTCAAGTCAACAAGCTGGCGAACCGCAGGGGGGTCGCGGAAACGCCACGAATCAGACCGACGGCGACTGCAACGTGCGACCCAAGCAAAGTCCAGAGCAGTCCACGGCTTGTCGACAGGACGATACGCCCGTAGCAACTCCACCGCGTCACGCACAGCATCGCACGGGAACTGCCATCTACCACACGAATGGAAGACATTGGCGTCGCGCAAGTCCCGCCGTTTCAACCGCTGGGCACTCAATTCCAACGCAACGCAGTGGTGGTCAGTGCCTAGCGCCATTCGGAGGTGTGGCAACACTACTGCTTCAGCAGCAACACGCAGAGGGCTTGCAAGCCTGGTGATGAAGTAATCCAGAGATTTTTGCGTGCCACGATGTGACACCCACGTGGGCTCGCCAGGCGACTGGAGTTGCATCCCCCTTTCATGCAGCACGTCCCACGCCAAGCAAGCCCTGCCATCATACAGCCAAGCTTGATGAACATCAACATTAAGGTCAGCCCCCACACACAAACAGCCAGGCAGGGAGGCGACAGTCTCAACAAAGTCTTGAACGCTGTCATCGAAGGCTTCCAGTGAGCGGCCTGAGTGAGGGAAATGCATGCTACCGAACCAGACAGGCTTCGTCAAGTTGGCCAACTTCGCCCTCACAATCAACCCGCCGCTACACAGGCGCACGCCGTCTAGGGAGCACAAGGCAGAGTTGCGGAAAGCAACGACCTGGTTCAACCAAGCACCCGGCGCCGACGTCGCAACAAGAGTGAAATCGGGAACAGTGACCGGGTCAAGCTCCCATGAATTCGCAGCAATCGCAAGTCCCCCGACCTCTTGAAGGGCGAGAACATCAAAATCAGCAGTACTGTCAAGGAGATGCCGGACAACCATAACGGACTTGCCCCGCAAGTTCCAGCTCGCGGCGCGTGCAGGCACCGCGGCCGGTGAAACATCAACTCTCTGCAAATCAGTCTCGAAACGCCCGCCAGCGCGTGGCGACAGTCTCTTCAGTCACGCCAAGCGCCTCAGCCACCTGAGCCGGATTCAACCAATATGGCGAATCATCACCGTTGACATGCTTGATTGGCAGGGCGGTTGAAGTCGGCGCTTGCGCACTCACACTCTGCAACACACGCTTATCATGCACCCACACTTCCCCCCTACGCCATCCAAGCTCAACTTTGTGCTTCTCTTCCGACGCCAAGCTGGGCTGGAGCTGCTCCAGGAAGCGCACGGTCAACACGACAGCTCGAATCCTAGCCCGCTCTTCTGGGGTGCGATTCTGGCTCGCCCACAAAGGCTTGTCACGGGAACATGCGGCCTTGCTTTTGGGCGTGATGTCTTTCCATCTCGCAATGAATGCCCGCTGCTTCTGTCTCATGGAGCGAAATCCGTCACCAGGTTCAACCTTAAGATGCACAATTTTGTTGTCACGGAAGTCCGACCTATGCGACTGTACAAGCAACTTCAACTCCTCATCCTCGTACAAGACCTTCAGAGACTCATCGATTTCCTGTCGCTTGTCCACAGCAAACCCCCCAACAACCATCTGGAAGGTAGGATCCTGCGGGTCAAAGCCTCTCGTAGAACCTGGGGCTTGCTGATTTGCCCAGCCGGTGTACATGGTTCTTCCCGCACGCGAGCCATGAGTTGAATGTGGCGACGCTTGTCCGTCATCTGGGCACCGTCTATAAGTCGCCTCAAGAGCATCCAATCTTGCCTCAATCACCGCGAATTTCGCATCTGATTGAGCCTGCAGACTCTTCACCGTGTCCTGCAACTGCTTCTGCAATCCTTCATGTTGGCTACGGGACTCTGCCGAGAGGGAAGCCCTCATGTCCAAGAAATGTCGTTGCCCTTGTTTTCCTTGTTTAACTTGTTTCCCAGTTTCACTTAAAATTCTTCGGAGAACGGTGGTCCAGGGACTCTGGAAGTACAGACGTAGTACGCCGGGGACTGCCGTGGCTGGAAAGTCGACTTTGCTAGTACAAATCTAGTACGCCGGGGACGACCTTTGTAGTACAGACGCAGTACGCCGCGGACACGCGCAGCTTCCGTGGCTGGAAAGTCGATTTTTGCAGTACAGACGTAATACGCCGCGGACACGCGGAGCTTCCGTGGCTGGGAAGTAGACTTTTGTAGTACAGACGTAGTACGCCGCGGACACGCGGAGAATAGCATGGTGACGGACATCTGGGCGCTTGAAAAACACCGCAAATAGCACGGTAACGGACATCTGGGCGCTTGAAAACACCGCCAATAGCATGGTAACGGACTTCCACACGCGTGAAGACACGGGGATGCTTTTGTCTTTTCTCGTCGAAAACCTCGCAAATATCGTGGGACTCGGATTCCGGGATGTCGAAACCATCGCAAATATCGTGGGACTCGAGTTCCGGGGCCTCGAAAACCTCGCAAATATCGAATTCCGGGACGTCGAAACCATCGCAAATAACGTGGGACTCGAGTTCCTCGAAAAGCTCGCAAAATTTCGTGGGACTCGAATGCCGGGGCCTCGAAATCCTCGCAACTATCGTGGGACTCCAATTCCGGGAATTCGAAACCATCGCACATATCGCGGGACTCGACAGCCGTCGAAAACCACGCAAATAGCGTGGGACCCGAATTCCGGGATGTCGAAACCCTCGCAAATATCGTGGGACTCGAATTCCGGGGCCTCGAAAACCTCGCCAAATTCCGGGGCGTCGAAAACCTGGGAAATATCGTGGGGCTCGAATGTGAATGCCATGCAGTGGAAGTGCATAGAAGTGCAATGCACAGAGTCTAGAACCATATAAGTGCATACAGTTGTCCAAGTGCATTCAGTTCAAGTGCATATCAGCCTCTTGGACAGTTCTGGTCGAATGCACTTGCTCAAGTGCATAGAGTTCAACAGTGTCGAGTTCAAGTCCGTTAACCTCATATGTAGAGAATACAAATGAAGTGCATAGAGTTGACCACAAGTGCATGGCATTCAACTCAAGACACACTTGAATGCCATGCAGTTCAAGTGCATACGCGTCCAGTCCAGAATACCAGTGCAGTATACAAGTGAGTATGCAACCATGTAAGTGCATACACTTGTCCAAGTGCATACAATTCGAGTGCAAGGAGTCGAGTGCCTGCAGTCAACGCACGGCAAATCGACGCTTTCGGGCCATCCCTTTTCTAGTTTTAAATTGGCTCTATGTTTAACATATGATCTTTATCAACTTAAGGGGGAGGCTTTCATTCTAGAAACTTAAATGAGCCGTGGTTTTTATCCCTAGAAGATTTTCTATGAAATAACGATCCCTTCCGCGGAACCCTTCCGCGGTCCTTCCGCGAGTATTGTTTTTGCTCGTCTGCTTCCTTTGCTTCCGCGGACGCTTCCGCGGACTGATTTCGCTCATTTTTGAGAAACTTGCTTCCGCGAGTAGGTCCGTAAGATATAAACTCGAACACACGTCGGGTGGTCCAAAGCGTGCGAGCTCGAGGAAACACCGTGTTGAAACTTGGAAGGGGTTCGATTGCTACTCGCAGACTGCTTGGAAAGTTGTGGATAGAGAAGGGCTTGCATGGTTTCGCGACCTGTTTTGCAGCGCCCGCCTTTGGAGGCATGCATGTCATAGTGATAGATAGGGCAGTTCTGGGATGTAGTGTGCTACCCTGGAACTATGCGACTACACGATGAGACGCGCGTTCCATGTGAGAATGCTGCAGCTTGAGCTGGCAGCAGCTGCGCAGCTGCACCATCTATTTTCAAGAGCGCGGACTCAGTAGGAAGGGCCTGGGCCTTCAGATGGGCACGCGGGCTTCCGCGCGGAGCTTCCGCGGAGCTTCCGCGGCGTTTCCGCCGAGTTCGCGTCAAACTTCACAAATATAAGGCTTCCAAGGCTTCGAAAGCCTGGTTTTGGGACGCTCGAGCCTCAAGATCCGACTTGTTTGCTTTATGGTCGAGAGTTTACATGGGTTTTTGGGTTTTTTGAATCCTTGTGCAGGAAGCTTGGCCCGGGGTCTCTATAGAAGCCTTATTTTGAATAGGGTCCATCGCTTTCGTACGAAAGGCTGTAGCCTCAAAACTCCCAGAAAACACCAAGGAAATTCTGTATAACCCACTCTGAACCAGGCATCTGAAACCCACATCAAATAGCACGCCCACTGGCCTCCAGGAATACAACAAGCATTCTATCGTCGCTTGCGCGGGAGCTTCCGCGGAGATGTGCTTCCGCAACCCTTCCGCGTGCTTCCGCGGCCACAGTCCCGTGCACTTTCGCGCCCCGGTTCCCGGAGTTATTTCCGCTATAAATATCTCACAAGAGACGAAAAACACCGCTGCTCAAATGTTCTGATGGTGTGCGTGGGGCGTTTTTGGTTCCATGGGTCGATTCCAGTCCATGAGGGCCATCGCCGTTTCGAGAGCATTGCTGATGATTTTTCTGTATCTTGGCTTCGTAAGTCTGGCGCCATCAGACGGCCTGTGGCCTACGTACGAGACGGGCTGGGCAGTTGGCCGGGCGACGACCTCATGCGCAAGGACGTTGAACAAGAGCTGGTGCGCTGGCGAAACGACAAAGAAGCCAAGCTGCCATTGCGCGAGCTCACGGTTTTGGCACGTGATCCTGACGAGGCCTTTGCTGCTGCTCTTGGTTCTGCAAGAGCGTCAACCATCGTACTGTCTTTGTCCTCCTGGCCCAGCCATGTCCGTGTGATTCGTGATTCGTGAGTACTTGCAAGAACGGCGTTTGGAGCCCTGTGGACGCAATGTGCCTCAAGCGTGTTTGGGTTGCCTGGCCTTCGTGGAGAACGCGGGGGGCGCATGCCGCACTGAGGCGGAGCGCGGTTGACACCACACTCGTGTCGGCCTTCACCGCTGCGGGCGCGCCGAGAAGGCACGCTTGTCGCGGCGAGTGCGCCTGCCGTTGGCTTCCTGCGCCTGCTCGCGTGGCGCCGGGCCCACCCCGCGCCTCCTTCCCCGCGCTGCGTGCACGTCGGCCTATGTCCACCTTCTGGAAGCGTCGCCGCACATGCCACTTCATGAAGAATGTTTGTGCCTAGGCCTTGTCTGGACCACACACACACACAGATGCGGAATGCACGTCAGCCTGATACAGCAAACCAGACATCACGTCCGGAACATGTCATAGCTTGTTACAGCTTATTTTGCTGGTTTGGCACATAACAGGAATAAAGAGAGGCCCGATCAACAGCTGAACCAGGACGTCGTGCATGTCACGACCATCTCGTCGCAACGATCTCCAGAAAATGTACTGGGCGGACGAGGCAGCCATCAGAACCTTGGTGGGCAGATTGAGGACAGGGGTACAGCAGGCATGCGGAAGCGGTCCCGCTGGCGACATTGTGTTCATGATACATGAGCGCCAGTGCCAGTACCAGATCTGCTCCCAAAAGGACTTCTTTCAGAGAACTCTCGTCGGTCTCCGTTGCGGTTGATGCCGTTGCAGGCCTTGACCAACGCATTGTAGACGCCGCCGGAGAGTTGTTTGGGTACAGTTTCTTTGTCTGTGTGATGTAGACGTCACCGGTGTCGCGGTGCTTCGAAACACACAACACTGCCACCGAACCCGAAGACTGGAGCGCATTGCGCGATCGATTCGATTCGATATAAATGTCACCGAAGCACGCATGATTGAATTGACAGCCGTGAACGACATTTCCTCTACAATCCCTGACCAAGAAACCTGACAACTCCGCTCCGGACAGTGCGATTTCTGCGGCGCACATGCAGCACTGCTGCGGCGGCCCCGGCGTCAGGGCACAAAAGGCTCCCGCCACGCATCAGCGCAAGGCGGCGCGGATGTGCAGAAGGAGGAGCGCGACAACTCCCCGTTGCCGCGCCATTATTGCCCAGCCACGGCAGCGCCAGTGGAAACATGCGGACAGGCTCAGCTTGGTGGCTGACTTCAGCACTTGTCCCCTGCTTTGACCAATCTCCGCGGGGTCATGGGAAAAGACCTGGGTGCGCGCATTGCCGGCTCCTCGGAAAGGCGATTGGAGAAACAAGTTCTCAATGTCTCTAGCATTGGGCAGAGCACACATGGGATCGCCCAGTTGCAGTGAATCTGCTGTTTTCGGGTCGCTGCACATCGTAGTTCTCCATTTGTGGATAGTCGGCAGTTGGCCCACATGGTGCCTGACTTCGATTTTTCCGCAGAAGTTTCTGTTCTACATGCAAATTATTGCACAGTCGCGGAACGACTAGGCTGCCACCTGATGCACGCTGATGCGAGACATTTTTCGAGTCCTGCGTGGAGCTCAGCACTGCCTCAGCAGCTTTGCGACAGGAACTATTGAAACTACTCCGCCGCTCCGCCATGCAGGCTAAGTGTTAGAACTGCATAGAAATATGAAGAAACAAACATCGAACACGTCATCTCATCCCGGCACGGAAGATTTTGGGAAGTGCAGCCCTGGGCAGAGCCAGCGGAGCATCCTAATGGTTCCAAATGTGTAGAAACGAGACTACCCAGTGACTACTCTCCAACCCTGTCCGTCTTTTCCAGTCAGGTGCTTGGGGTTTCCCATTAAGGGTCCATCTCACATGTCATTGATGCTCTCGAGAAACCCCAGATGAATTCAGGGCCTGTCTGCACGGATCTCAGCATTTCGGGGTCCATGCGGAGTCCATGCTGCACAATCCAAGGGCGGACTGAGGTTTATTGAAGGCATGGGGCATGGTGAGATACTGCGAGGCAGACTACACTTCTCTGAAGGGCTGGCCTTTACAATGCCTCGTCCTAAGCATGGCAATCCAAACACCCCTCCACTTACAATAACACCAGCAACGACTAATCTTGAATATTTGGAGCGCCGCAAAAGTTGATGAATATCACCCTTCGGCTGCGGGAATATACGGTAGGGGGGGGGGCAAAACGGCAAAGGCGAGGTTTGGCGAGCTTGGAAAAATATGTTTAGAGCTCAGGACTTCGGATTTGAGGGGTGAGCGCGTGTTGATGTTGAGGTGTTGGAGCTTCCCCTGCTGAGCCCAATTTCGTGAGACGCGGTGAAACGCGGAGCCACGTCTGCCATCGCAAAAGATTGGTGCCCTGAGTCGGAGCTTTCTCTGCAAGGTTCTTCTCTCCAAGCTGACGGCACATGTTTCATGCATTGTGGCACAACTGGGATGCTTTGCAAGTTTCTGACCACCTAGGAGGAACTAGAGATTTCATGGGATTTCGTGCCAAAGCCCTGCCCGAAATCTTGGAATGCGATATAAGAGACTTGGAGCGACCAGGGCACCAATGTCAAGCAGGGACTAGGATGTCATTTCTTTTTTTTTGGGCCGGGGGGGGCGGGGGGGGGGGGAGGGTGTTTCCGGGGTTTGGGCTGGTTTGTGGCTGTGTGATGTCCGCCGTGTTCGGGCATCCGCAGTACGCAAATCTCTAAGTGAATTCGCTCCTCACCGTGGGCCGAACGCCCCTCCTGATGAACAGGTCACGGCACTGTACTGCGCTGTACTCTGTGTAGAAAGATCATTTAGAGTTGAGGAGATTCCAAGTCTTCCGACATGCAAAAAGCAGATCGCTCCAAGACAAGGCAAGGAATCGCTCAGCTGCCGGCTATGCGGCATTTCCTGGGCTGGTGATAAGACGTCCCTTCAATCAGAAGCCCAAGAACGCCGCAGCCAAAACCCTGGCAACAGATTCAGCTTTAGACCTTGCTGAAGGGATGGAAAAAAACACATCAGGCGCATCACCCTGGCCTTGATGGCGCCCAGTCTCCGGCTTACGCTCCACAGCCTGCGATGCGCGCTTCGTGTTCTTAGTTTTTGGCAGTTCACACGGCCTCAGCACACTTTTGCACTACACGTTGCACATCGTTTTATATCATTTTTTACATGCCAAATTTCCCAAAGTCCCTTAAGCTTGCTTTAGTACTTGAAGATCTCGGAGTGCACAAAAGTTGCAGGAAAGCTCTCGGGGTTGCGTGATGATTCGTGACAGGTACTGAGGTGTATCCCTGTCATCATTGTATGCTTTCGGGAAATCCTTCATCGCGACCACCTTTCAGCACTCGCAAGAACTCCGCACATAACTACAGTGTTCATGTTCAAACTGACAGAAGACAAACTGCCGAGAGCTCTTTTACAGGCAGCCGGGTTCCTGCTGGATGCAGGAAGCCACACGCTCGCAACAGCCGTTCGCTGCATCTTCCCAGGCCTCCAACACTCACAGACCCTCACTCAACGTCCAGCTGCCCAAACGGAAAACAGCAAACAACAACTTTCAGGCGTTCCTGATGAGAGGAGGGCCTGGGACCAACTTCCCCGTCAACCCTTAATAACTTTCAGTCCAACAAATCCAAACCCCAAACTGGTCCGAAATAAAGGGGGCAAACAGGTGCTCTCAACGTTTCAAGCAGCGTCTCCATCTCCCAAAATGATAGGAAACGTTCGGAAACCACATGCGAAGCAAAGACCTTCACCCCAACTTAGGCACCTGTGACCTAAACTCCATTCAAAACCCGGATTCGATAGAGTCGTCTACAAAAGACCTGTCATTCCCACTTCATGAAATTACTATTCACCCCATTGCCCCTATCGGCGAAGGAGCTGAAATGCGTTAGAGCCGAAACTTATTCGTTGGCATGTTGCAATGAGAGCGGTGGGCAACACTGCTTAGCCACAAGGATTCCGACTTAGAGGCGTTCAGTCGTAATCAAACAGATCACAGCTTTGTGGTGTTAGCTATGAGAAACACTTTCAAACGCCGCGAAGCAAGCAGAAACATGACAGTGACACAAGTCTGGTGTGTTCACAAGCTCATTAGACAAGCCTTCAGCACCGATGATGCGGCTCGGCCATGGCCTCCATAGCCTTGGCACCATGCAAAATGCGATCCAGAGATCTCGCAGGCTGTGCTGCGTTGCTGCACAGCACGCATCTGCGCACATCTGCACGCTGCACCCGTTTAAGGCGCCAGGGAGCCACCCTCCGCCCGCCGCCGTGCCAGAGCCAGGAGCCGACGGCGGAAGGGACCTGTTACCACCTCGGCTTCGAGATCTTCGCTTCAAGAGTTGCTTTGAGTTTGAGTTGCTCCCGCTTCCGGTTTTACTGTGCGTACAGCTCTCCCAACCAAGTGCACTTACGCATTGCTGACGAGGATGTTTTTCCAAGATCCAAACCGGTAGAAACATTACATGAAGCAACGCAAACACAGGGCGGGGGGGCTAGCGGTCGACCTGCTTATCTGGTTGGGTTTTGTGGCTGAAGGGGCGTTGCCATGAGATGTGCGGAGAGAAACTTAGCGCAAGAGATATGGTGTGAGACTCCGAGACACTTTGCAGTTTCCCATCAAACACATCCCGAACAATCAGGTTTTTTCTCGGGTCAAGCCTGGCAGAGGAGTTGTGTGTCAATGAGCGAGGCGAGCTTGAGGGCCTGGCACAGTGCCAGTGGGCTTGGCTGATGCACGATAGGCCCGCATATGCTATGGGCAGAACATGGCAGCTATGGGTTTCTCGTTCGCGGTGATGACAAAACTTGGTACGATGATACCGCTTCCGCCAAAGCCTCAAATCATACTTTGACCGCCGGCTGCCGGTTCGGGCCTGTAGTGCTGTAAAGGTGACTTTAATGTCGGGTCCGAGTCAGAGTCAGGGATCCGTTCACGTGGTCAGACCTACTGGAACTTGAGGTGTCGTCCCATTCTGCAACGCCGCCGGATGCTCGCGAAAGTATCAGCCCTCATCTGGCCTAGCCAACGCCTATACATGACCTCGGGTTCCTCAAGAGTAACCATCTTGACTAACCGTAACATCCCAAATCCCAAGCCTGTGTCCGAGAGTCCACTGGTACAGCGATCTCCTTGACTGGATCCCTCACCCGTCAGCCCTCTCTAAGATGAAGAACAGCAGGCATCGGGGGCGCTTTGCTTTCCTCAAGCGTCGGTTTGCTCTCTCACGGGGAACGAAAGGAATCGTAAGTCTGGTCGGCTGCGTATACGTGTTCAAGACAACGGCCGTCCTCTGTCAGTGTGGCTTTGCGATCAATGGTGAACACGTCTTAGCACCGTCGGCCCCAAAGACCACAAAAGACCAACCAACCCTCAAAGTCCGAGTCACTTGAATCGCCTCAAAACAGAACATGACAGGCATAACTGCGACATAACGCAACCCATCACAACCCTCAGCTCTACAGCACAAAGCTCCCAGCACTGTCCTTGCCGTGCTCCAGGGCCAGGGCGAAAGACAAGGCCCTCTCGAACACCCGGACCTGGGGAGTCGAGGGCTCCAGGTCTCGCAAGGGTTTCGTTCTTGAGGCACTTGTTGGTCCTGTGTTGCAGATAAACTCCTGTGTTTTTGTCGATGCCCTTCGGTCCACTCACATGCGAGTCGCTGGTCAAAGATTTCATCAACTACGTATCGCTACGGTGGCGGCGGCGTAAGGTAACATTGAGGACTCACTGTGTTGATAGAAAGCAAACTTTCAGCAAACTGAGAACAACAAGATGCCTCGGATAGACTTTCCTTGACCGAAGTGTGAGTTGCATGTTGAGATATGAGGCTGCGGCAGGAGGCATCGATGCATTGCCCGACATTCGCCCAGCCCTCAGCGAAAGGGGAAACATAGGAGACATATTGACATCTTCTTGCTGCACTCTGCAACTCTGATTCCAGCCCGGTGTGAGTTTCAACTGGACATGCTATATCTAGCCACGCAAACGGGGAGAATCAAGCTGCTATAGCTCAGTTCCGATTCTTCAAAGGTTGTTGAGTAGAGATTCAGGTCACTGCTTGCAGTCGCCCATGCTCGAAAGGATCTTCCTCTTGTAGAGTCGGCTAGCAGCCGTCTTGCTACGCATTCAAGACAGGCTTCCAGTTTTTGAGGCCAAATGAGGCCACACGGCCTTATGGGCTTTTGGGGCCCCAGGCAATCAAGAAAAACTCTGAAGTCGACACTGCACCACCTTGCACAACACCGTCGGGCCTACGAACAAAACCAATACCAATTGCTGGCCCCAAAAATTGCTATGGTCGTTTAACGTGTTTTCTCGTTTTGCACATTTGCGCACAACAAAGCTCTGCGAATGGAGGAAAAGGCTGTGGGAGGACAGACATGGCTTCGCGTTTTGCTCTCGTTCACAGCCTTGGCCAATCGACCGAATCTTGAACCTGCAATTCAAACCTTCTCTTTTGGTGTTTTCTTTCTACACCTTATCGTCGCAGCTATGCAGCTAAACACTCCTCGTGAAAAACTCTTCCTAGGCCGCAATGCTGCTTTGCACAACCCCCCATAGCCCCATGGGCGCCCCATGGGCGCCCCGGCTCGCTCAGCGCGAAGTCGAGGAGCTGGGCAACGAGGTCGAAGATCACCCCTTTCTGCGTCACCGAGATCTGCCCAGCGGAGTGCGCTCACTGTTTCGTCTCGTTGTCACACCGACCCCGAGCAGCTGGTGATGTCTCAGGAGGGTCTTCAAATGGCTTCAAGAAGGGGGCTGTTGAGCGGCCTTGTGCCGAACGATTTACATGTACTGGGCAGGATGCTTGTCAAAATTCACAATGGCCTCAGAAAGGCCCCAAGTCACGGCCTCCGGCAGGAGAGCGCCCTCGCTGCGTTCGAGCAGCGCCCAGAGGCGGCCCTGCGTTCAAACGTTGGGAACCCCCTTTCTGTTTAAGTGCTTTCACTCGGTTCTTTAAGGCCTGTTAAGGCCTCAAGCCTTCACTTTGCCAAATTTGGGAGCAGGAGCAGGGACAGGGCCACCGGTGGCGGCTGAGGTTCCCGGTGAAGGACGGCTGAGGGTTCGTGAGGGTTCGTGATGGGAAGCGGGACACACTGCATACACTGCATCGAGAGGAGAGAACTCGGTGGGGGCAGGACAGGTCGAAGTCACATCGGCGACCTTGACAGTTGTTTTCCAGATGCAGGAAAGGGAAGAGTACGCGTGTCAGCCTGCCAGAAGGTTCTTGTGAGCTGTTTCTTCAAGTTTAAGACACTTAGGATGTGTTTGGGGTTCAACAATACCCAGACCTTGGGCACATTCAGATCACAGGAGCCGGCCACTGGCTTTATTAAACCATATTGACCCCGCATCGCTGCTTCTAGCCCCAGCCACAGACCCCACAGACCACAACAAAGACGCAATCAACGACCACCAGAATTAGCCTTCCAAGCAAACTCTGGGAGCGTGCAGAGGCGTGCAGAGGCCTGCGTCCGCAGCGCCTCTTCGTTGAGGCTGGCCATGAAACCTTTCCAGTCATTTTCAGTCTCAACAGCCGCTTCATGCCGCTTCCCAGCAACATCAGATGCCCTTTTCCCACCTCTTCCAATCTACTCAGAACCCCAAGAAAGCAAAGCGGTTCTTTTTTAAAGCCGTGTTTTTTGCCGTGTTTTGTCACTCCCCATGGAGGCGCTGCAGCCGTGGAACGCAGGTTCTTCACGCGGAGCGTGACGTGGCGCTCCTGAAAAGTTATACCGACATATCTATCTGGGTTCAAGTGAACTCAACTCGGTTCGAGCAGGGAGGGTAAGGGGGAAAAGGTTCATGCCCTATAAGCCTGCAGGGTTTGTAGCGTTTAACCCAGAAGCCTCGCAGCACAGCACAAGCTTCAATCGCCGCATGGAGTTCAACACAAAGACTTCCTTCAGAATTACCCAAAACCATCAGCAAAAGGCCGACCTGGAGCTTTTTTCAGGGAATTCGGACCGAAGATGCTCTCAAATTGCCCTAAATGCGGGAAACGCTATGGATTCTGCGGACCATAAAGTCGGCCTTTTTTGGCGTTGAGCTTTCAGCAACCATCTTTCACAGCTACCCGTTGCGATTTAACGCGCTTTGAAGGCTTAAGGCGCCCCCAAGTCTCAAAAATTGACTCCAAAATGTATTGGTTCCAGAGCGCCTTCACGCGCCGCGCCGCTGACTTCAGCTGGTCCCGTGGGGTTTGGGTCACCTGCAGGTTTCCGAAAGACTTCCGAAAGTTTCTGAAGTCGCAAGTACCTTGCAATCCAGCGCGAACTCCAGCGAGATCCGGCACCTGTGGCGTCGTCGGCCGCGACTTGGGGGTCCTGGCGAAGGTGCTGAGTTGCCTTTGGAAAAGGCTGCTGGGGGACAAAGAAGGGGCCAGAGGAGAGGCCCAAAATGGCCGGCCCAAGCAGTCTCGCATCTCTTCAAGCGGGGCGCTCTTTAGGCAGGGTGAGTTGTTTTTAATGTTTTTTTGTTGGCATGTCCCCTTAAGCCGACACCCCGACGCTTCTAGCGCACGAACCGACCTTGCTACAGGAATGAAGAGACAAGTGCTTCGAAAGGCCTATCGAAGTGAAGGAAACAGATTATCAACAAAGCGTGCAGATTCCCAGTCACGGCGCCTCGAATTCTTAACGATGCCAGAGTGGCCTCGGTTTCTCCTCGGTCTTCTTGTCGGTGCTCTGCGCAGTACCTCTTCGTGCGGCGGATTGAGGTTCAGAAGCATTCGTTCATGGCGAGAACGCATGGGTCTTGCGGAAGTCCCCCGGAAAGGCAGGCTCTGATCTCAGCGGTGGCACGCACAAACATCACCTAGACTGATCAACAGGATCAAGACATCTAGGTCATGGAGCCCCAGATGCGACACCAACAGCAATAGAGCTTCATGACGGCACCTTGCAGAAAGCTCTGCGCAGCTCTCTTTTTGAATCAAGCCTTGGGCGCTTTCCTGTACTTTGGCGTCGCGAAGGCAGCTGGTGCTCAGTTGGCAAAGGCCATGTCTAGGATAAGCCGTGTCTCCTCCGGCTAGTGGCTAGCTGTGATGGCTTGCGCGGGTTCGGGTGCCGAACCCGAGGGAACACAATCGGAACAGTTTGGAAATGTGGTGGTTTCTCCGAGGCTTCGGGTAGGTCGTCTGGCAGTTGCAATGGGGTCGGAAGAGCATAAAGCTCATGCCTCTAAATGTATGTGGTAGCTTGTTCACACTGG
>CAJNDS010002768.1:1092095-1117095 GCA_905221605.1 Symbiodinium natans | reverse complement strand
CGGAGGACCTCCCGGTTCGCAGCTAAGAGTTTTCTCAATATGCAGGCAGTCAAAGGCACTGGTGATTAGCCATTTCTTTGCCTCTCTATCAAGGGTTTCTGACGGTGGGTGTCTTATGATGCTTTCATATGCTTTCCAAGGTTCAAGACAAGAGCACAACCGAAGTGGGGATTCGCAGCCGCTGCCCCTATGATGACCAAGTGGCATGGAAGTACTGTGCGGGGGTGGTGACATTCAGCACAAAGATGTTGGTGTCCTCTCATGCACTCAATAGCTGCGCATCTGTGACCAAGATGCTGGCCTTGCCACAAGCATGCTAAGACCAAAACCGACACACGCACAAAGAGAGTGAGAGAGAGAGAGAGGTCTCACACGCACACACACGCACACACGCGCACACCTTCTCGGCATTGCGGCGGTAGAGCTGCTGCCTTGCACTTGCACTCTCATGTGCACTTTCATTCCCCCCCCCAATGGGGGGGGGGGGTAGTCCCCCGGGGGGGGGGGGGTATGCGGAAATAGGTCGCTGCCTATTCTGTCTTGTGCCTCATGTTAGGGGGGGGTTGGGGAGTCTCTTCGGCAGGCATAATGTTGCCAAAACGGAGTGCCCTTTCTTTTTCAAATTCACCCAGAGCCTCGGGCCCGGCTCGCTGGAGTTTTGGCACATGACACCAACACATCTTAAACATGAATCAAAGAGGTCATGGAAGAGGTCATGGCGAGAGAGATAGAGGTACACCTGATACATGTTGCTCGCGGCCTATTTTCTGACCCCCCCCCCACTGTCTCCAGAATAGGCCGCCGGAACTACCCAAAATAGGCGGGGACCTAAGTACCCCCCCCCCCAGATACCTATTGATAGGGGGGGGGAATGCACTTTCTCATGTGCAAGTCATGCTGAGCCTAAGATTAGAACAGATGCGGTGAGAAAAATACTTCAAGTCAGCAAATGCCTGAGCTCAGCGCAGCTCGAGCAGCGCATCTGAGACTTGAACTTTGCAAAACGATAGAAAGTAACTGCATTCTGAGCCGATGATATCACCGCCAAGCGATGGGGATTCAATTGCTTTCTCCAACACTCTGCCCCGAACATCCCCGAACCTAAAAAATTCGAGCCCGCCCTGAGTGGCTCACGAAATCCCAGGAAACCGCGGGAGATCTGTAATGGCCTCAACCTGCCAACTCATTTTGTACGAGTTGCATGATCATCCGCCAGTCTCTCCGAGTGATGCCCGTGGCCTGTGGGACGAGTTCGCATCGCTGAAGCTGTACAGTCTGACAGAAACGGGCACCAGACAGGAGGGTAAAGAAAGGTGTAGGAGTATGTGTAGGAATGTGTATAGTTTTCATTTTTTTTTTTGGGGGGGGGGGGGGGTGCGCCATGGTGCGCCTCTGGGTTCATGTTCCGGGCGACCTTCAGCCAGAGCTCCCACTCCTCATGGGAGACAAAACAATCCGCTGCGCCCTGCTCTCACAAAACCCCCGTACATCAGCCCCCTTACTCAGCAGAGCAAATGTCGTGCAAAGCGGAAGTCGGCCTTGGCCGGAATCGGGGCAGCAGTGGCAGCAGTTGGGCTCTGAATCGGCCATTTTGGACAAAAAAGAAGAGCGCATCTCAGCAAGAAGTCAACGCAAACAGTCGCAATCAGTCATAAACAGGCTTCGTCTTCGAACTCGCGGGACTGGAAAGCCGGCAACCTCTCCATGTAGCTCTTGACGGCGCCCTCCTGGCACAATGGAATGTTTGGCGAATATCCACGTATCCAGTGCTCCTATTTGTCTTTTGAAAAGGCCATGTGGGGCCCCTTGGCCCTTGGCCAGCAACCGTGGAGTTTCCACGGAGTTTCCACGGAGTTCCCACGGGGTTCCCGAGCTCAGAAGCCTCGAGGATGCCAGCACCATCAGCATCCAGAATATCGAAGGCGCGCTCGATGTCCCGCAGCTCCTCCCAAGGCGAAGGTTTGGTTCGAGCTGTTAGCTGTTACTCTGTGCACACTGGGCGCACACTGGGCTTGCAATAGGGATGAGGATGGTAACATCATCGAACTTCCATGACATACAGACATGCACCGTGGCTTTTCGACATGTCAACATGACAGTATTGCTCTTTTGCAGGGCTTTTTGTGGCCAACGGAGGGGCTTCTTTGCTACATGCCGCTCAGGCTGCTGCTTGAAATCTCTGACACAGAGCCCTGTCCAGAGGTGACTCACGCAGGAGACTGGGACACTCTGGGACACTTTGCCAATGTAGGCATAAAGACATACATGTACACCAAGACTGTCGACACTGCTTGCCGAGATCAGATAGACACTGGCCCCCGCAGCTTAACTGCCACAGCGACGCTGCAACATGAAGCTCGACATGCTCAACAATGCTCGCGGCAGGTCCTCAGGCGAATTGCCCGGCAGGTGGTTGGGATCGTCGTTGGTAAGCTGCCTCGGTAAAAGGCCGGGCTGGGGATTTCGAATTTGAAGGCTTACGGGCTTACAGTGGGAGCCTTTTGGCTAAGATTAGGTTCGATGACCCTATGGCAGACATGTGTCTCACACATCTCAACACAATGCACGGATTCACGCTATGCTGGATTGTGGCGGTTGCGAGCATGCAGCCCATGTATCCTGGCCTGGGCGCAACTCGTGCCACTCTAGCCCACTAGCTTTACATCATCGCTTGGGATTTGCCATTTCAAAGTACAAAAAGACACAGCCCTTTGTTACACCTTGCAGCTGCGAGAAATCCCCTCTTGATAGTTGCGATGTCCTAAACCTATCTATGCCCACAGCGCTCCTCAAGGAAATCGTACTCCTGCACATGAATGCGCCCAGAACACCCACAAGCATCCCCGAACTCCGGAAAATACCTCTGCATACCCTAAATGTCCCCTAAACACTGCTCAACTCCTAATGCCAGCACTACACCAAACCCGTAAAGGGCGGGAATCCCAGGGGCAGGAAGCGTTCCAGGCGCGCACTGCTATGGTTGGGACCCTGGCCATCCTCGACTTTGGGTTTTTTTGCGGCATCTCCGCTTGCTTTCGAAGGCTAGGGGGTGTCACTGTCAGTTACTGTCAAGGCCTGGGCGTGGGGGGCCGAATTTGTGGATCCGATCCTATTCGAGCCCCAGTCTCTGAAAGGTCTGGGTAGGATTTCGATAGAGCCCTACTCAAAGTCTGTCTCGACCGCTAACACCAAGCCATCACCTGAGAAGGGTTCGAACAAAATTATATGAACGAAATATTAAATGAAAAATCCCAGGTTTCTTTCGTTCATATGCCCGTATAATAATAGTACAATTTCCAGATTATTAAAGGAAAAATCGCTAGACCGCTCGTAAACTTTATTATTTTCTTGTGTCTTGTTTCTCACGCTCATACTATTATAAGAAAGCGAAATTAGTATTATTATGAGATTGAGCGATGTAAGCACAGGGCCGTTCATCATAAGCCCTTTAACGTACAACATGGGCGTCTCTTGGCATTATCTTCATTTTACTCGCCTTCTTTATAGTAAGTCATGTGTTCCTTTCACACTCGTAATAATAGTAATATTGCGTACATTCGTTCACCAGTTCTTTTCAATCGCTAACTTATTGTCTAACCCTATCAAGAGATTGAACAGCGTCAGGGGATTCAGCCGACCCCAAGACCCTGAACCAAGCCAAAGCCTCAACGGAACCAGTATGGTTCAAGCCGCGTGGTTAAAGGAGGTCGAAAGGGAGGCTTACATTCGTCTAGATCCCTGAACCCTCAGCTGGAATTGGCTCCTAATCTAATTTAAATCGAGATCCAGTATTCGATGCCAACTAACTCCAACCCAGTCCCTTGCGGGTGGGGGGCAAAGGTCAAGCCACACACCTGACAAAGCTAAACCCAAAGTAGAGCTCAATTCACCACATGCTGCTTTGGGGATCCCAACGCGCGATTGCCACCCCCAAAGCACAGACAAACAGACGCGCAGTCAGTCACACCATGGAGAAGGGATTGGCAACTGTATGATCAGAATTTGCAGTCCATCCTGCTTGGAGCCTCGCATCATGCTAGCAACTGCTAGTAAGCTTATGGCGGTTAAGGGTGGAGGGTGCAGGACAGTAAAGGATACCTGAAACACTCTGATCAGAAACTCTGCAAAGACCCTTAACCCAACACCGTGGACAAGGAACGTAGCCATGAGGCAGCAGAAGGGTAAGCCGTGAGCTCTGCCCCCACTTCTCTTCCTTGAAGCGGCATTCGGCTTCAGTTCGGAAGTTTACGAAGACTGGACGCACTGTATAGCTCGACCGAACGCAAGTACGGACACGTATGACTCAACATAAGACTTGGATCCCACATAAACCCACACAAGCCTTCAAAGCGCAGTTATATGCTCCTGGGCGCTACGCTAGTCTCACTAGTAGTAGGGTTCCTTTCGATATAGTGAAGTCCGGACTGTACCCACGAAAGTATTGAAGCTGTATAGGGTGACAATTTCACAGGTGCCCAGAACGCAGTCAAGGCAATCCCATTTTGCGGCCCGACCGAGCCGCTCCGGAAACGATGAACTCGTCGATCACTGCCTGGAGGATTCACAGGCTCGCAAAGTTTACGGGCGAAGCCTTTGCGACTTTGCGAAGCTTGCCTTTCATTTTATTATGGCTCCACACGCTACGAAGCCCACAGACCACAGACCCTGGAGACCCTGAGAAGGCGCTCAAAGCTCCTGAAAGCCATCCTACACCCCTCACCAGCCGAGCCTGTGCGCAGTTGGCAAAGTCTCCGAACTGGGCCTCTGCTTCAAAGCGGCGCAGCTACTCCAAACCCCCGGGCCCTGAAACTCCTGAAGCGGTCGCCCTCGCCTCCCAGCAAACCAGGGCATCCTCGTCGCCCAGCGAGTAGCCTTGGGGCATTCGGAGATGCCAATATTACTACGTTATATGAAGTTATATGGTCATGTCCGTCGAGTCGTATCAGTCATGTCAGCCATATCTTCGTGTTCATGAGGCCCTCTTGCAGGTTCTGCGGCAATTTTCCGCGAGGACTACTTTTCCAACGCGTGTGGTCGAGGGATGGAACACTTCAAACTCCCAAACCCAGCTGCCGTACTCGAAGGCCAGGGCCGCAGCTTCGGACCTGCGGCTGAGCAAAGCGCGCTTCGTTGGAACGGGGAACGAAACAAAAGAGAGGGCAGTTGGAATCTGCTGCAGCTTCGTGCTAGGTTGTAAGTTTGGGGTTGTAAGGTCATGTGCGGATTCCTTGGTGGCTTCCTTAGTTGAAGCTCATTCCGGCTTCTGACCTAAGCATCCTGGCACAACCCCGCGGTTCTTCTCTACTCTGGTGACGATGCTGCGATGACCTGCCATGGTAGATGCACTGCGCGCCGTATGAAACTGCATAAGGAGTCTGATTGGGGTCACAGACAACTCGGGTGCTGGCGCCTCCAACCGAAAAGCTTGAGTAAAGCTGGCAGTCAAGGTACAAGGGGCTGTTGTACGCGTAGAAGTTGGCCTGCCGATCACGCAAGCAAGCCGAGAAAGCCTCTGAAACAGAAAACTTCTTGGCAAGCGGTATGCTGCTCGATTCTGCGGGGGCAGTCTTGTCGTGTTTCCACCTCACTCCGAATCCTTCATGTGGACCTATTCCCTTGGAGCCCCTGCCTGGTTTCCCGGCGCCAGGGCCTGGGGAAGCAGCGACACGCCGGCACCCTTGACGGAGTCCTGCCATCAGGAAAAAGCCACGAGCACCTTAAGACTCAGACTTCGTGCTTGCGTGCCAAGTGACCTGGACGATGAGATGCCGCCTTAGCGAAGATTCATCTACCAGAGGGGGCTGACGGCAGGAGGGGGGGGGGGGGGGGGGGGGGGGGGCTGCAGCGGTGAGAAGAGGAAGCAGGCCTTTCAAGCACAGCTCTCCACAAAGCAGAGGGGCACTGGAGGCACCTCTCTTCTTCCACTTTTGAAGCAGGAGGGCTTGGAGGGATGGGAGCTATTGCTTGTGCCCCTCTTTACGACATCTGTGTTTAGTATTTAATGCTTGTCTCTTAAAATCTGGGGGTGGAAGGGGGGGGGAGGGCCCTCGTCTCTATTCGGAGTTCTGGGCTTTTGCTGCGGGTCTCGGATTCAGAGCTCTCCCCGTGATGTTTTGCCAGGGCGCTGGTTGAAGGTGCCCCGCACGCAATCCTGGCAGGATCCGGCCCGGGCCCACTCCCCCTGGTAGCCAGGGTATCTGGGAGGAGCTCTTAGAAGCAAAGCGGTTGAAGGCCTTCATATGCCTTATTACGCCTTCATCTCCACCTCACTTTCGGCTTCTTGCCTGGCCCGCCAGCCGGACGTTGCGGTTCGGCAGCCTCTCCTGAAACTGGGACCGAAGACTGGCGCTTTTTCCAGGCGTTTCTAGGCGTTTCTAGGGGCCCTCGATATAACCTGGGAATGATAATGAGCGAAACTTTCTGCAAAGATGCGAGAGAAGCTCGAGCCCCAGCCCCGCCCGCCCCTCCCTTGAGTGGAGGCTGCAAAGCGAGCTTCGTGACCGGCAACTGCCCAGCTCCCCGTTGCTCCAGCATCGCCCGCCTGACTGCTTAAACAGGGTCCTTCGGAGCTTTCGGAGCACAGGCTTGAGGATTTAGAGGTCAGAGGATTCGGGTTGGGGTTCAGGGTCCCTTAGATGTCCAGAGTTCTCCGAGGGGGTGCAACACTGACGGGGCACCATTCTCTATATGAGGCTCACCGTGAAGCTCACCCAGCAGCCAAGAAGCCCAAATATCACGGTGCAACAGGATGGAGCAGAAAGCGAGCTGTTCCTCAGAGATGGGCCGCATCACAGGCTACAAAAACATTATCCGTTAGGCTGGGCGGGGTGTGTGTGTGGGGGATGCTGGGGGATGCTGGGGGCTTTGGAGGTTACATAAAGCGACGACAATCCAAGAACTTGGAGGTGAAATCATTAGGAGATCGACGAGCACGCACTGGGCTCATGGTCTCCAAACTTGCTGGTTGAGGCCCAAGGCTTGCGGTTAAGGCTGTCACTTCTAAGATTCGAAGTCGAATTCAGTTTTTTTGCAAGTGGTTGGGGAAAGGGGTAGGGCCCGGGGCGTTCCTGCCGGGACACCGCCGTGGCGAAGTCCACACGACCTCCTGGCCCGAACATGGCACGGCCTGTGCGGGAAAGGAGGGGGGGTTCCGGGGGTTCCAGATTCAAGGCGAACACGCCAGATCTGCTTTCCAGTCCAGGTGGCGCTTCTGCAGAAGCTTCTCGACCTTGCCCAGGGGTTCTTGGAGGCCGTTGCGGGTTTCAGGATGGGTGTTGGGCGCTTGTCAATGGGTTGCCCCGGCTTCCGGCTTCCAGGGCCGAGGAGAGCTGGTTTTAGGAGTGTCGCTCAGATCTCTCACTCTCTCTCTCTGCTACAGCCCAGCTCTGCAGAGAAAACGGCTACTCGGCGCTGGGGGGGCCTCCGGGTGCGAGGTGACGCCCTCGGGGATCCCGGTCATGGCGTGGCCTCTTTTTTGAATGCGTGTGAGGGAGGGAGCGAGAGAGAGAGAGAGAGAGAGAGAGAGGGAGAGAGGGAGAGAGAGAGAGAGAGAGAGACCGAGAGGGAGAGGGAGTGGGAGCGGTAGGGGGAGGGGAGAGGAGGGAGGGCCTCCTTGAAAAAGATAATTAGAGCACTGCAAAGTAGCACTGCTTGTTTATACCTGCTTTCGGAGGTTTGGTCTTTCAGGTGACTGGATGTTCAAGCGGATGAGCCTGCCGGGATGTTTCCTAAACCCCATCCCCCGTTTAGCCGCTTAGCCATTTGCGATGAATTCCAAACTTCTTCAAAATCCCCTTCCCCTTGAGCTCCCCGGCCAATCCGGCGTAACGTCTCGAGGGGCACGCCCGTGACGCCCTTCACCTGCAATGACTTCAGTGGCGAGGGCTTTGCGGCGCGTAAAGCTTGAGGGCCCCTCCCCATCATCACGGTACTTGGCATGAGATCTCGCAAAAGCTCATGGTGTTCTGCGCGATCTGTCTCTCATCGGGAATTGAAGATTTGGGTCACAAACTTAAAGCCCGTACTTGTGATACTTGCAGTACGCTCCTTACAGCTCGCAGGTGTACTTTCCAGTGGGTTGCTTGATACATTGTTGATACACCTTCAGCCTTCTGCAGGAAGCAAAGTTCAAGCCACCGAAGCCCAAACCATCCTAAACCCTCCAAAGCCCCTGAAGGGTCCAGAAAGCAGCCCCAGGCGGCCTGCTTGGGCCGCCGGCCCTCGTCGATTCGGCCGCGGTATTTCTGCAAGACCCAATCGATGCCGTGCTTCCTGTGCCTTGAGTTTTCGCTTTGAATTTGCTTGGGAGCTTCGCGTGTCCTTTGGTTCCTGCCTTCAGTAAGGCGCAGGGGAGGGGGAGAGCAAGGGTAGGGGCCAGAAAATCCCGAAATTGCACAAAAGAAGTCGGAAATCTACGGTCGCGCCGCTCTATCATGAAAATTATGCCCTTGCCGTTGCCTTTCATGCTCCCCGGTCTGGGAACACTGTGCAAAAATCTCGTGAGTTCCATGAACGCCTTTTCGATACTAGTCGTAACTCTGAACGGTGCTGGCATGTGACCGGTCTTTGTGCAAGAACTCGGCGTCCAGATTACTCCAGATTGCCTCGCGCATTTCCTCACGTGGCCACGCAATGCCACGCACTGGAAGAAGGGTTTTCAAACTAGCAGTGCCAAACATGTGCGACTGGCATCCTGGTCTTTCTTGGCGTCACGGTTGGCTCAGCTAGGTTCTGCTGACGTCAATGGCGGGGTGGAGGCAAGGAGCGGGGAGCTCATGACAATCTCCTGCAGTCCGAAGGAACCCCGTGCTGATGACAGGTCCAAGGCTCTGCTACCTCAGACTCGCTGACCACACCCTCACGCGCCAGAGCTGCTGCGTAGATCTTCGTAACCTTTTGCAGCAGCATTCAGCTGCATTCATCTGCGCACGGGTGCTTCGATACTGCTGTACAGTCTTCAAGGATGCCTGTTCGTTGAGGTAGACCTTTTCTCCCAATGCCACACTCGAGCCCTTCCTCTTTTCATCTAGAACCGTGATATACCGTGATTGTCCCAGTCGCAACTAGAGTTGCAAACACAATAAACAAGACCCCGACGCTGGATCACACTCTCCGACTCCGGTGGCTCTAGTTGGTTTTCAGGAAAACTCGCAATGCAAAGTGCTGGAACAAACCACATTCCCAACAACTAACCGCCAGATACTAGGAACCTTAACTAAAAAGAGGCCTTCACATGATCAACACTCAACACGACACCCCGGCAGCCTCAAAGCCGAGCAGAGTACAAGCCCGTAGAATACCCTAGCGGCCCAACCCTCTCAGGCCTCCGGATGTTCGCGGACCCGTGCCTGAAGTTGCCCGGGCTGAGTTAGGCCGCCCTGGAAAACCAACAAACATTCTGGTTCCACAATGTTCCACATCTTTCGTCACGTGGTGCGTCTGGAAAATGCCCAGGCACGTATGAGAGTGGGTGGAATACATCTGGCCGGTCGGTCTCATTGTGGCCAAACCTGTGCTTTCGGGGACCACGGTTCCCTCAAACATTGCGCTCTGAATCACATGAGGTCGTAGCCCTACCAGGCCCTACCAACATTAGGATGGGTGCGGAAAGGGCTGATGCCCTCCCCAGGTCACTGGTGAATATCCTGGCTCAGAGCTCAACGGCTTTTTTCTTCCAAGTTCGACCTCTATGATTAGCTGGGCCATCAACACCATCATGCTAGCTCCCCTTGAGTGCACTTGCCTGCTTGCACTCGCAAGTTGTAAGTTCGAAACTGCCATCTTGTGCCGTGGCAAGTCGCATCCATGCAGAAACCCTGATCGCTGCCGCTTACTCCGAAGCCCACCGTTAGGAGTTAATTCTTTGCAAGCGTCAAGCCAGCAAAAAGGGGCTATCGTTGGCGCCTGGAAACTATTCAGGAGTCCCTCCGAGGTGTCAGGTGTAGTACAGCGGAACACGGGAGGTTATAAAACTGCCAATGCTAACTTTCCCAACCTTTCCCACCTCCCGACAGCCTGCGATAGCCCACGAGGTCCTCGGGTGCGTCACATGCGACAGTTGTGTTGGCTCCTCTGGTTTTCGTGGTGTCGCAAAAGAGGTCTCGAACTTTGTGCGCGATTTCTGAAAGGGTGCTCTCGGCGGAACCGCCAGAACTTGTTCATCTATGACTTCCCTGCGAGTAGCGCTGCATATACGCATGTCTTCATATAAAGGATTTTTAAGGGACCCGAGACGTGTTTGATCACCCCGGGCCATGAGCAACAAGCCAACAAGCCAAAGGCTCGATGACAACATCGCGCTGGAAATCTGCTCGCCACTCGGCTGCCAAGCCGAACCTTTGGACTACGCAAGGTCTAGATAGGCTCGTGCAACGCTAGGCGAGGTCGTCATCAGCTGGGCTTTCGTTTAGTTAGTGTCAGGTTTTAATGGTGAGAGTAGACAGGATTCATGCTCGTCTCCCTCACTCCGTGCAACAGCATCCATTTCGCACACGCGCACCACTGCTGCTGCTGCTGCTGCTGCTGCTGCTGCTGCTGCTGCTGCTGCTGCTGCTGCTGCTGCTGCTGCTGCTGCTGCTGCTGCTGCTGCTGCTGCTGCGGGCGCGGCCGCGGGCGCCGCCGCCGCTGCAGCAGCGGCAGCGGCAGCAGCAGACAAGAGGCCTGATTCCCAACCATGCCTCGTCATCCAGTCTCTGTAGAATGCACGAGGTTATCGCTCAGCGTTTCGAGAGCTACTCCACATAAATTCGCAGGGCGGAAGCCTTCATGATCCCTCCGACAGGTACTGTACTTTCCTGCTGATTATGACAAAGGCCCGGCAATGATGACGATGATGATGAAGATGGTGGTGATGATGATGATCAACCCGAAAGCGCACGAAGAAAATCGTGAGCCTCTGAAAGGTTTTGGGCTTTGCGTCGCTTTGTGGCTTCCACCACTGTGGAGGGCAAGGCACGCACGGTCCACTGCTTCGACGTCGTCAGCATTGACGTGGATGATGGGAACGTCCAACGCCTAGCACTGTGGCGACTTGAACTTCAGCAGAACAATATGAAATCTATGTAATATGCAATGCTCGAGACGGACGCACAAACATCCCAAGCGCAAGATCCAGGGGCCTAAGGGTGCTTGATGGTGCCTGCATGTGCTTGCCACACATACGGATTTTCAAGAAATTTGCGGAGAGAACCGTTGTGAGAGTTTGTGGTGTGAGAGCTCCTCTGCCTCTCTTCCTAAAAGCAGCCTTGGCCACGTCGCTCGGGTGCGCTGCCGATCGGCCCTCCAGGATGAAGGGCTCAGTGGAGACAAAGATTTGGCCATGTTGCGTTGCTGATAGATTGCGCATGGCTGACATTGTGCGGGGCATGTTACTGTGGTGATGTTCAACTGTCTCAGTCAACTGTAGCGAAACCTCGTTCGGCGTAGTGGTGTAGCCGACCTGATTGTTGAGAACCTGGGCGCTGCTCCGCTACTCTGTTTGGAGGACTCATCTCCCTCCCGCTCTAGGTCGAATGCCACGTGGACAGTGCCGCCGGTGCCGTAGCCGGGAAGCTCTGACAACCTGATTACGTTTTCTCTAGACTCGTGAGACCACTGCAGATGTGGTGGATTAGTGCCTATCCAGGTGTGAGAGGCCTGTCGAGGTGTTCGGCAGCCCTGGACGTTGTACATGCAGGGTTCTGACTCACAGTGTGGCTACATGTTGCTTCCTTCTCTGCAAGAGCACAAAAGGGAGGACAAGAATCTCAATGTTCTGCAGCCACTGTGGCTGGAGCGCCTCGAAGGCCATGCCGCTGCCTGCGAAGGCGGCATCGCCATGGAGAACAATCCTCGGACCGTCTGCAGATTGTTGTTGGGGAGGGGGGGGGATCTGAACGCAGTTGCACAGGAGTTTTTGGACTACCCATGAGCTCTAGGTGAGTTTCAGGACCACCGGAACCGCAAAAGTCAACTTCGTCAACGAGCTTCCCCATGATGCTCTGCACACCGCGACCAGAAGCTTCAGAGTCCTCTGGCACAACAGGAGGGGCGCTGGGTTTTCGGAGACAGCACCCGAGGGTTCATTTTGGAGCACCACTGAATGGGCGGGGGATGGCGGGGTGGAGCCCTGGACCCCCAATCCCAAACCATCCATATATCATCCTAAATGCCAACGCCTTTTCTGGCAAAATGGAGCCTCGAAGCCCTCAGTCCTAAGCTAACCTGACGCACCTTCAGAGAATGTGAACCAAAAAAGCGAAGATTCCGAGCAAGGCGCCTGCAGAGCCCTGACCTTTCCAAGCACCACAGGAGTCACCATCTCCAAGTGGCTCGGATTGGGCGTGATCGTCACAACCTCTTCGTTCGGAACCGAAGAGGCTTCAACGCGACATTTTGCGGATGGCACGGGCGCAGAAATACACAGGACTCAACACCAACCGAAGAAGCTAGGGTCGCAGCTGGGGGTGGAACTGGTCCGAACTGTGTGACTATTGGAGGTTAAGGCGGCGAAGGAGCACACTCCAGGTTTTTGGCCTGTACACTCAATTGCCGAACCACCTCAGACAAACTCGTGAGACTTCGCGAGACTTCTGTAGAGCAAAATAGCAAAAGTTCACTGTGCCAAAGGGACAGGAGGTCGGATGCCCTTCCCGCTCTCGTCGCCATCGGACGCCCCGAAGCGCTCGTGCCACCAGGCCTCCGGCACAATGTCCACATTGAGGTTTTATAAAACTTGCTTTCGCTCTTAAGTGAACCTTTAGGTCCTGTAATAATCAGCGGAGTCTTAGGGGAGGAAACCTAAGCGACCTTCTACACTGCGACTCGCTGAAGTGACGGTCGAACAATTCGATCCTCCGCCCGTTGCCCGATAAAAAAAATTTTTGACCCTTGTATGGGGTCCAACAGATGTTCCAGAACCTGAGCCCACATCAGCCCAAACATGTCTTCCTCGAAAGGCTGCCTCTTCTGATGGGCCGAGAGCTACAAAAGAACTATACAAAGACTCCGAGGTTTCGTGACTTCCGTGGGACCGCCACTTAAGGGCTGCCTCCAAAGTCGGCAGCTCGCCGACGTAGCCGGTGTGGTATTTCCTTGGGAGGTGATGGTACATGAGCACATGGCCTGCAAGGTCTAAGGTTGCTTGCAGAATTAGAACTGAGGACGGCGCACGTCTCCCACGTGGAAGTCGCTCTGATCCTGGCCAATCTAGCACCCTAACATTCCACCCAGCTACAACGTATCTTCGCTGTGATGCAAACATGAAAAACTGGGAAGACCCTTCGCGACTTCTGCTAGGCCGGAGCTACTAGGAACTTCGCGGTGGGCGCGGGAACGGGGGGAGGAGAAGAGGGCTGGGAGCGCTCTCCCTTCCGGGGCTCCACTTGTCTTTCGAGATAGAAGGCTCCACGGCTCGGTCCTCGCGCATCTCGCAGCAGATTTGGCTCAGCTCTTTGCCTTGGATGGGGCACCCCCATGGGCCTACGTGTTCTGTGGAGTGCGCGCTCAAGCTACGGGGAGTTCAAGATTCCAGCAGCTTCGGGCATGGCAATATCCGAACTCCAACTGCGTGTGAGAGTGAGCTTCGATTCATGATTGTTGCGTCAGTCGGATTTGACAAGGCTGGCTCCTCGACGAGCAAGCGATTCCAGTGCACTGAAAACGAAGGAGGGGTTGGAGATTTCTCAAAGCCTCGTTGCCCAGGATATTTGCCAGGATGTTCAGGCGGCCTTGGACACACGAAGAATCACACGGAGAGTCACAGTTGGAGACTCGTGGCTTTTAAGCACTCGCAGTGGTTGGTGTCGCCATGCGGGTGGGGGAGTGGGGGCCGCACACATTTGAGAGCAGCGACGTGGCCACGGGTGCGGGTGTGGCTTTTTGTAACAAGGTCCAGAAGCCTTCACGGTCTTTTGGATGGCACCAATGACGCTTCGACACTCACAGAGACAGTAAACAGGTGTACTGGGCTGAGCACTAACCGTACAAGAGGATGAAAGCAGCACAGGAAGAGAGAGCTCCCAAGGCAACCATACTGTACCCTAAAGAGAGGCACTCTCCTTCGACATCGACTCGCCCCACACCGTACAGGACCTTTTCCGTTTCTCAGATTCCCATGTCTTTGCCTCGATGCGGCATGCCCATCTCGATCTGCTCCACCCCTCGGGCAGCGGAGCCTCAAGAGGCCAGGTCTCTTGGGTGTCCAACAATGTCCGACATATCACGGCGTCAGATTGGGGCTTTGTTGCTCTTTGCTGTTCACATCTTGGCACCCACGGTCGTGGCAACAGGGCCACAACTGCATCCTCCCAGTACAACCTTTCGTGCCTTGTTGCTAGATAAGCATTCTCACAGGGGTGGCCAGGCTCTATAGGGTGCACAGGGCCGAGCAACCGTAGCAGAGCCGGTAGAGGCCAGGAAGCAGCACCTCTTCACACTTAGTACAGAAAACTGGGGCGTGAAACTGATCATGATGTGTGCGCGCCGTGGCTGATCAATGGCAGATGGGACAAACTGGTCACAAGACGTCACACGACATGACTCTGGAACGGGACCCTCTAGTTGCGACTTGGGTGCTCGCATGTGTTCGCTGTTTCAATTTAGGCCCTTTAGGCAGGTGAGAAACTTCTGGCGGGTTCACAGAGGCCTGACATGGCCCCTGACAGGCAAAGAGTTTCCCCACAAGCCATAACCCTTTGCAAGCAGTGTTTTGAGAACCCAATCTGAATCCATCTGAATCAAAGCAGAGCTCGCCAGTAGCGAAGGTTGCAGGTTCTTGCAGTCTAGAGACCAGGGTTATCGTGCAGGGCTGCTGGATTCTGAGGGTACGGGCCCCCGGCAATCAAGATTGCGCAGAAGGCTTTGAGCTTGGTGCCCTTTAGGGTTCGCAACTTGGCGTGCGATTGTTTCGCCTCGCTGCCATCAAGACCAAACCATTTCCTGGGCAGAATATGGCGGAATTCTTGGACCCCTTCAGGATGCAAGACTTTGCAGAGTCTACATGGAAGGAGACACTTGGAAGGAGACACTTGGAAGGAGACACTTGGAGCAGTTGGCACACACTTGGGTAGGACACACATCTGGCTGTAGCAGCGTGCCGGATGCCAGGCCAAAGACTTGTAGGTTGGGAAACGTGCAGTTCGCTGTGTCTGGACTCCATTGATACAAAGCTGGGATTGGGTGGCCAGCTGACCATTCCGTCCTCAGATTTCAGCCTCGAGCCAAGCATCGTTGCCGGGAACTTGGCTCGAAGAAACTGCGTAAGCAGTGTGGCGCGGAGGAGCCTCCGAAATTGATATGGGGGCCGAGGGGAAGGGGTGAGTCTGGAAAGGACTTCGATGCATCAGCTAGCTTTCCTCCCCCAGCTGCCGCCTCGCGAGGATGGCTCGCCTCCGTCAAATCTTGGAGAAAGGCTGCAAGCTTTCAAAATGGGGGAACGGTCGTAAGATGCCGTGAGATGTCGTAAGAAGTCGCAAGATTGGCTCTCGGTGCTAGAAGCCCTGGGATGCTGAGTCGTAAGAGGAGACTCGAAGTTGCCCCACATGTTCCAGAATATGCACATATACAAACATGCACACCCCCCCCCCCCCGCCCCTACAATTCCAGTAATTCCAACACGATTCAACGTGCGCACCAAAAGTCTGAGCACTGCATCGACCTTAACTTGAGGGCCCTGGAGGAGGCTAAGAGAGTGCTCTCCATGAGCACAGCACGATTCTTGAGGAGGTAAACAAAAGAGGGCAAAAGGCAGAAGGGACTCTTTGCTCGTGCAATATCTTGCATCTCTCACCTCTCATTACGGGCCCTCAAAGCCAAAGACCTCCTCCAGGGTGGCGGGGGCGGACGTGGAGCCTCGGCCGCGTGGTACCACCACCTCCACGAACGGAGCAAGAGGATCTGGGGCTTCCGGCTTCCCAGCGGGACATGTTCTGTGCTTTTGGAGTCGTAGGCCTTCAAGGGGTTCCAGATTTTTGGTTTTCAAGGGCTTTCAAGCGAAAGATTCTAGGGGCCATGAGGGCACAAAGAAGAGCCCATATTGCTTATCGTGGCCATTGGTGAGGGCCTGTTGGTACTTCAACTCACCATGGTTTGGATTGCGAACCGGCGATGAGGTATATTAAGAATGGGGTTCTTTCGGCAGCTTTCAAGTCGGCCGGTTTGTAGGCTTTCGGGGGGGTGGAGTGCGTCGGGGTCTTCACCACTTGCAAAACACTCCAAACAGGCTCCTCAAAATGATTGGAAAATTGGGGCACCTTTCCCGGCGCCTATCCCAACAGGCACTGCTGTCCAACATACTCCAGAAAAACGTGCACTCCTTGATATCAATGATTGGCGGCCTGAATTTTCGGGGCAACTCACGAAGGTTTGGCAGCAGTTCGTGCCTTCTCTGTTCCATGCTCGGCAGGTGGTTGACCTCACACCCCAGACTGTGCTACTTGTGAGAGACCTTGGGCAACCTTTCGTTGTGTGACGATTTGTCGATTCGTATGACCTTCACGAGGACACCGAGGACACAAAGCCCCGAGGCTAGGTCGTGGGTTCCCACTGCCGAAGCATTCTCATTGAATAATCAAAAAACACCAACCTAATGCCCATCCAGGCCTCCCTTCAACCACACGAGCAGGCAGCGACACTGTGGCAACTCCCTAGGCGCATCCTGGCACATCCTGAATCCTCGGCCCAAATCCCCAGACCGCCTCAAAGCTCAGATGGCCGCAGTACGCTGCCTGCGCAGAGAACGGCTCGCGTGGTTGAGTGAGTTTGGGAGTCTTGAGTTTTGAGTTTCAGAGTGCCGCGATGCAGCATCTCTAGTCGTCGTGGAAGTCGAAGTCGACGTCGACGTCGTCGTCGTCGTCGTCGTAAATTGGCAGTAGAACGAGGATTAACCCGTGGCCGGAGTGTGTTGAAACGAAAGGAGCACCAACACTGCAACATTCCGCAAAGGCAAACTACGGCTTAATAGTCTCAGTCGCTGCTGCTTTCGCTGGCGATGTTATTGTTGGCGCGGTTTCTTGCTGTTGTTGTTAGTGGTGGCGCAGGGCGACGGCGAGCCGGGAAAATGAGCTGAAACCGGATGGGCCAGCTCCGAAAACCAAAAAGGCCCAGTCAGAAAACAAAGCAGCACGAGTCAGAAAACCAAACCGCACGAGTCCGTTGGCCAGCATCGGTACACACAAATGATGCTCTAAACAACGGCACACGCTCAAGCTATGACGTAAATGGAGTCATCTTCTCACCCGTCTTATCTATTGACGCGTGCTGGCCTGTACAAGATACTGTGCGGTGGAATTGGGCTCTTCCTACTAGTTCGCGATTCTGGGCTACTACTAGCACGCTATTCTTTTAATTAACTTCAGCTGCCCAATTGATTCAGCCTTCATCTGGCGGTTCATTTTCCCTAGGGATAGATGGTTTCGGCGTGTTCTTAGGCAGAATCTTGCCCGGTTCGCTGAGTTTTACTACGTCTTCTCGCATGGTTCTGAACAGCTGGTGTGGCTTCATGCTTTTGGTGAGTGCATCGGCCAACTGAGTGGCTGTATCAGTCCACCGTAACCGGTCCCCACTTGGAGAGTAAAGTTCATACGTCATCACATCTCCATGCCAGAGCTGATTTCGCATAGCAGCCAATCTCTTTTGTCGGAGACTTTTGCCACTTGGCTTGAGTTGAGATGATCACTCAACGACCTGCAATCAGTCACCCAAAGATGCCTCATGTTGCGCTGAGATGCCTCAAACCAGTCCTTCATGTCGGGGATGAGACCTTTCGCCTCGCAAGTGATGGCCCTGAGCCTGGCACCAGCCTCAACTGCCGATTGCACGCCAGACGTTTCGCTTGCAAGGTTCTGCGGCACACCCGATTGATCGTTGTTGAAGCGTAACTGATAACATGGGCGTGACGATCATCATTTGTCTCGACTTCGGACGCATCACACAGGTAACGAAGTCTTCCCTGCCGTGATCTGAATCCTTCCTCTTGAGCAAAAGAAGCATCACTGAAACTGACCAAGCTGACATTGTCCCACACTCCGGCGGCATAGTGTAGCTTGACATCTATGTCAGATCGCCACCTGTCGCCTTCGAACATGCCCGTCGCAAGCAATTAACCCGATAACATAGGTCCGGACGTGCATACCTCGCCACCCACGCAAGTGAACCGACAACACTCCTCAATGAGGCTACTGCTCGAACTGCTGTCGCCATCCTCAGGAACGAGAACATCCTGCGCAGGTATATGTTCGGCCTTGGAGCTTCTTGTTTTCTTTTCGGCGCTCTCTTCTCGCTCCTTGCTCTCTTCTCTTCAGGTTCTTGAGGTTGTTCTTCTTCCGGATCTTGTTCTCTACAGTCTAAATAGCCTCTCCTTGTCTTCCTTCCCTCAATGATTTCGGATGGCAATACTGGAATACCATTCACCAGAACTTCTTCTTTGTTGGCTGGTCGAAGCGCGTGCACTGAGCATAGTACCGGCAAACCAATGTGAATGACCCAGATTGACTCAGGGCTTTCTTGGCCAGTCACTCTTGCTGCGCCCGACCATTTTGTCCCTCCGATCTGTTCATCGCGTCGGTAAACCACTAGGTCGCCGGGTCGATATTTCTCGTGAACGGGCGCTGCATTGCGTGTCAGTGCTTTCTGCACGCGCCGCGAGCAATCCAGGTGCACCGATGCCATTTTCGCCTCCATTCGGGCCTGGTGTCTTTCGTGGAAGGCCGAACACTTATCGCGGTTCCACTCCAACGCACCCAGGTCTGCCCATTCATTATCGTCTGCGACAGCGTCAGGCTCCCTAGGTGCACGGGACTGGACCCTGAGCTGCCTATCGACGAAGTCTTGACCTGGATGGCTTCTTGAACGATAGTCCGATAGTCACCAGCTGGTCCTGACCCACAGTCGGTACGTCGTGGACGATCTTACGGACGATGGCTTTGACAAGTCCACCACGTCGTTCCACTTTACCGATTGTCCACGGCGCCTCAGTCATCTCCACGCCTTTCTCGGTCATGTAGTCGGTGAAGCGGCCACGATTGCGAGTCCCCCGGTCTGCCATAATGCATTTAGGCAGCCCAGCCCAGGACAAGTACCGCTGGAATGCGTTCAAACACATTTCCGCGGCAGGGGGCCCGTGATTTGCAGGACTTGTTGGAACCCAGTTGCCATGTCTACAACATTCAGGCACTGACAACGTGTCTTGGCGGCAGCCATTCTGCATTGAGGTTGCGCACTACAGGAAACCAAGCTCCGATTGACGTGCTTGCGCCCGAATCGGCACTGCTGGAACACTGCGTCGTACGTGCTGCACCGGGCTGGCCTACAAGCAAGAGAATCACACGCGCCGCATCTCACTTGCACTTATTTGCAGAACGCCCAAGCCAGGCCTGTCGCTTAGTCACCACACAAACTCAGCACGCGGAGCAACACACTTTTGACACACGTCATTGATCAACTTCCCAGCACAAGTCCTACCCGGCCCTACCCTGCGTGAAGCTGGTGGCAATCCTCGAAGCTGCAGGGCCGCCGCTTGCCATGCAAGAAGTCGCGCCGTGCCGAAGAGCTCTTTCGTCCCCTCCAGCATGCCGCGGCTGCATTGTGGAGGCGACGACATGTGACAGCAGAGTGCATGATGGACACTTCCTTTGCACGGGCCATTCATCCCAGACCAGCTTCCATTGTCGGCTCCCAGGCGCAACGGGGATATCTGACAAGGATAGCTGACCAATCGGGCGGCTCCCACAGACCTCTGCCTCGATTGGTTGCAGAAGCAGATGACGTACACCACCGCTGTTCTTGTGCAATTTTGAGCGCACGAGAAGTTTAAGGCGGTGCATTTGCGTCCTAAGTTCAGCGCACGGGCACTGGATCGCATGTTTCCAGGATGGGTTCCAATGCGTCCACGCAACCACGAGTCATTGTCATTGGCTTCGGAATCGCGCGCGCCACGGCAGTCGAGGGTTAGGAGGGTATCCCCGACAATTGCTGCTGTGAGCACAGACACGTGCGGTAAACCCTACCGCGCACAAACCTAGCAAGACACTGGATGACACTGGACGCACGGTGTTTGGACGCGCAACATGCCGCACACAGCAATGGTGCCAGGGATCAACCCCCTCTTCTCAAAAAGAAGTGCACTCGGGCACACCAACAGACTCAGCTGCGTCCAATCGCAAGCACCAACCTATCCACTTTACTGACGAGCCCAAGTCCATCTTGCGCCAAGACAGCGGGAGTCCAAGCGCGCAAGCTAAAACCACCTGCAAACATGCCATGATCGGCGCCGAACTTGCTGGAAATAACGACAAGGAATCATCCACATAGATCACGAGGAAGTGCCCATGCCAAATGACGCGATGACCCAAGCGTACGAATCCGGCCGCAACTCGGCTCCACCAGTAAGCGGCCCAGCTACACCCAAAAATGGCAGGTGTTGTATACGAACCACCTCCTCCTTCCACCAGGTTCCAGGACCGCAAACAAAGAGAACCCGCGCGCCTTGGGCGCGACTTTAACTCGCTTGCGCGCCTTGCTGATATCCATGAGAAAGGCAATCCAGCGCTCACCCTGCCTCCTGGAAAGAAACTGCGAAGCATCTTCAAGAGATGGCATCTCCACCTTCTCCGATATGCGGCACAGATGATTTGCGTTGGAAATCGAGCTGTCACCAATTAGGCGCCGAGCGGACCCCTCTTTCTTGACGACGCCCAAGCGACCAGCAGCACAGTCACCGAATTGCCGCTTGGCTTCTGCGAGGCCGCCATCCAACTAAGAAGCGAAACCAGCCTTAACATCCTCCTCCACAAGCTCGCAAATATTCTCCTGCGCAGACCCGCACGGAGTGTCGAAAGTGTGCAGCTCGAGATTTGGGCGCTCCGGCACGTCTGTCTCTCGCCACACCCCAGAAGGCGGGATTGGGCGCAAAATGCCAGTTGGAACTCCCTCACGTAGCAGAGAAGGCAGCTGTTGATCCACATCACCACACAAGTAAAATAGGCCCTCCCAGCCCCAGCACTCACCATTGCGCGGCCGCTTGTCCTTGTCCGTCTTGTCTGGGCGCGGCTTGCCTCCCGGGAAAGGTGAACTTGGGCTTCTCCACAAGCAAATGACGCAACAAGTCACGACCAACCAAAACATGATTCAACGCATCATGCAAGTCATGACCACCACAACCCAAACGCTTCCTCCATTGCCACCCGGTCAGCCCAGAACGGCGGCTTCCAGCCTTTGGGCGACATTCCGAGCTTACAGCGCACAGCCAACTAAACAGACATGTCAAAAGTCTCTGATCAGCACTCGTTTTGGAAGCGCACAGCAGGAGGCGTTGCAAGTCGTCCTGTTCGCTCCAGCACAAAAGTCGCTGGGCGGACGGCGACAGAAACGCCCCACTGTTTTGAGGGCGGAGAGGGTGGGTGTCGAAATCACTAGGCCGCGACACATCACGACTGAGCAAACTGGTCGCTACCCTTCACAACTAGGCAACAATCAGCGGCGTGCGACAAGAACGCTCTCTCATGTCATTACGTGCACAGGTGCACTGACACGACATTCCGAGCTTACAGCGAACAGCCAACTAAACAGACATGTCAAAAGTCTCTGATCAGCACTCGTTTTGGAAGCGCACAGCAGGAGGCGTTGCAAGTCGTCCTGTTCGCTCCAGACTCCAGCACAAAAGTCGCCGGGCGGACGGCGACAGAAACCATACCGGCGCGACGCCTTCTGCCATAGACTCGCACGTAGAAGCCCCAAGCCCTAGAGCCCTTCAAACGGAAACTCGTGCACAGCACTCAGAAGCCGTCGGAAGAGCGCCCCATAGTCGCGCCCACACCATTCCCAATTCTGCTCACGCGCTAGCGAGAAGTCGAAACGGCTGACCCCATCGCTCACGTTGGCGGAACTTGCCACTCTCTGCCACCCTGGCCACCATCCCTTCTTTTCGATGAACGACCGTGTCACTTGCAGAAGCTTGTTCAGGTTCCCACAGTTGCCAAAACCTTTTGTCAACGCATGTCGGGCTGGCTCGTTGTCGATGAACAGCAGCAAGTGTGGCGGCACGACCTCGTGAAGCGCGAGAAGTGGAACGATCTGGGCAATGACCTCAAGCATATAAATGTAGGCTCTTTTGGGCGCGAAGTGACGAGCAAACCAAAACGGCACAGATCCAGCAGCAAAGAATGTTCGCTCTCCCACTCTGGCTACGAAGCCCCAGCCGTTAGTGAAAGTCGCTGGTGGTCTTCTTCCCCAAGAAGGCACGTCCTCAATCTGCGACGGCCTAAAGCTCTTGCCCTCCATTTCAAAGAAAGCATCTGCGTAAATCACAGCACGCTCCGCAACCTCATAGCGAACCACCCGCGGCTTGCTGTCGCGTAGTCGCAGTCGCAAGAACTCCAACGCATCCCTGAGGCCTTCCGTCAGCTGCCAGTCTGCAGTGGGGGATCGGAAGCACGCCCCCCGTGCTCGTTTGTAAATTGGACGCAAGGCAGCTGCACTTGCCTGGCCGAAAAATGACACGAACTGCAACTTTCCAGCCAACGATGACGCTTCTCTAGGAGCCAAGCGGTTGTCCAGGAGGATCTGCTGCAACTGGTTGTCAATGCGGTCGGCACGTCCTTGAGTCATGGCGACAGTTGCCTCAAGGTCCCCGAGCGAGAGGCTGACCCCTTGAAGCTGGTGCTTTTCGGCTGGCGGCTGCTGCTTACTATCCTTAAACTTAAGGCCTAATGCAGCACACAGCGTCTGAGTCGATCTGAAGCCACTGTCTGCCAGGCGCTCGGTCTCGACCGAGCCGAAGTCGTCGACAAAGTGGAGGTTCGGCGAGAGCAGCATACATCGCGGCATCCACGTCATCAAATCTGCGACCCTACAGTACCCCCACACGCTAGCCGTGCTGCCGAACAGAAGCACGGTGTGTCTCCAGAGCGTGGGCCCCTGCGGCGTGTTCAGGACTACGAAGGTGTGGTTGGGGTCCGCGACAGGTAATTGACGGTACGCAGCTTCATGGTCCAGCCCCCACAATCGGAGCCACGTCTTACTGCTCTGGCAAGGCGCACAAAGGCATCGATGGCATGATAAGCCGGAGTATCGGGCACCCCGACAGTGTCGTTGGCACCGGAGCTGCGCCAATCTTCTGCACGCGAAACCAACCTTCTGGCGCTGGCAGTAGCCTCGCCGTGTGCGAATGGGACGCCAAGGGAACTGTTCGCTTACACCCTGAAGGGGGTGCCTCGAAAGGACCTTCCATGCGGCCCAGAGCTACGTCGGCCGCAATCTCGTCCGCCATGGTCTGCCAGTCTTCATCGACCTTGCCTCGGCGGAGTTTCTGCTGCACGAAGTCGTGGTTCTCCTTGAGGAACACGTGGATGTCCTTTGGCTCGGCATAGCGATTGTCATTTCGCATTCGCCAACCTAGACCAGGCCTTATGTCTCCAAGCAAAGGAAAGCCGTCATGCATCTCCTGAAACAACGACATGTCACCCCAACCAAACTCCGCTGCTAAGGCCTTGATGATCGGGAGTTTCAAAGTGCACCTGCCGCTCTTACCACCATAAGCGCGCTTCACATGTGGGGCTAGGCTGTCGAACCACAACTGCACCTCCTCTTCGCGATCCTCGACCATCTGCACGACCTCCTCAGCGACCGCCTGGCGGAGGGCAGGTAGATGGTCTTGCCAATGTTGCCATAAGGGGAGCCCCTGCGCCAGCCCAGGCTCCAATCGCGGGGCTGCTTGGCTCGGGCGCAAGGCTTCATGGCTTGCGCTCCAATGTTCCCACATGTCACCGATGGCGGAGAGGTCGAGCGCTTCGCTGAAGATAGGCACCCCTGGACCATTTAACAACGGAGCCGACGCCCACAACGATGCCATAGTCGCAATGGCGCTGCCGCCGAGCGGCGATGGCTGGCACCTAAGTAAGCACGGAGCCGCCGACACGCCAACCATTTGCGATAGCCTTGCGCCGTTGTTGTTCACCGAGGCCCCGGGTCCATCCAACTGGCAGATGGTGCAACTGCTCCTTGATTTCTGCGGTCGCTAAAACAAGTCGACGGTTGTCACTGACATCCAGCCACATGTTGTCTTCTTGGTAATGCCAAGGAGCATAGCGTCGCTTGTCCGCAAGCCAACGTGCTTGCGTCTGCGAATCTATCTTTCCTTTGCAGCTTCTTGGCGGCGGTCGACCAGCCGGATCTTCTGAAGGCGTTGTCAAGCAAGGAAGAGGTCGCAGCTGCTTCGAAATCGTTGCCGGCCACTCTAAGTCACCTATGTCATACTTCGTCAAGTCGTCGGCCGGCTGCACAAAGGTGATCTTGGGGATTCCTTGATATGTGGTCCAACGCAGCGTTGCTGGCAAGTCCTTCCTGTTGCTGAGCTCCTGCCACGGTAGGCGAGTCCACCAAATCCGCGGACGCGAGATCTCCCCCATGTCTGCAGAATCGCACACGACCGCTTGAGCTGACAACTTTTGTTCGAAGAGCTTGACGTCGCTTTTGTTGTCTGGCACAACGTTCTCGACCACCAGAATGGGCTGCGAGTAGTCCCAAGACGCTTCCAGCTCCTGCAAGAAATCTGCAAACCGAAGAAATTTTGAACCTTCGCACCCGCGAACACCTGGAGCCTTGGCGCGAATACGACTGTAGTCGGGACAAGGCAGCCCAGCTGCTACGATCACTACAGCCCGGGAGTCGGGGTCTAAGGCACGAAGGGCTTGGATCACACTGGCTGGGTTGTCGTGGTCGAGATCACCGCGATGCTGGAGCTCGGGGAACCTCTGCTTGGACAGAGACACCAAATCGCTGTCTGATTCCCACGCAAAGCCTTTCCAAGTGTACTTCTTTGTCGAGAAGATCTGACTGCAAATCAGCGCTGCGGAAGCTACCCCGTCAAAGAAGCTCAAGAGGATGTAGTCCACCGGTGGCTTGCGTGGCTGCTTGCTGTCAGCCGCCCGAAGCTGCTCTTGAGACTTGCGTTTGAGCGGAGGCCTGTCAGCGTGCGCAGCCTGGAACTTGTCGGCAGCCTCCCGGCGCAGCGTCTCCTCGTTGGGTG
>CAJNDS010002768.1:999595-1084595 GCA_905221605.1 Symbiodinium natans | reverse complement strand
GTTGGCCGACCAATTGCTGCTGCGGGCACACACACGTGTGTTTCTGAAAAAGTCACTTGAGGGTCACGACAATTGCTGCTGTGAGCACACACACACACACATGTTTTGCAGAATAAGTCAATGAAGAAGTCATTTGGAACACACATGTGCGTTGACCCTTTAAGGAGGTTTCTGACCGCCGAGGGTTGGCCGACCAATTGGTGCTGTGAGCACACACACACATGTGTTTTGCAGAACAAGTCAATGAAGAAGTCATTGGAAGGCTTTGAACATTCAACAACTTTGGCAGACCAATTGCTGCTGTGAGCACACAACATGCGTGATGCAGAAGAAGCCAATGAAAAGCCAATGAAGAAATCATTTGAAGGCTTTGAACATTCAACAACGTTGGCAGACCAATTGCTGCTGTGAGCACACACACACACAATGTGTGTTGCAGAATAAGTCGAGCGAGGGCTGCACCCAAGGGTCAAGGGTTGGCCGACCGATTGCTGCTGCGGGCATACACATGTGTGTTCTGAATAAGTCAGTTCACGACAACTGCTGCTGCGAGCACACACATGTGTGGCGCAGAAGAAGTCAATGGAGGGCTGGCCAACCAAGTGCTTCTGTGAGCACACACACACACACATGAGTGGCGCAGAATAAGTCAGTGAAGAAATCACTTGAGGGCTTTGAACTTTCAACCACTTTGGCAGACCAATTGCTGCTGCGAGCACACACACACACACACACACGTGTGCTGCAGAAAAAGTCGCAAGTGAGGGTTGCACCCAAGGGCCAATGGTTGGCCGACCAATTGCTGCTGTGGGCACACACACACGTGTGTTTCTGAAAAAGTCACTTGAGGGTCACGACAATTGCTGCTGTGAGCACACACACATGTTTTGCAGAATAAGTCAATGAAGAAGTCATTTGGAACACACATGTGTGTTGACCCTTTAAGGAGGTTTCTGACCGCCGAGGGTTGGCCAATTGCTGCTGTGAGCACACACACATGTGTTTTGCAGAACAAGTCAATGAAGAAGTCATTGGAAGGCTTTGAACATTCAACAACTTTGGCAGACCAATTGCTGCTGTGAGCACACAACATGCGTGTTGCAGAATAAGCCAATGAAAAGCCAATGAAGAAATCATTTGCAGGCTTTGAACATTCAACAACGTTGGCAGACCAATTGCTGCTGTGGGCATACACCCGTGTGTTTCTGAATAAGTCAATTGAGGGTCACGACAGTTGCTGCTGCGCACACACACACATGTGTGGCGCAGAATAAGTAAAGTCGAGGTTTTGAGCATTCAAAAAAACTTTTGCAGACCAACTGCTGCTGTGAGCACACAAACATGTGTGTTGCAGTTTAAGTCAATGAAGAAGTAAAGTCATGTGGGGGCTTTGAACATTCAACAATTTTGGCAGATCAATTGCTGCTGTGAGCATACACACACACAAACACCCACACCCACACCCACACCCACACCCACACCCACACCCACACCCACACCCACACCCACACCCACACCCACACCCACACCCACACACCCACACCCACACACCCACACACCCACACCCACACACCCACACCCACACACCCACACCCACACACCCACACACACACACACACACAGACACGCGCGTGTTGCAGAGTAAGATAATCACGGGTTGCAGCCAAGGGTCGAGGGTTGGCCGACCAATTGCTGCTGCCAGCGCACACATGTGCGTTGACCCTTTAAGGAGGTTTCCGACCCTGGCCGAGGGTTGGCCGACCAAGTGCTGCTGCGAGCACACGCAAATGTTTTGCAGAAAAAGTCACTGAAGAAGTCATTTGAGGGCTTTGAACATTCAACAACTTTGGCAGACCAATTGCTGCTGTGAGCACACAACATGTGTGTTGCAGAATAAGTCGAGTGAGGGCTGCGCCCAAGGGTCAAGGGTTGGCCGACCGACTGCTGCTGTGGGCATACACATGTGTGATCTGAAGAAGTCAATTGAGTGTCAGCCCAGGGTCAAGGGTTGGCCGACCAATTGCTGCTGCCAGCACACACATGTGTGTTGACCCTTTAAGGAGGTTTCTGACCCTGGCCGAGGGTTGGCCGACCAATTGCTGTTGTGAGCACACACACACACAAATGTTTTGCAGAATAAGTCAATGAAGAAGTCATTTGAGGGCTTTGAACGTTCAACAACTTTGGCAGACCAATTGCTGCTGTGAGCACACAACAGTGTGTTGCAGAATAATAAGTCGAGTGAGGGCTGCGCCCAAGGGTCAAGGGTTGGCCGACCGATTGCTGCTGTGAGCATACACATGTGTGTCCTGAATAAGTCTGCTGCACACACATGTGTGGCGCAGAAGAAATCAATGGAGGGCTGGCCAACCAAGTGCTTCTGTGAGCACACACACACATGTGTGTGGCAGAATAAGTCAGTGAAGAAATCACTTGAGGGCTTTGAACATTCAACAACTTTGGCAGACCAATTGCGCTGCGAGCACACACACACATGTGCGTTGCAGAAGAAGTCGCAAGTGAGGGCTGCACCCAAGGGCCAACGGTTGGCCGACCAATTGCTGCTGCGGGCATACACACGTGTGTTTCTGAAAAAGCCACTTGAGGGTCACGACAATTGCTGCTGTGAGCACACACACACACATGTTTTGCAGAATAAGTCAATGAAGAAGTCATTTGGAACACACATGTGCGTTGACCCTTTAAGGAGGTTTCTGACCCTGGCCGAGGGTTGGCCGACCAATTGGTGCTGTGAGCACACACACATGTGTTTTGCAGAACAAGTCAATGAAGAAGTCATTGGAAGGCTTTGAACATTCAACAACTTTGGCAGACCAATTGCTGCTGTGAGCACACAACATGCGTGTTGCAGAAGAAGCTAATGAAAAGCCAATGAAGAAATCATTTGAAGGCTTTGAACATTCAACAACGTTGGCAGACCAATTGCTGCTGTGAGCACACACACACACACACACAATGTGTGTTGCAGAATAAGTCGAGCGAGGGCTGCACCCAAGGGTCAAGGGTTGGCCGACCGATTGCTGCTGCGGGCATACACATGTGTGTTCTGAATAAGTCAGTTCACGACAACTGCTGCTGCGAGCACACACATGTGTGGCGCAGAAGAAGTGGAGGGCTGGCCAACCACGTGCTTCTGTGAGCACACACACACACACACACACACACATGAGTGGCGCAGAATAAGTCAGTGCACTTTGGCAGACCAATTGCTGCTGCGAGCACACACACACACACACACGTGCGCTGCAGAAAAAGTCGCAAGTGAGGGTTGCACCCAAGGGCCAATGGTTGGCCGACCAATTGCTGCTGTGGGCATACACACGTGTGTTTCTGAAAAAATCAATTGAGGGTCACGACAATTGCTGCTGTGAGCACACACACATGTGTTTTGCAGAACAAGTCAATGAAGAAGTCATTGGAAGGCTTTGAACATTCAACAACTGTGGCAGACCAATTGCTGCTGTGAGCACACAACATGCGTGTTGCAGAAGAAGCCAATGAAAAGCCAATGAAGAAATCATTTGAAGGCTTTGAACATTCAACAAAGTTGGCAGACCAATTGCTGCTGTGAACACACACACACACACACACACACACACACACACACAATGTGTGTTGCAGAAGAAGTCGAGCGAGGGCTGCACCCAAGGGTCAAGGGTTGGCCGACCGATTGCTGCTGCGGGCATACACATGTGTGTTCTGAATAAGTCGGTTCACGACAACTGCTGCTGCGAGCACACACATGTGTGGCGCAGAGGAAATCAATGGAGGGCTGGCCAACCAAGTGCTTCTGTGAGCACACACACATGTGTCTTTGAACGTTCAACAACTTTGGCAGACCAATTGCTGCTGTGAGCACACACACACACACACGTGTGTTGCAGAAGAAGTCACAAGTGAGGGTTGCACCCAAGGGTCAACGGTTGGCCGACCAATTGCTGCTGTGGGCATACACACGTGTGTTTCTGAAAAAGTCATCTGAGGGTCACGACAGTTGCTGCTGCGCACACACACACATGTGTGGCGCAGAATAAGTCAAGTCGAGGTTTTGAGCGTTCAGAAGAACTTTTGCAGACCAATTGCTGCTGTGAGCACACACACATGTGTGTTGCAGCTTAAGTCAATGAAGAAGTAAAGTCATTTGGGGGCTTTGAACATTCAACAATTTTGGCAGATCAATTGCTGCTGTAAGCACACACACACACACATGTGCTGCAGAAGAAGTCGCAAGTGAGGGTTGCACCCAAGGCACCCAAGGGCCAATGGTTGGCCGACCAATTGCTGCTGCGGGCACACACACACACGTGTGTTTCTGGACAAGTCAATTGGAGTCACGACAATGGCTGCTGTGAGCACACACACACATGTGTTGCAGAATAAGTCAATGAAGAAGTCATTTGGAAGACACATGTGTGTTGACCCTTTAAAGAGGTTTCTGACCCTGGCCGAGGGTTGGCCGACAAATTGCTGCTGTGAGCACACACACATGTGTTTTGCAGAACAAGTCAACGAAGAAGTCATTGGAAGGCCTTGAACATTCAACAACTTTGGCAGACCAATTGCTGCTGTGAGCACACAACATGCGTGTTGCAGAATAAGCCAATGAAAAGCCAATGAAGAAATCATTTGAAGGCTTTGAACATTCAACAACGTTGGCAGACCAATTGCTGCTGTGAGCACACAACATGTGTGTTGCAGAATAAGTCGAGCGAGGACTGCACCCAAGGGTCAAGGGTTGGCCGACCGATTGCTGCTGCGGGCACACACATGTGTGTTCTGAATAAGTCAGTTCACGACAACTGCTGCTGCGAGCACACACATGTGTGGCGCAGAAGAAATCAATGGAGGGCTGGCCAGCCAAGTGCTTCTGTGAGCACACACACACACACACAAACATGTGTTGCAGAATAAGTCAGTGAAGAAATCACTTGAGGGCTTTGAACTTTCAGCCACTTTGGCAGACCAATTGCTGCTGCGAGCACACACACACACACACACACACGTGTGCTGCAGAAAAAGTCGCAAGTGAGGGTTGCACCCAAGGGCCAATGGCCGGCCGACCAATTGCTGCTGTGGGCATACACACGTGTGTTTCTGAAAAAATCAATTGAGGGTCACGACAATTGCTGCTGTGAGCACACACACACATGTGTTTTGCAGAACAAGTCAATGAAGAAGTCATTGGAAGGCTTTGAACATTCAACAACTTTGGCAGACCAATTGCTGCTGTGAGCACACAACATGCGTGTTGCAGAAGAAGCCAATGAAAAGCCAACGAAGAAATCATTTGAAGGCTTTGAACATTCAACAACGTTGGCAGACCAATTGCTGCTGTGAACACACACACACACAATGTGTGTTGCAGAAGAAGTCGAGCGAGGGCTGCACCCAAGGGTCAAGGGTTGGCCGACCGATTGCTGCTGCGGGCATACACATGTGTGTTCTGAATAAGTCGGTTCACGACAACTGCTGCTGCGAGCACACACATGTGTGGCGCAGGGGAAATCAATGGAGGGCTGGCCAACCAAGTGCCTCTGTGGGCACACACACACATGCGTCTTTGAACGTTCAACAACTTTGGCAGACCAATTGCTGCTGTGAGCACACACACACGTGTGTTGCAGAAGAAGTCACAAGTGAGGGTTGCACCCAAGGGTCAACGGTTGGCCGATCAATTGCTGCTGAGGGCATACACACGTGTCTTTCTGAATAAGTCAATTGAGGGTCACGACAGTTGCTGCTGTGCACACACACATGTGTGGCGCAGAATAAGTCAAGTCGAGGTTTTGAACGTTCAAAAGAACTTTGGCAGACCAATTGCTGCTGTGAGCACACACACATGTGTGTTGCAGCTTAAGTCAATGAAGAAGTAAAGTCATTTGGGGGCTTTGAACATTCAACAATTTTGGCAGATCAATTGCTGCTGTAAGCACACACACACATGTGCTGCAGAAGAAGTCGCAAGTGAGGGTTGCACCCAAGGGCCAATGGTTGGCCGACCAATTGCTGCTGCGGGCACACACACGTGTGTTTCTGGACAAGTCAATTGGAGTCACGACAATGGCTGCTGTGAGCACACACACATGTGTGTTGCAGAATAAGTCAATGAAGAAGTCATTTGGAAGACACATGTGTGTTGACCCTTTAAAGAGGTTTCTGACCCAGGGTTGGCCGACCAATTGCTGCTGTGAGCACACACACATGTGTTTTGCAGAACAAGTCAATGAAGAAGTCATTGGAAGGCCTTGAACATTCAACAACTTTGGCAGACCAATTGCTGCTGTGAGCACACAACATGCGTGTTGCAGAATAAGCCAATGAAAAGCCAATGAAGAAATCATTTGAAGGCTTTGAACATTCAACAACGTTGGCAGACCAATTGCTGCTGTGAGCACACACACACACACACACACACACACACACACACACACGCAATGTGTGTTGCAGAATAAGTCGAGCGAGGACTGCACCCCAGGGTCAAGGGTTGGCCGACCGATTGCTGCTGCGGGCACACACATGTGTGTTCTGAATAAGTCAGTTCACGACAACTGCTGCTGCGAGCACACACACACACATGTGTGGCGCAGAAGAAATCAATGGAGGGCTGGCCAGCCAAGTGCTTCTGTGAGCACACACACAAACATGTGTTGCAGAATAAGTCAGTGAAGAAATCACTTGAGGGCTTTGAACTTTCAGCCACTTTGGCAGACCAATTGCTGCTGTGAGCACACACACACACGTGTGTTGCAGAAGAAGTCACAAGTGAGGGTTACACCCAAGGGTCAACGGTTGGCCGACCAATTGCTGCTGTGGGCATACACACGTGTGTTTCTGAAAAAGTCAATTGAGGGTCACGACAGGTGTGAGCACACACACACACATGTGTGTTGCAGTTTAAGTCAATGAAGAAGTAAAGTCATTTGGGGGCTTTGAACATTCAACAATTTTTGCAGATCAGTTGCTGCTGTAAGCACACACACATGTGCTGCAGAAGAAGTCGCAAGTGAGGTTTGCACCCAAGGGCCAACGGTTGGCCGACCAATTGCTGCTGCGGGCACAAGTCAATTGGAGTCACGACAATGGCTGCTGTAGCACACACACATGTGTGTTGCAGAATGAGTCAATGAAGAAGTCATTTGGAAGACACATGTGTGTTGACCCTTTAAGGAGGTTTCTGACCCTGGCCGAGGGTTGGCCGACCAATTGGTGCTGTGAGCACACACACATGTGTTTTGCAGAACAAGTCAATGAAGAAGTCATTGGAACGCTTTGCACATTCAACAACTTTGGCAGACCAATTGCTGCTGTGAGCACACAACATGCGTGTTGCAGAAAAAGCCAATGAAAAGCCAACGAAGAAATCATTTGAAGGCTTTGAACATTCAACAACGTTGGCAGACCAATTGCTGCTGTGAGCACACAACATGTGTGTTGCAGAATAAGTCGAGCGAGGACTGCACCCAAGGGTCAAGGGTTGGCCGACCGATTGCCGCTGCAGGCACACACACATGTGTGTTCTGAAAAAGTCAGTTCACGACAACTGCTGCTGCGAGCACACACATGTGTGGCGCAGAAGAAATCAATGGAGGGCTGGCCAGCCAAGTGCTTCTGTGAGCACACACACCAACATGTGTTGCAGAATAAGTCAGTGAAGAAATCACTTGAGGGCTTTGAACGTTCAACAACTTTGGCAGACCAATTGCTGCTGTGAGCTGCAGAAGAAGTCACAAGTGAGGGTTGCACCCAAGGGTCAATGGTTGGCCGACCAATTGCTGCTGAGGGCATACACACGTGTGTTTCTGAATAAGTCAATTGAAGGTCACGACAGTTGCTGCTGTGCACACACACACACATGTGTGGCGCAGAATAAGTCAAGTCGAGGTTTTGAACGTTCAAAAGAACTTTGGCAGACCAATTGCTGCTGTGAGCACACACACATGTGTGTTGCAGCTTAAGTCAATGAAGAAGTAAAGTCATTTGGGGGCTTTGAACATTCAACAATTTTGGCAGATCAATTGCTGCTGTAAGCACACACACACACACATGTGCTGCAGAAGAAGTCGCAAGTGAGGGTTGCACCCAAGGGCCAATGGTTGGCCGACCGATTGCTGCTGCGGGCATACACATGTGTGTTCTGAATAAGTCGGTTCACGACAATTGCTGCTGCGAGCACACACATGTGTGGCGCAGAAGAAATCAATGGAGGGCTGGCCAACCAATTGCTTCTTTGAGCACACACACATGTGTTTTGCAGAATAAGTCAGCGAAGAAATCATTTGAGGGCTTTGAACATTCAACAACTTTGGCAGACCAACTGCTGCTGGGAGCACACAACATGTGTGTTGCAGAAGAAATCACAAGTGAGGGTTGCACGCAAGGGTCAAGGGTTGAGCTATTGGTCTGGAAAGTTTTTTTAATGCCCAAAACCTTCAAGCTTTTTTGGCGCCGCACATATGTGCGCTCACGAAACACACATGTGTATGCCCGCAGCAGCAATTAGTCGGCCGATCCTTAACCTTTGGGCGCAACCCTTCATTGCCTCATTCTGCAACACACATGTGTGTGTGTGCTCACAGCAGCGATTGGTCTGCCAAAGTTGTTGAACGTTATTGGCTTTTTCTGCAGCACACAGGTGTGTGTGCTCACAGCAGCGAACGGTTGGCCAACCCTCAATTGCCTTGATCTGCAACACACATGTGTGTGTGCTCACAGCAGCAACTGGTCTGCAAAATTTTCAGAATGTTCCAAGCCTCCAATTCGCATTTTCTGCACCACACATGTGTGTGCTCACAGCAGCAATTGTCGTGACCCTCATTTGACTTCTTCAAGACACACATGCGCATGCCCACAGCAGCAATTGGTCGGCCAACCCTTCGCCCTTGAGTAAAACCCTCACTCGACTTATTCTGCTACACACACATGTGTGTGCGTGCTCACAGCAGCAATTGGTCTGCCAACGTTGTTCAATGTTCAAAGCCTTCAAATGATTTCTTCCACGGCTTTTCGTTGGCTTATTGTGCAACACACATGTTCTGAGCTCACAGCAGCAACTGGTCTGCCAAAGTTGTTGAATGTTCAGAGCCTTCAAATGTGCTCACAGCAGCAATTGGTCGGTCAACCCTCGGCCAGGGTCAGAAACCTCCTTTAAGGGTCAAAAACACATGTGTGTGTGCTGGCAGCAGCAATTGGTCGGCCAACCCTTGACCCTTGGCTGCAACCCTTAATTGCCTTATTCTGCAACACGCGTGTGTGTGTGTGTGTGTGTGTGTGTGTGTGTGTGTGTGTGTGTGTGTGTGCTCACAGCAGCAATTGATCTGCCAAAATTGTTGAATGTCCAAAGCCCCCAAATGACTTCTTCGTTGAATTGTTCTGCAAAACACACACATGTGTGTGTGCTCGCAGCGGCAATTGGTCTGCAATTTTTCTGAACGCTCAAAACCTCGACTTGACTTATTCTGCGCCACGCAAGTGCGTGGCTGCGCACAGCAGCAATTGTCGCGACCCTCAATTGACTTATTCAGAACACACATACATGTGTATGCCCACGGCACGCTGTGAGCACATTCACATGTGTGTTGCAGAACAAGTCAATTGAGGGTCGGCCGACCAATTGCTGCTGCGAGCACACACATGTGTGTGTTGCAGAATAAGCTAATGAAGGAGTCATTTGAGGGCTTTGTGCATTCAACAACTTTGGCAGACCAGTTACTGCTGTGAGCACACACACATGTGTGTTGCAGAGTAAGTCAAGTGAGGGCTGCGCCCAACTGAGAAAGCATGTGGTCCTCAACCGTTCCCCTGAACTCATCAAGCACTCTCACAGCTTCCTCGGCACCAAACTCGGCTTTGTTAAGGATGCTCGAGTACACATTTGACACCAGATTCACCAGATCAAAGGATGTAGAGCTCGCAGTCTCGATGCTCTTTGCTGTCCGTTGGCGTCGTGTGGCCTCTTCTTGTGGCTGCACCTTGCCACAATCCTTGCAAGTCAATACCTCAAAGCACGCGTTCCTGCCAAGCTTCGAGAAGTCTTTGCGTTCCGCGCAACTCTGGGCCAACGGAGGGCTCGGGGGCTTCTTCTTGGCTGTCTTGTGGCTTGAAGACGCCGGCGCTTGCTGAGACCCCGAACTTGCACTTGTCGTTGGAAGTGGCGGGGGTCAAGCGGTGTTTCTCGGCGCAACACTTCCATGTCTGGGGCGGTCTCATAGTAGTTCTGAACCCGTGATGAGAAATCTGCTAGGTTGAGCTTTTAAACGCTATACCTCCTCATAGGAAAGCCCATTGCGATGTCCGAACGTGAAGATCTTGTCACCCCCAGGCGGCGGGTGATCCCTCATCCCATCACCCCACGTTCCCCTACGCGGTGAAGGATACGAGGACGGAGACCTATCCCTATCCCATATACGCGGCCATGGCATTGCCGGTGTCTGTAGCATCCGACTCGTTGCCGAAACACGCGCATTCTTCATCTGAGCTGGATACTGACAGGTCTTCCTCATAGGCTTGCTTCGTTTGGGGCGTGGGCTTCGGCTGTGCTTTCGGCCTTCTTCCTTTCGGGCACCAGCGACCTACCTGACCGCACTTCAGGCATTTTGATCGGCTTTTGATCTACTGCAACCGCTTCTTCCTATCCTCGATTGACAAGCTGGATTTGATCACGGGGAAACCCTTCTTGCCTTGCCAGCTTGCCCTTGCCACGCGTGCAAGTTGAATAGCCTCGCCGGCCCCCTCAGGATAGGATAAATCACATTCTTCCACGCAGTTTCTTCGTCTGACACTGCGTGGGGATACTCCTCCATGACATTGTAAACCTCAGGCACCTTTCGCCCTTCCCCAAGCACAGCAACGTTTTTCTGCGAGTCCGGACGTCCTCGCGCCGATATTGGCCTAAAGGCCTAGAGCGTCCGCCCTTGGCAATTGCACGCTAGCGCAGTGCCCACTGCTGTCCCAGAGCGCTCTGTAGGCAGTAACAGCATCGGTACATACAAATGATGCTCTAAACAACGGCACACGCTCAAGCTATACATGACGAAACCGAGTCATCTGCTCACCCCCTAAAACCGTGAAGTCATGAACCACAAAAACACGTTCTACCTACATGACCCCACACCTCATAGGCCTTAGAAGCCTTTGTGTCCGAAGGAGGAGCGCATCCCTGAAACCCTAAAAACTTAAAAATATAAACCAAAAACCCCAAAACCCCAAACAACCCTAAACCCAAAACCTTCGAGATCAGAAGCTTTCAGGACTTCCGGGCCCTAGCTCAAACTCCCTAAAAACCCTAAAGCCCTAACCCTTGACATCAAAATGATGAGCTTTGAGGACCTTCGGGTTTTCTTTGTGAAGTCCGAGGCGTTTCTGACTCATGGCTTTCTTGTTATCGACTCGTGGGAGTTCCTTACTTGACAGTCACTCGCTTTGGTGTTGCTGCTGTTGTTGCTGTTGTTGGTGTGGGTTGTTGCTGTTGTTGCAACTGCTGTTGTCGCTGTCGGCGTCTTCTGTCGCCTCGAGAAGGTGCAGGAGCTCCTCGCGGCTCCACCAAGGGCCACCCTCCTCGACAGCAGCAGCAACTTCAACGCAGCTCATACGACCAAGACCAATGTACGACAGAGCAGTTTACCACGTGGCACGGGATGGCAGGACGGGATGGTACGGGGCACGGAGCATAAGGGCAGAGCCTTTGCGGTCTACACGCGACATTTTCATCGGTGCTATGCCAAGTTACTCAGTATGGCCTTGCCAAGTACACTTCCATGCAGGGCCACAAGGAGAACAGTGGCAGGGTTCAGTTTAAGGCGGCGTTCATGGGCCTCGGAAGCCAGCCGACATGCCTTATAATCAAACATGATACCTCAAAATCCGAGCAGCCTGTCGTCAGTCCTCTGCGACATTAGGTACGAGCACAATCAAGCTACACTCCTGAATCCCCCTCTCGCCCTGAGCGGCCCTTCCCTGGGCCAGGTGCGGCCCAGCGGCTGCGTGCAGCAGCCCCTTCGGCACGAAGAGCCGACGGGGCGTGGAGGGCGCCGAGGGCGTGGAACCGGTGAGCCTCGGATCAGTGGCTTGCTGTGCCTGCGGCCTGCGACACAGCGCTGCTGCCATGGCTGCCAGGAATCCCGGTGTAACCCATCCCAGTGCTGGTAAACCCTCATTTCCGCTGCACGGCTGATGCTGCAAAGTCGGAAGGGGAACCGAGGCCACCCTTTGCAACGTCCGCGATGCCGCAGCAATTCAGCAACTCAGGGTATAAGTCAGCCCAGCAGCGGATGCTCCACGTGAGCCTGGTCCTTGACAATATCCAGCACATGCTTCACGGCTAGAGGAAGCTCTTGAGGCTACCAAACCATCCTGAGCGACTGAAACCTCGACGAGCCTTTCGGCTTAACTTCGAGAACCTTGGAGAAGTGACCTTAAACTACTGTGGGAATTGTGGCATCCTCTTTTTTGCGCTGTAGCACACAGACGTGGCCATCATCCCATCTGATCAAGTAGGTTTCATTTTTAAGGATACAGCTCCCGTGCCACTTTGTAGATTACAACCGAAAGCAGGGTGCACACGGGCACCAAGTTGAGCTGATTTTTCCCTGCCAAACCCCCCCCCCCCCCCCCCCCCCAAACAAAAACCAAAAAAAACATACATAATATTGAAAATAAACATTGAAAGAACGCTCTCGAAACGCTCTCTTTGAAACCCTTGCGCCTCGCTCCACCAGTCCGGGCAGCGTGCCAGTGATCCGCGGCAGCGGCCAAGCGGGTCCTGGATGCGGCTCTCGTGAATCCTCTTGTGAGCCCTCGTCCAAATTGCACGCTCTGGCTCTGGATCCTGTGTAAGGCTGCTCTGAATCGTGTTTTGTTACTTTGGTCGGTGTCGCTTGGGCTTTGTCACCGCGCACTTCGTCGGGGCTTCGGGGTTTTGCCAGGGCTTCCCGGGAGGGGGGGGGATCAAGCTCAGGTTTCAATTAGGGCCCAGGGCACTGTAGAGATTAGGCCGGCTGCCGTGCATGCAATCTGGCACTCGGCTGTCTCTCATTCGGCACTGCCACTGTGCTACCACTGCGACCCTAAAGCCGCCGAAAGCCTAACACCACGAGACCTGACCATTCAGGCAGGACATGTTCATTTCATCTAGACTCTATTTGGATCATTAGCGCATTCTTTACCGTGACTGCACATGTCCCAGATAAAGTGAAGGCAGTGCATGTCAGTGCATGTCAGCGCATGTCAGTGCATGGCAGGGATCCAGCTTCGCCCAGAGGTGACCAACTTCGCGAAAGCGTTGCACCCACCTGCACAATTTGCACAATTTGCACAACACCCAAACCCGTGAACCATGCCAGAATGGTTGGCAAACTCAAAAGACATCCTTCAGACGGCACACCTGGTCTCCGTCTTCAATTTAAAGTGGCACATCACCAGACAAGCTTGTACTGTAGAAGACTCAAAAACGACCCAGCTGCCCGACACGCAAACAATCGCAACAACCCGCACACATCTAGCCCACAAGCCGCTTTGCGACATTCCAGATTCCAAACAAGCCTAAGCACTTGCAAATGCTTGCAACCTCCCAAGTAACTGACAGCGCCATCACGACCAGTCATGGCCTGGCCCATCATACTGCCACTATATATTCTGTACGAACTCTAAAGCCCAACAGGCACTCCCACAATGCCCAACACCAACATGCTACACCAAAGCAACCCCAAGCCAGCAAGTCTTCAGATGTCTGAGGGCCAATACTAGCTAAGGTGCAAAAAAAAGCAATCTGCTCTCCGCTCTCCGCTCTCCGCTCTCTGCCCACTGCACTCCCTCTGCAGCGGCCAGCGCCGGCCGCAGCGCCGCGCGCGCTGCGCGGGGCATTCCGGGCCTGGGAGAGGGGGGGAGGCGGGGGGGAGGCGGGGACTCTTTGCTTCATAGAGCTCTCCTCGTCTGGCTTGTCTCCTGACGCATCTCAGCGTGAGAATGCAAAGGGTGGCAAGGAGCCAGGAGGAGGCCCTTGCCTGTCATGGCCTGAAGGCTCACAAAGCAATTGCCCAGGGGATGGCAGAGACCAGCTGTAACAGAGGAGATCCGTGTCAAGACGGAGATATTTGTGGCAAGTGCGGCAAACTGCACGCGGGCTGTAACAACGATGGTTTACTCTGACACAGCTGGACATGCTCGAGAAGGTACCAAGTAGAGCTTGATCTCGCATGCCAGGCTCAACAGGGCATCGGTGCTGTATAGCGGTAGGGTGTAGAGCTTAAGTCAGCTTTCGGAACCAACCTCCTGGAAACACAAAGTTCGCAAGTTTCGGGCCTTCCCCTTTACAATTGCCGGAAGGATCGGCAATCGGAAGCCCTGGATCACTACCGAGCGCCGGGCCATCTGCGACAGAGATGGAGGCGGCCCGTGCGCGACAAGAATGTCGAAGGAAGTCGAGGGTTCGGGGTCTGTGGGGTCTGTGGGGTCTGTGGGGTCTGTGGGGTCTGTGGGGTCTGTGGGGTCTGTGTCGGGATTTTCGTCCGGCTAGGTGCTATGGACCAACCATGTCGGCGCTCAACACCCTGAAGGATTTGAATCGTCGAAATGTTTTTGACGAGCTCCAATTGAGTACCTTTCAGGTGCTACTGAGGAGACCCTTCAGCGAGGTGGTAAGGGACTCAACGGTCTTGGGACGGCAAACTGATTCAAACGGCTCCGTCGTCGAGCAATGTCTACAGCATTTAGCTATGTAGGGCAAGCGTTACGTGCTTGATGTTGAGTTATGCAAACGTACCGTAGACGCCAAAGCTCTACCAGCATCTGATTAAGATCCTACTGGGAGTTGTTTCCTTCGCGCCGCCAGCTGTGAGATGCTCTGAGGCTCTCAGCAGCCATCAGCTGCAGAATCAGCCGTCTCCTGCGTGAAAGTCATCTCAGGCTGAGAGCTGATGAATGGAAGCAGAAACCGAAGCAGCCTTGCAGGAAAATGAAATAAGCAGAAGCAGAAGAAAGGCACCTGTCGCCACATTCACATTCCGAAGGGACCCAACACTGCCTCGGACTCGGCGGGCCAGGCTGCTGCGAGCAGGAGCTGCGAGCCCTGATGATTGTTTCGGGTTCAGTACAGCTACATTATAGCAGCGGGGTTGCTCTCAGGACCGCTTCTAAGGTCATGGTGACGAAAATTCCGAGACGGGCTTCGAGGACATGTCAGAGCGCATATCCCGGGATGAAAAGAGGGGGCGGCCTTGTGCCTTGTGCAGAGAAGGAAGAGAGAAAAGCCTGCACTCCCAAGAGGCCTGCGGTAGAGCTGCGAGGCGCTCCTCGGAGACGGCACGCAGCTCCTCTCGCTCAATGGCTCACAGAGGCCGAGAGGCCGGGATGCGGGGCGTGGGGTGCAGTCAGGGAATTTAGGGAATTTTAGGGTCTCACGTCTGGAGGCTCAAGAAGGGTTTGCAGGTGAATTCGCGCACGTTCACTCCTCAGAGTTCTTGAGGCTTAAGAGCAGCTCTGGAAGGCTCCGCCCCTATGCCTTGCTTGCCAAATGCCTAACAAGTCTCGGACGTCTCGTGTCGTAGTTCGAGGCTTGGCATCATTCGGGATCGTGTGGTTTGGTCGCTGTGCTTGGCAATCTTTGGGAGACATCCACTGCACAATCCACCATACGCAGTCCTGTGAAGACGTCACCGCGAAACACGAGACGATGAAACCCTGCTTGCGCATCTCGTTCATTGCAGTCCTTGTACTTGTGCTTGGGATGGAACAGACTTGGAGTATTCGGAATGCCGTCTAAGTGTGCCGAAGCTGAAGCAAGCCGAAACATGCCTTATGCAGGCCTCTGCTACTTTTTCGAGCGCACAATCAGTTGGGATGTACTGTAGTACTGTCATTATTTGGATTCTTTGCGAAGGTACCCAACCCACAGATGTACCTTGAAGGGAGAGCACTAAGGGCAAGGCGCCAGAATCTGAATATGAGAGTACCAGGACAAGAGTTTCCTTTGGATGTTCAATGGGAAGTGCTTGGATATTCAAAGGGAAGTGCTTGGACCACCACAATGTGGCTGCTTTTTCCTGACAAAATATCCAATCCGCGGGCCTAATTACCGCAGAAGAAAATAACCCTTCCCGCGAGCCATGTTCGCGTGCATTCATAAAGTTCTCAGTGACAGGATGTCTGATACGTTCCATTTTTTGGGGTGTCTCAATTAAAAGGCTCATTCTCGATTCAAATGGCTGCCTTACCTTGAAGGTGAAAAGATGCTTCGAATCAACAAGAAACATTGCCATGGGAGCACGGGAGATGGCTTGGGCGTCTTGGGGCTCAGGTTCTCTGGGCGAAGGTTTCTCTTCTGCAAAACCGCTAGGCATGAACGCCCGCAGATGACCCTCGAGCCAAGCTTCGCTTGAGACGCTTCCCCCCGGTGCGCATTCAGCAGCAGCGCTCGAGCCTCGGTGACGCGGAACTTGCGACTTTAGTGAGCGTGTGATTTTTGTGTTTTTTTCCAGATGCTGCGGGTGCGTGGGGCGCCTGGGTTTCTGCGCGACCTTTGTGGCTTCTGTGGTTGGAAGTCGATTTAAGCTAGCCGAAGCCACGCCATGCCCAATGAGCCCATTGCAAACTCAGCAAAGTTTCAAAGGCCCAAGCCTCCGGGCTTCGGCGCAGCCGCCGGCCAACGAGCCGGGGCACGAAGATCGGGCCCTGGACAAACTTAATCATGCGATTGCCGAGAGCGAGAGCGAGAGGGCGAAAAGAGAGAGAGAGAGAGAGAGTGAGAGAGCGAGAGAGAGGGCACAGAGAGAGAGAGAGAGAGGGCAGAGAGAGAGAGAGAGGAGAGAAGAGACAGGGAGAGAGAGAGAGAGAAGAGAGAAGGAAAAGAGAAAAGAGAGAGAAGAGAGAGGAGAGAGAAGAGAGAAGGGTTACACACATGTATGAGTACATATACTTATATATGTGGCCATGTTTTTTGAATAGATGTAAGAAAATTGAAGATTTAGTATGAAGCCCTAGACTTCTGAGGTATGATGATACCGCATACGGGAACGACGAAGACCACTCCTGCGAGGACTTGGAATGGATATGTTCAAAAAATGCTCGGAGATGGGCCTTGGAAGTCAGGCAATATTCAGATCTTGGCCAGTATATCACAGACATATACGTGACAGCAACCTCGTGAAATCAAGAAGGTGGCCGTTCTGGCCATGACGACTTGGACACCATCATCGTTGGAGGTCAGGCAATCATGACCAAGTCCGATCTTGGTCAGCATATCACAAACATATGTGACAGGAAAATTCGCGCAATCGAGAGTAGCGCGCGCCCGGCGCACGCCGCACGCTTGAGGGGTACGTCCATGCCTGAGGATGGATGTTGCGCCAACATCCACGCCTAAGGGGTGGATGTTGCGGATGCTGGACCAACATTCACGCTTGAGGGATGGGCGTTGGGCCAACGTGCATGCTTGAGAGGTGGGCGTTGGGCCAACTTCCATGCTTGAGGGGTGGATGTTGAGCCGACATCCAGCCGACATGCCTTGGACCTCACAGGACCTTACAGGAGTCCACTGACAGACCCTGAAGCTTGCACCGCACCTCACAGCAGGCGAGCAGAATGTCCGAGGCAAGGATCACGTCGTACGACTCCTCTCCTTCCGATGGGAGTCGCTTCTTCCGAATCTTTTGTCTGTTAGAGGCCTCCGTCTTAGGGCGCAAAGCTCGATTTCCCTGCAGACCAAGACCTGAAATGCACACGGACGGGCCACAGTCGGGAAGTTCGTGCGCCCTGCGAAGACATGACCCCTCCTGCATCGACCTTCCAGTCCAGCACCGCAAAGCGCAGCTCGGGGTGGTGGCCGTGGTGTTCCTGCGCATTTTTTGTGGGGTTTAGGGATGTGGGGTCCGTTCCCTCTGGCTTTGAAAGCTCCGCACGGATGCTGCAAAGGTGCTTCGAAGATCTCTAGATTAAGAGGGAGCTATTCTGCACCAATACTCGCTAGCATGCGCCGACTCCTCAGAACATACTGCAAAATACTGCTCGCGGCAAACAAATCAAATAAAACCTACCGGAACTCTCCATCACCTCCCTCACCTTATGGTCGGAACGCGGTCCCAGACCAACCTGGAGGGCGTTCACCAAGCGCTCTTCCGCATCTGTAAGCGTTACCTGCTTTCCAATCTTGGGGTGTGGTGGCGCCGTGGCGCGGCGGCATGTTTTGGGGAGAGTGTTCGTCAAGGGTTCTGCGCTTGCGCAGGGCTTGCGCTGATGATGCAATGTTCTAATCAGCAACGGCATCTCACTGCGACTGCTCAGTACGTCACCACATGCCACACACAAAGAACACTACGCAAAACAACGAGCATGGGCAGCAATTATTTATATATATATATATATATATATCTATCTATCTATCTATGAATATTCTTTTTTATATATACATATGTATGTATGCATGTGTATATATATATATATATATACATGTATAGATATTATCCTTATCATTTCTATATATATATATATATGCTACCCCTCCCTCAGGACCTACCTTCTGAGCATTGTTGATTGACGTTTGCAAGGGTAAGACAAGGGAGCCTGGAAACCCTGTTGGGTTGTTTTGGTTTTCCTTTCTTCTCGTTGTACTTTTGTTGTTGTTTGTTTCTTTTATTGGGAGGGGCGGGGGTGGTTCGAGCCGGCTCGACAAAACCGGACTCTTCTGGCGAACACTATTTACTTCATATAGCCGCTACAAATAAACATACCTTCCTGGCTAGGGATAACGTAGAGTTCTGGAGGTAGACGAGCACACACGCCCGTTGCAGCAAAAAGAGGGAGACTCCCTGTGCACTTGCATGCTTCACTTTCCTGTCTTGTACAGTTTGAATTTGGTGCGTGTGGGGGGAATACCGGCAGAACTCTTACAACTAGTATGGCTTATATATCTTGTTTACTTCGTCAGAGTCATGTAATCCATACAATTATTATGAACCCAGAGGACCTCACCAGGAAAAGTTTTAACAAGGTAGGCCCTCGGGGGGGTACTATCTATGTATATATGGTTCAGCGTCGAGCGTCCTGGGCCCCCCCCCCCCCCATGGTATCCCCCCCCCCCCCAAGCCTACTCTACGGTCCCTAAACCCTAAACCCTAAACCCTAAACCCTAAACCCTAAACCCCTAAACCGTAAACCCTAAACCCTAAACCCTAAAACCTAAACCCTAACCCTAAACCCTAAACCTTAAGTCTTAAACCTTAAACCCTAAACCCTAAAACCCTGAACCCTAAACCCTAACCCTAAAACCAACCCCCAACCACACCACAGGGGGGGGGGGGGGGGATCATCTTAGTACCCCATCCGCGGGGAAAAACCCTAAACCCTTAAAAACCCTAAAACCCTAAAACCCCCTAAAACCCTAAAACCCTAAACCTAAACTAAAACCTAAAACTAAACCCTAAAACCCTAAAACACCTAAAAACCCTAAGCCCCAACCAAACACCACAGGGGGGGGGGGGGGGGGGGGGGGGGGGGGGGGGGGAAACCATTGGGGGGGGGGGGGTGGGGGGGGGGGGGGGGGGGGGGAACCATGGGGGGGGGGGGGGGCGGGGCGGGGTGGGGGGCGGGGGGGGGGGGGGGGGGCCCGCCGGGGCTGAATCATATATATGTATGTATATATATATATATATATACATTTCTGTAAATTTCATATTAATGATATATCTGGGTCCGAGCTGGATTCCCACAGCCTGGGCAGCGCCGAGCGCTCGGCAGACCAGCGAGGGCAGGCCGACGCCGGCGCCTTGGCACAGTTCTGCTGCAGGGGGCGCAGGGATGTCCTGATCTTTTCTTGAGACGTGTCGGGTGAGCCCCGGGGCCTTTGAAAGGGTTTAAAGATGGTTTGGTTTGGGAAACGTGGCAAGACTTAGATAGTGTTGGACAGTTCGGCACCCGCTTTTTTGTGGAACGCAGGGTCTTCTGTTGTCCTGTGTAGGATCACGCATGAGGCACAAGGCCGACGACGTTCACAGGACCCGCCGGGTCCTTCAGCTGAAAAGCCTCTCTGAAAGTCTTCAACTCATAAAAAAGACTCACCACGCACCTGTGTAGCACGAGTAGGGGCACGAACTCTTGAGATCAGCAAAAAGAACTTCAAAGAACAAACGACTCGGACTCTCGCGCATGCGCGCACACACACACACACGTTGAAGAAGTAGAAGAAGAAAAGAAAAAGAAGAAGAAGAAGAAGAAGAAGAAGAAGAAGAAGCAGCCCCCCCCCCACTACTGCTAGTAGAGAGCCCCTAAGGTGAGGAAAAATCGTCCCCCTCCTGAATGCCTGAAAAAGCAAAAAGGGGCGGCATCTCTCTCTCGTGTTCGGCCCCGAGGCTCCGATCTCCAAGACGGACTTGCCCTCTGCGTTTCGGGGGGGAAGGAAGAGGAATTCTGCTAAGCTGCTATATGGTTCCTACCGTTCCTTCTCTCCAAGAGGAATGCTCTTTAAATGGGGGACAGGGCTTTAGAGTCTTTGTGCTGGCTCCTAGATTCAAAAAAAGCGACAGGATGCAGCATTGCTGGGACTTAGAGACGAAACGGAGCTCCTTTCCATGCCCGAGCACCATGAGTGTCCATGAGTGTGGCTGTCTGAGGCCAAGCCCCTTAACAGAACCCTTGAGTCCTTGAGAAAAGTCCACGAATTCAAGGAAGCTGAGTCCCGGCCTGCACGGACGGAACCGGGCTCCCTGCGGCCTGGGCCCCGAGGAGTGATGGCTTGTGGCCGTGCTCTGGGAGTTTGCTTCTGAGTATTGGGATGCCTAAGCGGCCAAACCGGTGAACCAAGCACATATTCACAAAATCTCACATAATGACTCACATATGCTCACGACTGAGTCTGGTTGGGAGGCGCTGGCTTCACCTTTCGGAATATTGCGGGGGGGGGGGAGCAGAAGAACTTTATGATGGGAGGAGCATCACAACTTTGTTAATCCGGCCTAACGGCCTAACACCTCCAACTCCTCTAACTCTCATCTAAATTCTCCGTCTCGCCCTAGTATCCTGCCTGACCATCCAGCACGGCGTTGGCCAGCAACTTTGCAAGGGAGGAAGCGACCTCAAGAGGAGAAAAGGAGCCGCCGATCATTTTTTTCAAACGCTGAGGACGAGCTTCGGCGTCGTTCTGGGGATTTGGGAGGATTTCAAGTACGAGAAGTGTAGTATAGTGCAGTCATGCCACGAGGCATTGGGGTTGTGGCATGACTTGTCTCACAACCTCAGCAGAACCTCAGCTCCCTGGTCCGAGATTTGTGGTACACTCTTGCAGCCCGGTTGGCAGGCCACAGGCCGTAGCCGAAGAGCAGGTCTCCAGGGTCCTCGTCCAGCTCGTAGAAGTCCACCTCCGGGGAATCTCCCCGGATGAACACCGGAATTCGGGATGCCCCCGATTCTCCCAATATGCACGGCTGCGGGCTCAGTTTTTTTCCATGCGAAGTCGGTGGGAGTGCAAAAGGTGCGACAGGCAATTGCGGAGTGCTTTTTTGTCTGCATCGAAAAGCCTCCGTTTCTGTGCGATCGGCTTCTGGGTTTAGGGCCTTGGGGCAATTCTTTTTTTTCTCTCCGACTCCGAGGTTCAAGGTATTGGAGAATGTCTAAAAGTAGCTTCTTCGGAGCCCGTAACCTCAATCCAGCCTCGAGTCCGCGCCAAGAGAAGTGCCGGGCACCCCCAGCGAAGCTTGCCTGCCAACTGGGGCAGACCAAGTCTGTAGCACTGTGGCTCTCATGCACCTTGCTGGGAGACTTACAAGTCTCCATGCCTCCTTCGGCTGCAGTGCCTCGAGCAGCGCCTCCGCTTCCTCCGCCACAGCAGCATCATCTGGCACCAGGGGGAGCAGGCTTTCGGGCTGTTTGGGCCAGCTTGGGGTCTTTGCCAAGGTCTATCTCTTCTTCTTCTACACAGCGGAGAGAGGCCCCCGCCCAAGCAATTTACACATCTCTTATCTCTCCCTCTCTCTGTGTCTTTCTCTTTCTTTCTCCTTCTCTTTCCCTTTCCCTGTCCCTTTCCCTGTCCCTTTCCAAAGCCTCAACTCAAACTCCCCGGGAGCTGCCTGAACAGCAGAGTGGGGCGAGCACATGTAGACTCCGGCGCAGCCTGTGACTCTGCAGTCAGGGTCAGGATACGGAGTTCTCGGAGTTCTCAGAGGGACGTCCGAGGGATGAGCGTCGAGAAGCAAATTTTGTCAAGAAGACAATGTGAATCGGGAGATGTCTGTGGCGAGTTGGGTTCAAGCTGTGCCTCACAGGATAAACGATACGTCTATTTGTCGTCCACATGCTAGACGAGCACTTACAACATCGAGTCGGGGCGACTGCTCAGCAGCCATACCTCAATTCGCTTCCCAAAGCTCAACACGCCCTGGCGAATGACAAAGCGAGAAGAGAACAAGCCAGAGAACTCAAGAAAAGGCAAGGCGAGGCGAAAGGAAGGGGCCACGGCAAGGGCCACGGCCACGGCCAGGGCCTCGGCGCCGCCCCGGGAAGCGCCGCGCGCAGCGCACGCAGCGCCGGCCTCGGGGGGGTCGCCGAGGCTGGAAGGGGCCGTCGAAGGGGCGTTCAAGGGCTTCGCATTCACAAAATGTAACCTTAAACAAAAAGGTGAGCTTCCTAGGTGGAACAAGGAAAACAAAAAAGAATCCAATTGACATTCCCCAAGTCCCCCAAGTGCAACCTCTCCCAGCGTTACCGCATGTGACCGCCACGTTGACACGCTCATACCGGGTACCTCGGGATAGAACCAGTTCGAGGGGCACTCCCCCTCGCCGCGTTGCCAGAGAGGCAAGGGCGTCATCCAGATCCATGGCATGGCAAGCGCATCGGGCCAGGCTTGAGGTTGTTGTTAGGCTTAGTCATTGTAAGTAGTTGGCATGGCCGTTGACAGGATTTCGGGTTTTTTTTTGGCCCTCTAGGGTGTTCAAGGCTTGCAGCCGGGTTGGCATGTTTCTGCGCCGGTTCTGCGTTTTGCGTTGGCACTGCGCACCGGCTTCTGAGCCTTCGCCCCGGGTGGCAGAGAATCAGAAAGCCCCTTAGCAGTGGACGGCACACCCGGTTGCTAGTGACAACCAAATCCCCTATTCAGCTCTGCGAACAACCAAGACGATCATCAACGATCCAAGATGACGTGTCTCTAACCGCTCAGTTTTTCACGTTGCAAGTTCTCACTACTGAACTCTCCTCCTCTTCCCTCCGAAACCGCACGACTCTGGGGCACCGTTCGCATTCGCGGGGTCCTTCGGTCGCTCCGCATCCTGGGACTGGGACGTGAAGCCCCTTCGTGGTTGCGACCCTGCGAATGCCCGACTCCAGAATTCTCCTGATGCATCTGAGATAACTGCGTTTCCTTGACGTTACGGGGACGGATGCAGCATTGTAGACAGCTGGGTTCGGACCATGCACCTAGTACGGCCAAGAAGTTGTCGGTATGGATTTGAAACTTGCATTCGGCTTCAACGAGGCATACGACGTAGTAGAAACCGGAGCCTTCCTCCGCGGCCTCAATAAGAAAATCTGATGCCTTACCCCTAAGTCTTTCTGAGTTCATTACTCCAGCAGCAACCGGCCCGTCGTCGTCGTCGAAACGCTGCCGGCGGGAGAGACGCTCGCGCTCCTGGAGGCTTTGGGTTTGATGCAATTTGCTGGGCAAAGGGGTGGAAAAGGGTCTCGGTGGTTTTGTGCAGCTTTGGAGGCATGAGGCGTTTAGTTCTGATGGTCTGATCGCACCGCGCTTTCCATCGTAAAGGGCTTTTCCTCATCACATTACACCATCGTACCTGACAGAAGGTTTGCATTTCTGCTCTCACGGTGGGAGAGAACTTCTCAGGTCAATTGAAGTCCGTCTCTAGGGATTTGGGGTACATGAACATAATTATCCGCATCCGCGTGTGCATGCAGAAGCCCTGTAAACCCCGAACCCACCTCACCTTCAACCCACTCGTCCAACCCTTCCTCCAACTCTGCGCGCCTTCCGGGCCTCCACGTCAAGCATGATCATGCCGCGGTGGAGGTCCAGGGCCTATGCTGGGCTTGTTAACCCTTCGGACGCGTTTGCCGCCATCAGCGCTCTTCCCGACTCTCCCCACCACCCCACCGAAACTCCTACCCGGCCTTCAGCGCAGCGGAGATGGCCTCGTCCGCGGTGCGCCGCCCAACCGCGGCCGTGCGCGCAAGGCCTGGGGATAATGGGGCACATGCTTCTCGGAGTTTGGAAGTGCAAAGGTCAGCCCTGAGCCAAAACGTGCTGGAAAGAAGGTGATCTGTGCTGAGACGGTGCGGACTTCCCAAAGCCTACGGAGAACTTATGAGAACGGACACATCCAGGCGACGCATCTTACTTGAGAAATGGTCCTCGGAGACATTTGGACGTGGACCCTAGCCGCCGCTTGGCACCCCTGGGCCTGCATCCCAGGACTTTCAAGTGTCGGCCGAGTCAACATGAGTCAACATCCTCATAGGCTCCGGCTCTCGGCAAGGAGCCGAGCTCCGAGGCGTAGGAGATTCGCCGTCTGTCGATGCTCTCTGGTTACTCTGGTTTCGGGATGTATCGGGTCTGGGACTCAGGAAGGGTCCGGTGGCTGTGCACTAGTGCATTACTCAACAGTTTGACTCCACCTCCTGGATCTCAGGCTTGCAAACGCATCATCATGCAATCCACCAAAGGTTTTGGGAACCGGGCAGCCTGATCGATTTGACACGAGCCGCGAAGGGTAGCATTTCTGAGTCTGTCTTGAGGCCAAGTCGGATAACTCCTCCCGGCGACTTTAAGCCGAGTGGCTACAAGATCCGCCGCAACGCTGCACCCAAATCAAGCCGAGTGGCTGCTGCAAGATCCTCAGCCCTACCATTCTTCAATCCTGAGAAAGCCCAAGCCCCAACCGTGAATTTAAGAATCCTCAACCTAAACACCCACAGCTGCGGTTCTCCGGCCGGCCTCTTCGGATCGTCCGCGAGCCTCTTGTGTGTGTGTGTGTGTGTGTCCATGGGGGACGGGGAAGGGGGGCGGAGGAGGACCTCGCGTGGAAAAGGCAGAGGCCCTTTCTGGGCAAAAGGAGGTTGCTTCTAACTCTCTGATCCTTCTGCAGGAGCTACGCCGGCTACAGCGCTACGAGGTCTCACAATGAGCTTCTGCTACGAAGAGTCAGATGAGTGTGAGATGCGAGACGAACGGACCGAACGGAGCTCCGGCGCGTCAAAAGCCCAAAGCCCTCCAAAGCCATGACGCGCGACGCATCGCGACAGATGAGGCTGTACGAGGGGGAAGAGCGTCAGCGGGCGAGGAGAGCTACAGCCGCTACTTGCTCCATCAGGCACCCGTCTGGCAAGGCCCTCAGCCCGACACACAGGCACACAGTAATCCCGGTAAGCCCATGTAAACTCCAAGCCCGCAAAGAACTAAACCCAAATCCGACAGCCCTGAAGATAGGTTTCAAGTCCTTGGAACCACCCTGCCTCTCCCTGCGACTCAGGCGAGGCCTTCTCCACTTTTCGCAGAGTCGCCTCGACGGTTCTCGGGCTAGGGATTTCGGGCACCGGGTTCGACTTGTGGGGCACGGCTTCTGCTCTTAGAAGGCTGCGGTTTCGCTGGTGCCAATTGTTCAGCATGCTGTTCAGCATGCCCCGCTTGTCGTAAAAACCATCTGAGGCCTGCTAACCTTGTGCGTGTGTGAAGTCGCGGCACGGTGGCCATGATCTTCTGACGATTGTTAGGCCAGCTCTGACGCTGCAAAGCTACCGTACTGCGGCCCCAGATTCAAGGCCGAATGCGAAGGAGGGGGAGAATGCGCTTTTTGTTATACACCTCATATCTGCACACATTGCAGTCAACCGATCAAAGATGCCCGAATGATGCCCACGTCAATCTAGGAGCTGCAGCTCAGGCCTCTGTGGCATCGCTGATCCTGCGGCACAATGCGCTCTGCAAAAACATGAAGAAGAGTTCCAAAGTTCCAAGATCCCTCGGAAGACAAGACACCGAAGGATACCGAAGGCAAGCAACGGCCTGTCAAGGAGCTCCGCCGAGCCACCGCAGGCGCGCCCTGGCACTGGGAGGTCTAGTGAGTCTAGTGAGTCTAGTGAGTCTAGGGAGTCTAGTGAGTCTAGTGAGTCTAGTGAACTTCAGAAGTCTTCAGGATTCTCTTCAGGGTTTAGCCGGTCGGCGACTACGGCTTCAGAGCGGAGTGGCAAGTGTCCCCGTGCCTGCATCCTCGGCCATGGCACATCTGTCACGCAGCGCCGTCTAGGCGGGGGAGGGGCGTTTCAGGATCTATGATGAAAACGACTAAAACGACAGCACCTCCCACAAGCACCTCGACTGTTAAAATCCGGACCCACTCCACGCATCTGAGAGGCCTCAGGGAAGTTCAGCTCAGCACTTCAGTCACTTCAGCCGAGCCACTGCGGAGTTGAGCGTCTCCGCGAGGTCGGCGCAGTCGCTCAGCAGCGCCTGGCTGGCATGGGAGGTCTAAGAGGGTCCAGCACAGCACGGCCCTGCATTACGTTTGGACGGTTTGGGGGTACGAAGAAATCTCTCTCTCTCCCTCAGCTCTTCCTGTGGTTTGGGGAGTAGGCAGAAGTGGTCATGGCATACTATAGCCACAGAATGAGTCATCAAGCATCATCAAACTTTCACTAAGACATTCAGGGGCTGGATGGCTTACCTACTCTACCCCTCAAGTCTTGAAATCAACGCTTGAATTTCTTTTTGATCATTCTGGGCTCCCAAACTGAAGAACCTGGCCGCATCCCGTTGGAGCCTCGGCGCACTTCGCCAAGGCAGCTGCTGCATGCGACAGGGCCCGCAGCTGGGACGCGGCGCCTTGCGATCGAGGGGGCGGGGTCGCTTAAGGTCGAGTACTCAAAGTATATCATAGTATCATAGTACGGTAGTTGCGGTGTTGTTTCTCAGTCGGTGTGGTGCCTGGAAGCCTTTCAGTCAACGTTACAGCCACGATCTCCCACATTAAGTATCCTTTAAGCTCCGGCGCATGAACCGGCGACTCTCGGAGATGCAGCACCAGTTTCGCAACTTGCAAACGTGTGAAAACCGAGAATACCACCTCTTGACAACTGCATTCAGCTCTGGCGACCCTCGCCTCGGAGCTCAGACGCGCTTTGGCCTCGGCAGACCAGAGGCTTGCTTGGACGGGTATGGGCTGGCTTGAGGATGCGGTTTCGGGGTGGAGACCGTCAGAGCCCATCTACAATGTGTTCAAGGGGCGGGTGAGGTCGCGAAGGCTGCGCAAGGCCCGGCGCTTGCCATGGCCCTGGCAGAGCTGGAGGGATTCGTTGAGTCGTTCTGGGCAGGGTGCTCGCAAAGCTTTGTCAGTGCTTTGTCAGGCTCCCGGGGATCCGTTTTCTTCTGTATTGAGCTGCTTCCTCTTTCGAGCTACGACCTCTTGGGCCTCTGGAGCCTCTAGGGCGGCCTAGGGATGATTGTCTTTGTGTTGCTTTATTCAGGGCTAACACAACGCCCAGCCTGCCACTCCAGCCCCCGAAAAACCAACAAGGCAAGCCTTTTACGGCAACAGACAAAGCGGCCTCAGCGCCCTCGTCCCAGCTCCTGAGTGCGCGGTGGCCGCAGCGTGCCACGCACTCCGCGGAGGCTTTGGCCTCCCAGATGTTCATCCGCTTTCCCAAAGAACAATTCTCAAAGCCCTCAGGTGCGTTGAGAGAGGAAAGTTCGGGTCCAAAATTGGCATCCTCCCGGCGCGTAGCTGATCAAAGCTTGTTGTAACAATCAAAAAAAGAGTCGAATCAAAACCCCCCATCAAACCCCCCTTTAGTAGTGGTGGTGACAGACCACGAGAAGAAGAAGCAGAGTAAGAGTAGGAGTAGGAGCAGGAGCAGGAGCAGGAGCAGGAGCAGGAGTACAGAGTAGGAGTATGGAGTAGAAGTTTCGAGTAGGAGTATAGAGTAGTAATGTAAAGTAATAAGTTAAAGTAGTAGTAGTAGTAGTAGTAGTAGTAGTAGTAGTAGTAGTAGTAGTAGTAGTAGTAGTAGTAGTAGTAGTAGTAGTAGTAGTAGTAGTAGTAGTAGTAGTAGTAGTAGTAGTAGTAGTACGCGCTGGTTACGTACGCGACGGTGTGTTGGTTGCGCAGGAGTGGGAGGAAAAGCATGCGTTTTGCAGTGTTTTCAGCTGACGGCAGGTGGTTGGCAGAGTTCCTCTTATCTTGTTTTTTTTTGACATGGAAGACACTGAGCGGAGTTCAGTGCTGGGCTCAAGCGGACATGGATGCTCTGGTAACACGGACGTTATCATCGTGCGGACATAAATGCTCTGGTAACAGGGACGTTATCGTCGTGCGGACATGGATGCTCTGGCCATTCGCACGCCGTGAAGCCACGAAGTGTCGCAAATACCGATGTTTTTGCATGGAGGTTATCATCGTGCGGACATGGATGCTCCGGCCATGCGCACGCAGTGGTCACAAACGTTATCATCGCGCTAGTCGTAGTCGTAGTCGTAGTCGTAGTCGCAGTCGCAGTCGCAGTCGTAGTCGTCGTAGTAGTAGTAGTAGTAGTAGTAGTAGTAGTAGTAGTAGTAGTAGTAGTAGTAGTAGTAGTAGTAGTAGTAGTAGTAGTAGTAGTAGTAGTAGTAGTAGTAGCAGTAGTAGTAGCAGAAGTCGTCGTAGGAGTAGTAGTAGTAGTAGTAGTAGCAGTAGTAGCAGTAGTAGTAGCAGCAGAAGTAGTAGTACTAGTAGTAGTAGTAGTAGTAGTAGTAGTAGTAGTAGTAGTAGTAGTAGCAGTAGTAGTAGTAGTAGTAGTAGGAGGAGGAGGAGCAGCAGCAGCAGCAGAAGCTGTAGCTTGGACGAATAAAGTTGTTGATCGTTCGTCAATAAGTTTGTTTGATTGCCAACAGGCCATCTCTTGATTGTAAAAAGTTGGCTTTTGATTGGCGTCCCCTCTCTGGCTGCCCAAATCTCCCCGAAACAATCTCTGAAAATTTCCCAGCGCCTCCTGGGCATATCTGTAAGACTCTTCCAGGACGGCAGAGGGGGCGCAGACCTTAAGGCAGAGCTGCGAAAGAAGAGAAGCCTCCACCTTCAAATTCCGCAAAAAGCGAAGCGATCAAAATCTGCGGAAAGTACAAATTCACAACCGTTTCTGTGAGAACCAAGACCGTCAATGCGGGCCAGCAGTGGGCGGCACCTCCTCAGGAGGTGAGCTGTCTTCCTGGCAACTTAACTTCAAGAGACGTCAAGGCACAGCTTTGGGCACCTCTTGGGCTAAATTTAGGAAGGGCGAACATGCCTTCAAATCTCTGCCATGCACTTTGATAAACTAGACCAAGGCTGCCATTTTCCGTGAGAGTTATGGCTGCAGCACTTGTCGGCTGCGCGCGGCGGTGAGAGGCAAGCGCCCCGAAGGATATCGAACGTTGCAACGCGCGAGCCAGGAGGACTGCTGCTGCTGCAGCAGCACCCACAAGAACTGTGCGGCCGTTCGAGCGCGCCATCTTGCTGACAACTACCATCGTTGGCGAGCTCTCAAAGGAAGAGGGAATGGGGGGACTCGTCTCACAATGCGTGCTGAGCGAACATTGGTTTGAGCCGTCGGCAGCGTGTCCATCAGTGTCCGCCTACTCGGAGAACGCAGTGGCTAGGCCTCCCAAATAATGTTGTATCTTGATTAGTGTGGACCCCGTCAATAATGAAAAGATTTCGAAAAATAATTCAGGGGACAAAGATTCGGCTGCCCCCCCACTCTAATGAAAACTTTTTTCGGGCATGGGTTTCGGAAGAGAGAAAAAAAACTTACCTGAGCTGAGCTCATCTGAGCTTACCTGAGCTAAACCTTGAGGCCTGAGGTTGTCGGGCCCTGAAATCTTCAGTCTCCAGGCCAGCCCCAAAACTAAGATTTCCTTATAAAATGCTTTTGTACCGAGGCCGGGCAATCAAATTTCCAAGGGGGTAGTCCAGCAGCTGCCCGAATGCCGTATAATATAAAACCTTTGCTCCCCGGAATTTTATCTTTTTTTGCGGGCTGGCTTGGCTGGGATAGATGGATCCCCTTCAAACTCATATGCAGACAACATGACCTAAGAGGAAGAGGAGAGGAAGAGGAGAGGAAGAGGAGAGGAAGAGGAGAGGAAGAGGAGAGGAAGAGGAGAGGAAGAGGAGAGGAAGAGGAGAGGAAGAGGGAGAGGAAGAGGAGAGGAAGAGGAGAGGAAGAGGAGAGGAAGAGGAGAGGGAGAGGAGAGGAAGAAGAGAGGAAGAGGAGAGGGAGAGGAGGAGAAGAGGAAGAGGAGAGGGAGAGGAAGAGGAACAGGAGAGGAAGAGGAGAGGAAGAGGAGAGGGAGAGGAGAGGGGAGAGAGCGAGGAGCCAAGAGAATAAGAGGGCGCCGGGGGGGGGGGCCGGGGGGCCGGGGCCGAAAATTAGTTTGGGGGGGGGTCCGTTTTTTTGTTCTTACTATTGCGGGGGAATTAGTTGGGGGGGGGCCCCCACACTAATCAGGAGACCACATTATCCACAATTATCGCCACCAGCCCCAGGCGAAAACCCGAGGGCAATAAGCCGCTCTGGCAGTCGACCATGCGGCAAAACCTTTGCAGAACTCGAAGCTGAATGCAACACCCACCTCTGCCGCGACAGTTGCAGCTCCGCCCAACTGCCTGGCAGGCTGCAGCAGGTAGCAAACGAGAGTTTCGCGGCTCAACCCTGAAAGACGCCTTTTTTGCAGGATCGACACCAAGGCAAGGTTCCAGGTGCATGTTCTTAGAAAGCTTTCACTTGGACTCAAGAACTTTGAATTGAACCAGGAATTCCGCCAATTCAGCTAACTAACAGACAAACAGCCCGAAACCAAAGCGGTGCAACAACTGCCACGACAACTGCCGCGTTGGGGAAGCCGGCTTCAACAGCTCGGCCCTGGTCCTTCGAGTTTGTCGACCATTGGTGACATTCACGCGCGATTGGAAGGCTCAAGGCTCAATCAAGGGAAACACACTGTACACCAACAACTGTAGGGACACTAAAAACCTCGAACCCAAGATGTAAATCATGGTAACATTGTGCCGAAGCCTCTGTTTCAGGATGGACGAATACGCCTGCTGGATCGCCTCGCAATTGATTCCGGAAGGGCTTCATTTTAGGAAATTGAATCAACGTAAACATTTTTGGCTTTACTTCGCACATGCTTCTGCAAGACACATGCGTTGTGCCGGAAGAAGGCGTATGCAACGCGCATGTCCAGCCGCATCGGTAACTCTTCCAAAGTCTAGGTCGCTGGGTTCTTGTTGAGGAGTCATAGCTTCTGTTCTGTGTGTGTGTGCGTCTTTGCGTTTGTGTTTGCTTAGGTTGTAGGGGACAAAGGGGGCTAATCTCGAAAACATGAAACGTTCAACTCCAACCTCCCCAAGCCAAACTGCTACCATGCAAGGGGGAGTTTTTGGCCTCCTCCTAACTCTGAGCCCACCGAACCACAGGCAAAGGAGCCTAAACCCTATAAGCATCGGGCCCCACTGAACCTATTTAGCGTTAGATTGGGTTCCTGAATTTCATAAGGGTGGAGGGTGCTGGGTGCAGATCATTCCAAAAAGGTTAAACTCCGAGCGTATTGTACCTCTGAGCACCCGTCTTTTTTTGTTCCCCTCCAAGTTCCCTCCGGCAGCCTGAAACCGCCTTTTGTTGCCGATGCCTGCCTCCCAGCGAAGTCGGGACATCTCGGGGCTCAAAGAAAGCGTGATCGGGAAAGCTTCGCTGCTCTTCATTGCTCTGACACGTGCTACATTTGTATGTTTAGAGCTTCTGAACATACCTGGGGATAATGAGAGCACATGAGGTTTTGAAAGGACTTGCGGACCGTTGCAACCTTATCAACCTCAGAGTCCCTCTGGAGCCCCCTAGCTCATCGCTTCATCGCTGCGTGGGGCCTTATCGGGGTGCTCCTTGCGCGCCAGATTTCGATAGGCTTTCTTGACCTCAGGCACAGGGGAAAGTCAATGGCCCGTGCTCCAAAGACAACTGCAGACAGCCTCAAGGTCCCAAACAAGGACACAATGCTTTTGAGAACAGCCGCCCCCAACTTCCTGTGCCCCTTCCGTTAGAGAGCCCTTTTGGGTCCCTAATTGGGGGGGCCTCCTCCTCGCTGCAGGCTGGACCGCTGAGGCCGAGGATGTGGTAGGAGTCGCGCTCCTGAGGGAAATTTAGGTTCCTGGAACTTTGACGGAGACTCAGTGATGTATAGCCAGCTGTTCAACTGGCATGATTGATGAGGGTCGGCTGCGCGAACACTCGATCCACATCCATCACAAACCACGAAACCCTGGCAACCCGGCAAATCCCACAAATTCTCTTGTCTTCGGGCATCTTCGGGCATCTTTCGGGCATCTTCGGGCATCTTCGGGCATCTTCAGGCTTCAAGGCCTCCGCCAGCTTCGTGACCTGCTTGAGTTCGTCGCGCTGCCGCACAAGGCGCATGACGTACCTGTGTCTCAAAAGCCTGCTGGGTTCTTCAAAAAGACTTGCGGGGTGTTGTGCAGGGGTTGGACGCGCCCTAAGCCCTCGTAGACTCTCTTAGACCCACAAGCAGGAAGTCGTAGAAGCTCAAGACCGCCCAAAGCCAGGGAAAAAAGGCACCAAAAAGAAAACCTTCGAAACATATGACGTCTATGTTTCGCTGCGCCACTCCTCGATGAGCCGATTCTGTGCCCGGAGCGTCTCTAGGGACATCTGCTGCGACTCAGCCTGGAAGGTTTGCGACATGGTGTTTGTCAACAGCCTAACCAGACCAGAACCCAAACGACTTGCGGGATGGAGCATGGAAACCGGGATGTTGGGATGGCTCAAGAATGATGCTGTATCCCTTTTCCTGTGAACTTCCACCTGACAAAAGCACGAACCCAATTCCTGGTAGCACCCTGAAGGATGTTTGCCCTGCATGCATGCATCTGTAGATTCTGCACATTAGCACATTTGTTCGCCTCGGCTTCCTGTCGAGAAGCGTCTGGAGCAAGCAGGCCCGGATCCCCCCCCCCCCCCCCCCCCCCCCCCCCCCCCCCCCCCCCCCCCCCCCCCCCCCCCCCCCCCCCCCCCCCCCCCCCCCCCCCCCCCCCCCCCCACCCCCACCCCGCCCCCCTAGTGCCGTCATCTCCACCAGGGGCCAAATTTCCTTCTTTGCTATTGAGCACTTTTTCTTTGCGCCGCTCGTTCTGCTACGTACCACATCGACGCTTTCGTCTACGCGCCTGCATGTTTCTGAATGGCGATGTTCTCGCCTAGGTGCCGGGCGCATTTATGGGCCCGGAAACGCGAAGAGGTGTCCCAAGCACCGCAAACACCGTGGTTTTGGCCTGGCTGGGGGTCTGAACCCGTGCTCCTGCCCAGGTCCGGTGAGTTTTTTGAGGCGGCTAATTCCTGGATGGGCTGCCTCACGCGAACTCCTCCTCTCAACACCCCAGGGGTCCAGTCACGAGAAGCCAACTTGCGCGGACGCGCTTTCGAGGTAGGATGTGGGTGAGATGTGGGTGAGAGTCAGCACGCTTCCGCTTACGCTTCAACTCAGCCGCCTTCGCTGGGGACCCAGGCTTTCACTGCACTGCCCTGCTCACACAACATACAACATCGTGCTGGCGAACTAAGGTCTTCAATCGCAACGCAGTCCCGGCTTCGATGAACGGTTCGGCACCAGGACTTCCCAGAACGAATGGACCCAGTGGGAGCATTGCTTCGCTGACTCGAAGGTCTCTCCAACCCATGTCCAGAGGAGACGATGATAACAGGGTATGTTGTTGGTAGGGCTTCTGCGAAGCTATGATGGGGATAGTGATTGTTCGTCTTAGAAAGGGCTGGCAGTTGGACGGGGACTCGAGCAAGTGAACTTTGCCAAGATTTGACAGGACTTGCCAAACATTTGTGTCTGCAAAAGCCTGGCATTTGTTTGTCTAGACTAAGCGGCGGACAGAGAAGAGGTTTTGCCACCGTTCATAAGGTAGAATCGGGTAGAACTGCAGAGAAGTCGAGACATCGCCACGCCAAAGCCAGCGCGGGAATCTTGGATCGGGGGGACTCGAGCCCCAAGGGGAGCTGCACTAAAACGGGGGAGATCGCGAAAACTCAACATGTAAGCTCAAACTTCGCGACATGGAATCCACTCCTGGACTGTGGGGCGCCAGAAAAAACTCCAACTCCAAGCCCAGACTCTAAGTCTAAGTTTAAGCCAGAAGAAACGAAATACCCCATTGCAACCCTTGGGTACAGAACCTGAAAAGTCAAGCAAACCCCAACACAACAACACCTGTTTGAATGATTTTAAATGTAGGGTGCTGCAGGTTCGCATCATTTCTGCGCGCATGCACATCATATCCTCCAGACATCAGATGCGAGGAGATCAAAGGCTTCAGACCCTGAGCAGGAACTTCCTGCAACCCCGCTCCGAGACAGCCCTTAGCCAGTGCTTATGCAATGTTCCAGCCTCGAGCTCAAACTCTTCTTTGCCCAGCCTCGTGTCATGAAGCCACGAGCATAGGTTGTCGTCAACTTTACCCAACTGGTAACCTCTCAGCACGAAACCGATCGAGATCGGCTTCGTATTCCTTGCGCACATGAACTCTGGTCTGTGCATGCGCAAAGCATAATGCGTCTCCTGACTGAACCACCAGCAAAAACAACCTTCCTCAGGTCTCTGACTCGCCTCTCATCTGGATGACTGAGCTGACGGCTCTTTGAGAACTCCGCCATCTCCGAAGATCTGGGAGACAGGTCGCGGTGCTTCTCGAAGGGAGGCAAGAGTGGCAAGAGTTCTGCTCCATTACTTGTGTTCTTGTGTTCCCCATAAGAGGCACTTCAAGGAGCCTTGGGGCCTTGCAAGCCTCCGGGCCTGGAATTTTCGTGTGCCGCTGCAGGGGCCGCCAATGACGAGAGACAAACGACAAAGGGGCAGAGGCCCGCTGGCGTCCATTGCCATCCATGGGCCTTCTTTCGAAGCGTCTGTTCAGAACGCATGGAGCTTTTGAGTTTGTTTGTTGGTCGCACCATGGCATCCTGCTGTACATGTGCACTTGCACACCCAGGCAAGGAAAGGGCAGCAGTGCGAACCTCCCATAGCAAGAGACGAAGAGCAAGGAGCTCTACATCCAAGAGGCCTTCAACCCGTTCTGATCGGGCTGTGGGCCATGAGCGCTCCCAGAAAGCCCGGCCCGCCCCAACAGACCAGCCTTGTCAGAGCTTGGGCGCGGCGCAGCCGGCCGCTCCTGAAATGGAAAGACAGTTCTGGAGAGGCTTTTTGCGACGACCCACGCGCAACACGAGCAATCCCCTAGTAGGACCGCGGATTCGGCTGCTCGTGCTTAAAGTCTAGCTGGGGGTGGCAGAGTCTATGAAGTTCATCTCTAGAGTTGAACGCCTTTGGAAGGTAAACGGAAAGCACGGCCTGGCTTGACTGGAGTTGGCCGACAAGCCCACAACCCAACCAAGCAGTGACAGTACGGCAGCTATGGTTTCTTTTCTGGTCCTGCCAGAAGACCAAGAAGGACCACAAAACAATGCAAACGAAAGATGAACGCGGCTGACTGGTGAACCATGCTTAACCCCTGCTTGGCCTTCGACGTCGCTTGAGGAGCTGGGACGGGGCCTCGGTTCCATGCCGCAAAGGAGTTGCAAGGTAGAAGTTCCTTGTGGTGCGGCAAGACCTTGGGATTTCGCGGAAGGACTGCAGAGCTGTCAAACTTTGTCAAACTTTGGATCCTTGGAGCGTGAAGACCAACTGCGCACTTATCCGCCCCAAGCAAGCCTTGCCTGAACCAGAGAACCGCCAAGCTTGCCGACCTCGGCGCTAGGCACTAGCAACTTCTTGCCCCTGGGAATCCGGACCCGGGCCGGTGTGCGAGGGCCAACCCTCGACATGTAGCCGGGCGAGCTCCATCCAGACCTGGCACTTCGGGCTTTTTGATTGTGGGCTCTACAATTGCGGATGGCTAGAGCCCACTCAAGACACGGTAGCTCATCCGTGCAAAAGCCTGGCAATTTCGAGCAAAATCCTGGTAAAACAAAAGCGTCTAGCTTGTAGACCTCCTCTCCTTACCTTCAGCTGCCGGGATGAGCTAACGCGGTACATTATGTTGGTTTGACTTCTCATGCCGCTTCCGGGCTTCCTGGGCAACTGAAACACGACCTGGATGTAGCAACATGTAGCATCTGTAGGGCCCAGATGTCGGTATTCAGGTTGCAGAGTTTCGGATTGAAGGTCTTAATCGTGTTCGCTGTCGGTCCAGGGATTGGGCTGCTATTCCCACAATGCTTTCTGTTCCACAGTGCTTCAGCTCCATTGAAAGATGTTGGACAAGACAAGCCGGCATCGTTCATGCGGCCAGCTCTCCATCTGCAGCACGGACTGGCTGCAGCGACATCAAACCGTGAATCTCTAGTAGGCAGGAATCCAGGCATGGGGCTTAGAGTTTAGAGGGAAGGGCGACTAGCGATCCTGCCCTGCCAGCAATGCGAAGGGATGGCTGAGACCTTGAAAAAAAAATCCGGAATCCCGCAGCGCCCCTCTCATGGCGGCTCGTCAGTCCGCCAGCTCAGGCCACACTTTGAGCACTGCACAGCCAGGCGCGCCTGGGTCGTCTGAGATACCACAGTGGGACTCCGAATTTGGGGGCGTTCATACGGGTTCGGGGCTATGACAGTGGCTCCCGGCTTTCCACCCTTTTGAGGGGCTGCGAGAGCTGTAGTGAGCTGAGTGTGGAGCCTTGCGCATGTGGCCTTTGTGGCCAATGGTGGCCACTGAGCATCTTGGGCATAGCAGAAAAAGGAGTTCTCAAGATGATGCATCTCGGTTCGCTTCATCTGCAAGAATTCGCGAAAAATTACCGCACTTCCTGGTCTCCAATTAAGAACCCTTGCACGCAACAAATCCACCTCCCCCTTTCAAAAAAAAACCCAGCGACGCTTCACCGAAGCTCATTGGTGCTCAGTTTAAAACTAAACTCCGAACTCAGCAGCTTGAAACCCTTCAGGTCTTGTTATCATCTAGCCCTCCTTTAACATGACATGGACCTAAAGTGAACTTGCCCTACACACACCCCCCCCCCCCCTAAGGGATTCCCTGTCAAGATCTCAGCGAGTCCTAACCTGTCTATGCAATGCGAGGAGAAAAAAACAAGAAAACCGTCTTTGTCGTTGGTACCCCGACGTAGTCCGTGCCGCCCAGTGAGGCCGTCTTGCCCAGCTTGTGGTGCCCTCCGACCTCGGGGAGCTTCGCGGAGCTATGCTGGGGACCTGCTTGAGAGATTCGTCTCAAAAAATGTTGACATGTGCTTACCCTCGAGAAGGGCGTTCTTCTTTAGAGTGTGTGTGTGTGTGCATGGTTGTTCATGTTCCTTGCCTACCTTCGTGCGACCTTTTCTGAAGTGTTGCCACGGCATGGAAACTGTGTGTACCACGTGGACAAGGGAAAGAACTGAAATTTTGTGGACTCATGCACTTGCTGCAGCCTGGGCTAGCGCTTTCTTTTCGGTGTATTGCCTGTATCTTTCCGTCTTGCACGCTTCGTCACTGAACTTCCCAAGAAGTTCGTGTTTCTCTTGACTGAGGTTTAGGCTCTCAGTAAAGGCCTAAGGCTGAGTGTGGCGAACGACCAGGCCGGTCATCGCACTGTGTTCGAACGTGCGAAATGAGAAAACGGGTGCTTTGCAGGCTTACTGGGCAGGATTCGGCATACCCACAGCGAACCCCAAGTGAGGCCCAAAGACAGAAGCAACACCCTAAGTTTATGTAAACTTGGTTGTTCTGCGGGAGCGTTCCTCCTAACATAACGGCCGTAAGCCAGCATTGGAAGGGTCCGAAGGTGTCCGATTTCAATGCCCCCTAATCCCTCCAACGCTATTCTACGAAACATGAAACTGTCTTCAGGTTGTGCGACTGGGCCCAAGGCATGGGGTATGCGGTCGTATCGCACTCCCCAGATGCCGCAGCCCTGTCAATGATGCTCGCTTCTTCCAGCTCTACACAAATCCTCTCGCAGTTGTTGAAATGATTGGAGGTTCTTGTGAGAAAGGAATTTCCTGCCTATTCCAAAGTCTCTCACAGAACCCTAAGACTACACCCTGCTAACACGCCGGCAAATAATGCCCCGGTTGCCTGGCACTGGATCTTCTCGCTGAAGAATGGCAGGGCGCTAGCCGCCCTGGCGGCGCGAGCCTGACGGACAAGGGAGCAGCTGACGTGTGGGATACGTTTCTGGCAGACTTGCCGGGGCGCTTGCAGCGATTTCCTTCGGGCGTTGAGCCTTGAGGAGGGTCGAGGTAACCTCGGCTGTGATTTTTACTTTGGGAGCTGGGAACCATTGCGAGGCCGCTTCAAGCTAGTGAGCTTACGGCAGAAGTGTTTGGGGTTTTGCATGCACGCTGTGCTAAGAGTGCTTGGTTGTGAGACAAAGGAGCTGGCTGGCCCAAGCCAATCATATTTTGCCAAAATGTAAACAGATACAAGCAGAGCCGTGATGCCAATAAACTATGATCATCCTGGGGCCACAGTTGCAGCAACCCCGCTCCTAACCCTTTAAGCCATCGAAACCCCAAACTAGCCGTTCCACTATTGTTGCACCGAACGCACAATGGCCTCAGTCCTACATTCCGCCCCGAAGTGAGGGTACTGACGTTGGACAACTTTACATTCAGATCAAGGTCTCAAAGGCAAGCGCCCCTCAGCAAGCGCGGCCTCAGCAGCGGCGCGTTCCGCAGCCTCTTCCTAGAGAGCTGGAGATGCTACCACAAAAGGGCGCTTTGGGTCGTTAGGGACTTGTCGATGTGAGAGACTTGCCTTCGGTTAGTGGCTGATTGGGGCTCAGCTGCCCCTCAACAGAGTAAAACAAAACGCAGCATGAAGTCTGGAAACTTGAGCTATGAATCCGAAACTCGACAGACGGCAGCCCACAAGGCCCTACAAGCCCCTTTCTGGCTTCAGGTCTGCAACTGGTCTGCAGAGGATCTTCAAGGAAACCAGTAGAAAGGTTTAATTTTAACTTGATGAGCCCGAAACCGCTTGATTAAGTGCAGCATCGGTTATTGCGATCCTTCCCCAACCACGTGAGCCTTGGGTATGTAACAGCCCTTGGCTCAAGTGAAACCTCCGCGTGGTCAAGGGTGGAGCCCATAGGTAGGGGTGCTAAGAGTAACTTGCCTGTGGCGCCATGTTTGGTGCATGATGGAATGGAAGATTTTGGCTGCTTATGGTCATCATTTTTTCATGATGATTTCTCCAATATGAGCCCTCCTTCCACCTCCCTGAAAAGAGGCTGCTCTATGCTCTACTGGCTCCTTGGCCAAGAGCATTATCTTTGCCTTGGGCTGCATCTTGCAGTGGCAGACTGGCCGCCAATTCGGCAAGCCGTTTCTGTGGTGTTCGGCGTTCTCTGCTTGTCTGGTGATGGCTTTTGTGGCTCGGGTTCACGGAGATCGTCGCAAATTTGGCATCCTCCCCTTCAGGCTTTGCTCCAGTGCTATGTCACTCTTTGTGATCCAGTATTCCATGATCCTTTGGTGCAGACGTGCCTTTGTTTTGGTTTCGTCATCTTGCTGGCTTCTGCCGACAGCGCGACCCTGCTGGAGAGGGTCGCGCGCCTGTGGCTTCGGATGATTTGGTCACTTAGGCGTTGTGCTGAGCTCGTTCGACGTGAGAGCATTGTGTGTGAGCACCTGTTGGGTTTTGTGACGGGTTTGGTCTCCGATCTTCGTTAAAGGCCTTGGCATCATCTTCCCTTACAGATTTTATCCTATGATTCCTTTGCAGCGTGTCTTCTTGATTTGCACCCGCTGCGCGCCGTGGAGACAGAAGCCCAGTCTCGGTTTCCAGCACAAGGCCCATGCGTACATAGTTTGATCTCTGCACTTTGTCTAGCCCAGTGGAGTACCTTTATGGACCGGCGCCGTTGTGGTACCTTTCGGGGACCCCTGCGTCTTGATACCTGATCTTGGGTATGTAACAAATACCTCGAACGGCCATGTCCTCTGAAATCGAATCTTGGAAATCCCCAGCGTGGCCTGAAACTGCTTGCGCCGCTCACGCATCTGGGCAGGGAGGAGCGCCTTGGAAACTGGGCTCAGATAGGTTGAGATGGGTTGGGGCAGGGGTTGAGGCATGTGCTGGCGCATGTTGAGCGTTTTTGGCAAGCTCCAAGATATTCCTGTCCAAATGTCCAAGGTGAAGGTTTGCATCGGCTTCAGGATACCAAGATGTAAAACCAACAAAACGAACCAAATGGCAACCAAACCCTTCGGCAGTGGGCTTGGGGGATCGAACTCCGGGGGACCGGGGGCCACACCTTTTCAAACAGGGCCGGGTGAGCCACACTTTCCAAAGAAAAACAGGCCCTCCGAGAGGGCTCCCAATGATTGTGCAAAAAAATATGGCTTCGAGGGTTGACACTTCGTCACTCAACAGACAATGGACTCCGATTCCAGGCTCAGAGCACGGTCACCGCAGGCACTGGGCCGCCTTATGTAGTGAGAGGGACCATGTCTTCAAAATGCCTTACAAACTTAAGACAGAAATACATAAGCTACATAAGGATTTCACGTTGAAGCCAAAGCGAGGCCCTCGTGAACAGGCAATTCCTAGCCATCCTTTCCACACAAAGAACCTCAAATAGCCTCAATCATCCTCAAACAAGCTCAAAGGAGCGCAAAGAAAAGCTCACAGAACCTCAAACAACCTTCGGAAAGTGTGGAACCCTGGGTCACAGAGACAGGCGTGGCGCTCCTCCCTCCTCTGCAGAGAGGAAGTCCTGTGGGCTGAGCCTCGCAACTCGAAGCAGTGAGGGGTCTTGCCAGATGGCTCCAGCCGCGAGGAAAAACTCTGCGGAGCTGAAACAGAAGGGCTCTCCTTGAATTCTTTTTGAATTCTTTGAGTGCTGAGAAAACCCGGAGGAGCTGTTGATGGCTTTCGGTTGAGGCTTCATTCCGCAAAACCGTCATCTCCGACCCAGACAAGTGCAGAATCTAAAGGCTGCCTTGTCAAAGTGACACCTAAATCGTCCTGAATCCGACAACCGAAGCCATCGTCCTGCCAAACATGCTCAGGCATCCACTTTCCTTCAAAAAGCTCCGTCAGAATGGGCCGATTTGCCTGAAGTCCGCACCCCATTCCAGGCTTCGACGTCTTGCTTCAGGACTTGTGACTGTTCGGGAAATCCAGGGATCAGTGAACTGGAGGAAGGAAGTTGTTCGTTTAGTGACCCTTGGCAATAGTCACTGTGCGAAACCTGTTTCCCCAATCCAGCGCGGGGAGAGGATGAGGTTAAAGATCTCGGCGCCCACGTCTAGTTCTGCGGCTCCTAGGCGCGGCGTGCATTGCCAAGGTGGCACTTGGTTCGAAATTGCAGCCCATGCCAGTGCTCACAATCGTACTCCGCGGTTCCGTGCGCATGCTCCTGGGCTCGTGAAGTGCGGAGCTCTCGCTTTCAGCCTTCATTTTGACGCCGCAACCCGGAGATGGAGGGAATTGGTCAGATTAGGCCACGCAGTACGGTTCCTGTTCGCAGCATGGCGTCTTCTGTATATGGCAGCATCCTGCACCCCGCAGTAGCTCGAAGTGCAGCTAAGAGTTATTCACGTAGCCTTGCGTTCCGCGCTACGGGTCTCGCACGCCACCCCAAGTCTACGAGGCGCGCCAAGAGATAACCAAATTCGATGGCTGTAATGTTTCTCAACGTGCTGAAGCAAACCACCTCCAAATGAGCACTGACCGTCTAAAGCTGAACATCCACGCTGGAGGCCTGTGAAGCAGGTGTACTCTCGGACTCATGTTTGGCAATTGCCTCCAAACGTTTGTGGCATTTCGCAGTTGACACACCATTTCATGCTTGCACTTGTCCTTTTTGAGTCCATGGTGCTCGTCTGGCAGACCACAAGACCTTCCTTGCTTCTATTGGGGGCATGCCTCTGGGGCATGAAACCATAAAAAAGCTTGAATCTATATTATAGTAAACGCGGATGACAGGCCCAAGAAGCACCCGAAATCACAGGCCGACCCAAAACCTACCGACCTCAAAAGTTTTTGAATCCGTAACTGCGAGGGTGACAATTGCCTCGAGACGGAGACCCTGCAGCACGCGCCTCAGGCGCGCACCTTTGCTCTGGTTTTTGGTTGGGTGGCAAAGGCGATGGTTGACAGGAGGGTTCTAGGATCTGGGGGACCAATATAAGCCAGGGCCCGATATTTGGGACCCTTCTGGCCTTCGAGCGGATCAGAGCCGGTATCACATCGACCACCCTTCGGGGTCGAGCCATCAAAGGTGCAAATTCTCGTCCGCACGTGACACCATGCCTTTCACAGGGGCTTCGAGCCCCTAAGCCTTTCTTCTGTAAGCTGGAAACAAAAACTTAGCGAAGTCCCAATGCATGCCAGACCGAGCCTTTCCTACTCATGCATGGCACAAGCCGTTACTTGAAGTCTGATCCGATGGCAGGACGTCCAAGCAATCTTACAAATGCTCCAGGCTCCCCAACGGTAGGTGCGCTGCTCAGGCGACGCCTTGCGCACTCTGAAACGATGTTCTTAACAGGTACCGAGTCCATGCCCAAATGCAAACCGAACTCAGCTGAACTCAGGCTCAAAGGGGCTCGAAAGCTTGAAGGACATGGGCTCAAAGGAAGACATGCCAGGTTAATGACAATGGGGAACTGATGCCCAAAACAATCTGTTTTGTGTTGGTGGATGCCGTTGACTGGCATGACCACCACGGGTTCTGGCTCTTCCTGCATGGAATGGTAGCAGTGCTCTGTGGCACGAGGCTGCGACTTCTCTCCGAGAAGCATCATAGATTGTAGGGCTGCAATTGCTGAGCAATCCTGGTTTTATGTAGCTTCGACTTGCTTCGGGGAATTTCTAGGGCCCTGGCGACGTCGTTGCTGCCCAGCAGGGGCCCTGAAGAGAAGCCGCAGCATTCGCGCAAATATTTCCAAATATTCGCCATGCTTCTTTGGTGTCTGGTGGGATGAAAGTTTGTGCAAGCTTGAAGATGCAGGGTTACTTGGGCTCGGTGATGAGTGTAACGGTGGACTCCCTTCCGCGCCCCTTTGCAAACTGGCTGCAGGTTTTGCGAGGATTGCCGAGACTGGACGGTGCCTTGGAGGTGCCTTGGGGTGATCGGGGTTCAGTTCAATGTTCAGCTGAATGTTCAGGAGCGCTTCACTTGCCCAGCCTTAAAGTGGCTGCGTGGGACAAGGGTCGGGCCTTGCGAAATCATGTTCGAGTACTTAGCTTGGTTCGATTCCCCGACACGGCGAAGCTGGAAGGTACTTGCAACCCGAAGGCAACCTCCAAGCTAGCCCCACACCTAGCACGGTTGGGCCTGCAGGTATGCCGCCGATGTCCTGCATGCGGAAACACATTGGCATTTCAGGCTGCCAGTTTTGACATTTCAGGCTGCCAGTTGGTCTTCTTGCCTACAGCTTAAGGATTGGTGCTTAGAACACTCCCGAAAGCGGTAAGTCGAGCTCGAAACTCTGAACCCCACCATCTACATCTAAGAAACGAAGAAGTCGTGATGACATGCACTGTGTCCTGTATTGAGGCACCCTGGCCATGCCCATCATAAGGTTAAGACAGCTAAGACCAAAGCCTCAAACCAATCCACGAAACCCCACACACGTCTGGCTGTCTGACTGTTGTGCCACCGGGGCAAGCTGTCGCACGGACAGAAGGGCTTTCTCCGAGTCCGGAGAGATTGGAAAGTCTTTAACGGGCTGTGATTGAGAGACTTGGCGTGGCAGAGTTGTAAGCAGAGTTGTAAATAAAGTTTCTGTGCGGGAGGATTTGCTGTTCTTCGGCTTTGCGGCTGATGTAGTCCAGGACCGTTCCCGAAGAAAGCGCACAAAACACTTGTAAACCTGTACATCCTACCCAACCTGCGCAGCAGATGGCCAGGCAAAACTGTCGAATTGAACAAAACACTTAGCGGCTGCTGTCAGACACTCGCAGCGGGGAGGCGGTGTAGTTGGCCCAGTCACCCCAAGCACTGCCGGTCAAACCATCCTTCGCACAGACAACCCTGTACAACATGCATGCTCGTAGAAACACCCTAACATACCCTAACTGAAGGCGCAATCGCGAATGCTTTGTTTCGACAAGCATGAGTTGTGACTGCGTCCTGAAAGAACATGCCGATGATGGCCATCATCGCAAGCCTTCCGTTGGCCAACTCCGCCGACAACTTCTTAGTCTTCTCAGCGGGGTCGCTGGATGTCAAGACCTTGAAGCCGAAGTCACCGGCTGCGGCAGGAGTTCCGGCAGACTGATCCTGGGAGACCTCGCAGAATGCCATGTACGCCAAGATCTGACCCCAGCCTGCGGCAGGAACCTTGGAAATTGCGGCCAAGCCATTGGGGACATCGGCGAATTTCAAGCCTGCTGATGGGGAAAGATAACCAGGGAACTTGCCAGTGATCCTTGGTCAACTACACAACGGAACACGTAGGACACTGAACATTTCACTTGTGAACAAATCAAAGAGCACTCGGCGCCCGTTGACAACCTGCAGCCTAGTTGCTCCGGAGTAATGTATCCCATTGCTGCAAGCATCGCGATGCGGCCGTGCTTGATCTCAGTCTGGCGGCGACGCTTGAAGTCCTCCACGCTTCCGTCGGCCGTAAAACCAGCCGGATCCCAAAATCCGACGGGATCCTGAACACCGAGCTCGTTCTCAAAGGCTCGTAGCGGGGAGGCGGTGTAGTTGGCCCAGTCACCCCAAGCACTGCCGGTCAAACCATCCTTCGCACAGACAACCCTGTACAACATGCATGCTCGCAGAAACACCCTAACATACCCTAACTGAAGGCGCAATCGCGAATGCTTTGTTTCGACAAGCATGTGTTGTGACTGCGTCCTGAAAGAACATGCCGATGATAGCCATCATCGCAAGCCTTCCGTTGGCCAACTCCGCCGACAACTTCTTAGTCTTCTCAGCGGGGTCGCTGGATGTCAAGACCTTGAAGCCGAAGTCACCGGCTGCGGCAGGAGTTCCGGCAGACTGATCCTGGGAGACCTCGCAGAATGCCATGTACGCCAAGATCTGACCCCAGCCTGCGGCAGGAACCTTGGAAATTGCGGCCAAGCCATTGGGGACATCGGCGAATTTCAAGCCTGCTGATGGGGAAAGATAACCAGGGAACTTGCCAGTGATCCTTGGTCAACTACACAACGGAACACGTAGGACACTGAACATTTCACTTGTGAACAAATCAAAGAGCACTCGGCGCCCGTTGACAACCTGCAGCCTAGTTGCTCCGGAGTAATGTATCCCATTGCTGCAAGCATCGCGATGCGGCCGTGCTTGATCTCAGTCTGGCGGCGACGCTTGAAGTCCTCCACGCTTCCGTCAGCCGTAAAACCAGCCGGATCCCAAAATCCGACGGGATCCTGAACACCGAGCTCGTTCTCAAAGGCTCGCAGCGGGGAGGCGGTGTAGTTGGCCCAGTCACCCCAAGCACTGCCGGTCAAACCATCCTTCGCACAGACAACGCCGTACAACATGCATGCTCGCAGAAACACCCTAACATACCCTAACTGAAGGCGCAATCGCGAATGCTTTGTTTCGACAAGCATGTGTTGTGACTGCGTCCTGAAAGAACATGCCGATGATGGCCATCATCGCAAGCCTTCCGTTGGCCAACTCCGCCGACAATTTCTTAGTCTTCTCTGCGGGGTCGCTGGATGTCAAGACCTTGAAGCCGAAGTCACCGGCTGCGGCAGGAGTTCCGGCAGACTGATCCTGGGAGACCTCGCAGAACGCCATGTACGCCAAGATCTGACCCCAGCCTGCAGCAGGAACCTTGGAAATTGCGGCCAAGCCATTGGGGACATCGGCGAATTTCAAGCCTGCTGATGGGGAAAGATAACCAGGGAACTTGCCAGTGATCCTTGGTCAACTACACAACGGAACACGTAGGACACTGAACATTTCACTTGTGAACAAATCAAAGAGCACTCGGCGCCCGTTGACCTCCTGCAGCCTAGTTGCTCTGGAGTAATGTATCCCATTGCTGCAAGCATCGCGATGCGGCCGTGCTTGATCTCAGTCTGGCGGCGACGCTTGAAGTCTTCCACGCTTCCGTCGGCCGTAAAGCCAGCCGGATCCCAAAATCCGACGGGATCCTGAACACCGAGCTCGTTCTCAAAGGCTCGCAGCGGGGAGGCGGTGTAGTTGGCCCAGTCACCCCAAGCACTGCCGGTCAAACCATCCTTCGCACAGACAACGCCGTACAACATGCATGCTCGTAGAAACACCCTAACATACCCTAACTGACGGCGCAATCGCGAATGCTTTGTTTCGACAAGCATGTGTTGTGACTCGTCCTGAAAGAACATGCCGATGATGGCCATCATCGCAAGCCTTCCGTTGGCCAACTCCGCCGACAACTTCTTAGTCTTCTCAGCGGGGTCGCTGGATGTCAAGACCTTGAAGCCGAAGTCACCGGCTGCAGCAGGAGTTCCGGCAGACTGATCCTGGGAGACCTCGCAGAATGCCATGTACGCCAAGATCTGACCCCAGCCTGCGGCAGGAACCTTGGAAATTGCCGCCAAGCCATTGGGGACATCGGCGAATTTCAAGCCTGCTGATGGGGAAAGATAACCAGGGAACTTGCCAGTGATCCTTGGTCAACTACACAACGGAACACGTAGGACACTGAACATTTCACTTGTGAACAAATCAAAGAGCACACGGCGCCCGCTGACAACCTGCAGCCTTGTTGCTCCGGAGTAATGTATCCCATTGCTGCAAGCATCGCGATGCGGCCGTGCTTGATCTCAGTCTGGCGGCGACGCTTGAAGTCCTCCACGCTTCCGTCGGCCGTAAAACCAGCCGGATCCCAAAATCCGACGGGATCCTGAACACCGAGCTCGTTCTCAAAGGCTCGCAGCGGGGAGGCGGTGTAGTTGGCCCAGTCACCCCAAGCACTGCCGGTCAAACCATCCTTCGCACAGACAACGCCGTACAACATGGATGCTCGCAGAAACACCCTAACATACCCTAACTGAAGGCGCAATCGCGAATGCTTTGTTTCGACAAGCATGTGTTGTGACTGCGTCCTGAAAGAACATGCCGATGATAGCCATCATCGCAAGCCTTCCGTTGGCCAACTCCGCCGACAACTTCTTAGTCTTCTCAGCGGGGTCGCTGGATGTCAAGACCTTGAAGCCGAAGTCACCGGCTGCGGCAGGAGTTCCGGCAGACTGATCCTGGGAGACCTCGCAGAATGCCATGTACGCCAAGATCTGACCCCAGCCTGCGGCAGGAACCTTGGAAATTGCGGCCAAGCCATTGGGGACATCGGCGAATTTCAAGCCTGCTGATGGGGAAAGATAACCAGGGAACTTGCCAGTGATCCTTGGTCAACTACACAACGGAACACGTAGGACACTGAACATTTCACTTGTGAACAAATCAAAGAGCACTCGGCGCCCGCTGACAACCTGCAGCCTAGTTGCTCTGGAGTAATGTATCCCATTGCTGCAAGCATCGCGATGCGGCCGTGCTTGATCTCAGTCTGGCGGCGACGCTTGAAGTCCTCCACGCTTCCGTCGGCCGTAAAACCAGCCGGATCCCAAAATCCGACGGGATCCTGAACACCGAGCTCGTTCTCAAAGGCTCGCAGCGGGGAGGCGGTGTAGTTGGCCCAGTCACCCCAAGCACTGCCGGTCAAACCATCCTTCGCACAGACAACGCCGCACAACATGCATGCTCGCAGAAACACCCTAACTGAAGGCAATCTCGAATGCGCTGTTTCGACATGTTAGTGTGCGCGCGCGCATGTGTCTGCGTGTCTGCGTGTCTGCGTGTCTGCGTGTCTGCGTGTGTGCGTGTCTGCGTGTCTGCGTGTCTGCGTGTCTGCGCCTCTGTGTCTGTGAGTCTCTTCGTCTCTGCGTCTGTGTGTCTCTGTGTCTCTGTGTCTCTGTGTCTCTGTGTCTCTGCGTCTCTGCGTCTCTGTGTCTCTGTGACTCTGCGTCTCCTCGTCTCTGTGTCTCTGTGTCTCTGCGTCTCTGCGTCTCTGCGTCTGTGTGTCTGTGTGTCTGTGTGTCTGTGTGTCTGTGTGTCTGTGTGTCTGCGTGTCGGTGTGTCTGTGCGTCTGTGTGTCTGTGTCTGTGTGTCTGTGCGTCTCTGTGTCTGTGTGTCCGTGTGTCCGTGTGTCTGTGTGTCTGTGTGTCTGTGTGTCTGTGTGTCTGTGTGTCTGTGTGTCTGTGTGTCCGTGTGTCCGTGTGTCTGTGTGTCTGCGCGCCTGCGCGCCTGCGCGCCTGTGTGTCTGTGTGTCTGTGTGTCTGTGTGTCTGTGTGTCTGTGTGTCTGTGTGTCTGTGTGTCTGTGTGTCTGTGTGTCTGTGTGTCTGTGTGTCTTTGATTGTCTGTGTGCCTCTGTGTACAAAGGCACGTAGGCTCGGCTCATCTGCGCACGTACGGCCCAGCTCGAAAAGTGCACAAGAAATGGCACGGAACGCGCAGTCCCCATCTTCAGGGATTGAGCCTCGTCGTTCAGTCAGTTCTGACCAGCCTTATGACGGTTTTCATCCTGTTCCGAAAGAGCAGCATGCACCCCGACTGATCATAGCGACAAGCTTGGCAAAATCAACAATCAACAGATGTCTGCAAACCCTGAATGCGCTCACACTGACGCTTGGCTGTCTCCTCACACTTGTCCTGACGGGCTTCGTCACACGATCAACCAGGCTGTGAGTGACACCACTTCGCAGCCTCTGCCCCAGGAGGCACAGGACCAAGACCCCCTGCGCAAGCCCCTTGCACGTACTCGACCAAGGCAGTGTGCATTTGGGTTTTCCAAAAAGCAGGGCGTTCTTGGGGCCTCTGGGCCAGCGGGAGGGCCGAGTTCCTTTGCCACGTGGTCCATTCTCGCTCAAGGCTAGCTTTATTAAGCTCACCACTGAGGAAGAACACAAGCGACCGGCATGCCGATTCATTGCCCAGTTTGTACGGTTGAGTTGGCCAGGGCAGCAGTCGCAAGGACCCGATCCCCAAGGCTGGACAACCTTGCTTCAACCCTCCTTCCGACTCCCGCTCCACTTCCCGACGATCTCGGTCGCGGCCCCGGTCGCGGTCACTCATCGCAAGCCTGGAGGTAGAGGTGTCGCCGCCCATTGGCGGCAGGCCTCCGTACTGAGTCCTGCGTCCCAGAGCACACGCTAGAGCAGAAACCCAACGGACAGAAACCCTCGCTTTGCAGCAAAAGCACCTTGCAAACAACTGGACATGCAAACATGCAAATACCGAAAACCCAACTTAACAACAGAGATATCTTAACAACCAACACAAGCAACTATACTTTTCAACTCGCAAGGGACTACCAGAAGTACAAGGGCCCTGCAGCCTCAAGGCCCAGGCACAAACAAAGCAGGCCCTGCGACAAAACCACAGCAAACTGGGCTGAAGAAAGGGGGAGGAGGGGGAGAAGCAAAAGAGGCAACCAGAAAGGAAACAAAAAACAAGGAGGGGAGGACCAAACAGACCGCAGACACAACAGAGGACAAAGGAGAGCCAGAAAACCACAAAAAAACCAGGGGAACCAGCCCACGACAAAACTCCAGCACCACACCAAGACAGAGGAGAGGGATCACCGTACAAAGACGCTCTCATTCCCGCCCAAAAGAAAAAACACCCGAAACACCAACACAGAAAACTGCAGGGACGGCACCCTGACAGCACTGATGACTGCGGGACGGCGCCCGAGTCAGCCCATAGGGACAGCACCCTAGGGCACCATAAGAAACTGACGCAACAAGAAGTGCATGACTCATGACGATTTGCACACGTACATTTTTCATGCGCAGCATTGCGATCCGCGTGACGGGAGTTTCTTCACTTGTCCGTGCGACGACGACCACCTTCCGGCAACCAGCCCTCAGCCCATGAGCTTACCCTTGAGGCCACCCTTCCCAAAGAACACTAGTGACGTCTTCGCAACTTCGATTCCTTGCCTCTGGGAAGTCTGTACGCTCAGCCTTGCTATGTCCTCTGCAAAAGTGTTCACTCCGTCGATGCGGTCATGGGCCTTCTCAAGCTCCCTCTCCAGCTCTGAGATGCGTTCGTTGGTTGACGGTGGCATTGCCGAAAAGGGTTCGAGACGCGGACCTATCGAAAACTGCTGCTTGAACCTTCCGGTTACGGCCATGTGTCATATACGCGTTTGCGAAGGCGATGCAAGGAGTACGCATGCGAGGTTTGGAACTCTGGCACGGGATCTAATCCTTCTTTTTGGCAGTGTGGGCATTTCAGCGGAAACTGTAATAGCCGTGCACCATGTGAGTAGTTGACATGCTTTCGAGCGCTGGATCGACCAGGAAAGTATGCATTGCACTCACAACAGATGCAAGGGGACGCCCCGTCCTGATGTAGCTTCATGTGCTTGGTGGCCTCGCTCGTTGTCGAACACCCTTGAACACAGCCTGCAGCTCCAAACCCTGTCCCGGTACGCCCCTTGCCAATGAGAGCGTAGCACATGATGGGCCATGCCCGATTTCCGAGAGAACCGCTGCCCACATCCCTTCATAGGACAGAGAAACGGCAGATGAGCATCATCCCGCTGCGACAGACCACGAACCCAGTACTTCTCAGGCGCCCTCTTCTTCCCTGCTGTCGAAAACGTTTGGGAGGGGGTGGCCCAGGCGACAGCTCTAAAACACGGACCCTCTTCCTTGCCAGTTTAGCTTCACTTTGTATTACGAGAGCAAGCAGTGCTAGATCGCTGGCGGTGTCTACTTCTGTAGTCCAAGGCTCCGTAGCCCAGAATGTTTTTACTCGCGTTGACTATTTGGACAGCAGCCGGTAAGTCCTCCTGTTGAGCCTCCCCTTGGACCCAGCGCTGCTTTGACTCAGCTAAATATTTAGAGGCACTGCGCCATTGCTCCTCAATCCCCTTATGTGGCCCGCTCTTTTCGTCTGTCTGGCGACTCCTGCCCACCCTTAGGCTGAACCGGCCGGAACCATAAGGCGACCGCTCGAGTGGCCATTTTAAGCCATTGTCTGCACATGCCTGCTGTATCCACCCTGTGTACGATATCCCTGCAGCCCGCGTACTTTCAACGTAGTCGTTTACCCGCAGATCTCCCAGGCAAGCACCGTTCCCCTTGTCCCTCGGGCAAAAAGGCAAACAACATCTGTTTTGGCAAACGAGAGTTGTCCATGCGCGCGACATGCCCAACCCAACGTAGCCGGCGTTGGTGTATCATCTGCATAATTGCGGGTACCCCAAGACACGACTTAATGTGCTCGTTAGTAATGCCCAAAACTTGCTGATCCCATCTCCCGACACCACATATTTTACGCAGACACATCATATGAAACTTTTCTAGCATAGCCTTACGCGGCCAGCAAACGGTCCAAGACTCGCAACCGTAGGTAAGGACTGACAGAACACAAGCACGATAAACCGACAGCTTGGTACGCAAGGATAACTGCCTGACATTCCAGACTGAGGAAGCCAGTCTTTCAAAAGCTTTTCGTGCCTGATCTACGCGGCGGCGAATGTCATCGACGCAATCCCCTGTTACGGTAATCTGCGAGCCGAGATACTCAAACTGGTCCGTAAATTTTACCGGCGGGTCTGCGCTCGGGCGTTCTTCCAATGTTCCCTGGTAAGACTGAAAGGCAGCCAGCGCTTTTGCTTTTTAGACCCCAGCGCCCAAGATGTGTCCGAAGGTCCACACGCAGCTTACGTAAACGAGCCAGGGTGTCAGTCACTGCGGCGAGGTCATCCGCATATCCGAGCTCTTGGAAGTCTAACTTATCAGAGCGAGCACACTTGTCTAATTGATTTTGCCTTCGAAGCGCTCCGTCTAGACGGGTTCGCCAGTTGAGACGGCCCCCGCTGACATGTTGCCACGTGTCTATCACTGCTCCAAAGAAAATATTAAACAAAAGTGGCGCCAAGCAGCAGCCCTAACCTATGCCCGACTGCAGATCGAAACACTTTTGACAGACCACCCTCTACGGCCACAGCCGCTGTTTTGCCCGAGTAGTAGTTTCGAATAAGCTCCAGTAGGTGAGCTGGTACACCTTTGGCCTTTAAAACCGCCCACAGCCCAGTGCGCGAGACCGAATCATAAGCTTTGACCAGGTCAACAAAAAGCCAAAAGACAGGTAACGTTCTGATTGGCAACCTCCATGATCATGCGCACTGTGAATATCATATCAACCGTACTGCGTTGTGACCTGAACCCACATTGCCACTCTGGGAGGACCTGTTCCGCTTCACAGTGCTTATATAGCCTCTGGCCGCTGTCACGCGCGCGAAGATTTTACCAGGCACAGAAAGAAGGAGAATTCCACGCCAGTTTTTGCAAAGCGTTTTATCTCCCTTTTTTGGCAACGGAATAACATATCCAAATTTCCATTCATCCGGCATTGGCTCTACTCTGCGCCAGACCCGTGCTAGATGCTCATGGAAGACCCGCAAATTACAGTCCGACATGTGACGCAAGAGCCGCCTCGTATTGTTTGGGACAGCCTCCCGCCTCCCGCCGCCTTAGCTTGCGCGGCCTGCTGTCGTTCACGGCTGATCTTTTCCAACTCATCCGCATTTTCCACTTGCCACTGTGGTCCGTGCTCCTTCTGAAGTTCCCAGCACCTCCTTCCCCACCAAACGTACAGCCCGCACCCAAAGCTCATACTCATCCAGTAACATGTCCTCTGCGAGTTCCTCTAGTTTCTCGTTAAACTGTCGGGAGACTTCCGGCTGTCGGGAGACTTCCGGCTGTCGCAGCAGCTGCACATTCAAGTTTTCGGGCCACCCTTGGACTTGCATTTGCTTATGACTGTGATTCCCGTTTCGACAAGGCCAGTACGCCTTTGGCGGTACGCGCAACTTAAGCTTGACAAGCCTGTGGTCCGTGTCAAAGACAATCCCAGGTTTAACAGCCACATCCCATGACCCATCGCATCCATTTAGCCGGAGCCAACACATGATCGATATGGTGCCACAGCTTGGTTTTGTTGTGCATCCAGGTTCCATAATGCTTGTGATCAAACCAAGTCCCCGCAACCTTCAAAGGCCCTCGTGGACAGCAACCGTTGCCTATTTTCATTCATCGCTGTCTGAGCACTGCGCTGTCTCTCCTTCCTCTCTACGCCGACCCACCTGCGCATTAAAATCGCCCATCGCAAAAACCGGCTCGCCTGAACTTGCAGATGCCACCATCGCCTCCAAATCCCTGTAGAACTGGTCCTTTTCAATTTCTTCAGCCTTGAAAGTAGGAGCGTATACCGAAATAACGTTCACCAGCCTGCCCTGAAGTTTAAGTTTGATATGCAGCAAACGACTGCCCCCAAACGCACAAAAACAATCCGCCCTCTCCCACGCCTTGCGCATGTCCGCATTCAAAGCAATACCCACTCCTTGAATAGAACGAGGTGCCTCCGGCTCCAGCCCTGAGAACAAAATCCAGTACTCCCCAAGCCGAACCTCACCCTCCCCTTTCCACCTAGTTTCAGATAAACAGCACAACGAAAGATTGGCCTACGCGACAAAACTCCTCCGGTTTAACCACGTCTCCCTCCACGCGAAGCTCCCCGGACTCCCCAACCTTCACGCAACTACCAAACGCACGAACGTTCCATGTTCCCCACCCCAACTCCAGACCGGCGCTTCCATGTGAGCTTAGAACTCAGGCCGCCAGGGGGAGCCTTCACCCTTGGCTGCTGGCTCAAATGGTCGCTAATCTCGGAAGATACAGTACGGTCCTGGACAAAAGAAAAAACCAAGCACCAGCTAGTCAGGCTGATACCAGGTGTCTGGCATGGGCAGATGAAGGGGTTGTGCCCTGTTTGCAGACAGGAAGACCCTGGACCCCTAATGTTGGACTGCTTTTAGTATAAGGAGGGTCTATAATCACAAGTTTCGAAAATTTATTCTGCGAACCGAGTTTGTTCAGGGTACCCGCTATTATCACAAGTTTTTTCCGGACGTTTTTTTTTTTAAGGGCTTGTGTTTTGGGTTAAGAGCTTTCGCAGTAAGGCTTGAAGCCCTGAGGGCTTGGGCTCCAGGAACCTTAAAGAGCCAGAGCGCGGAGAATCCAGAAATCTAAGCCCGGCCAATCCTATGTAAAGCCTAATGGAAATTCATTACGAAACGAGGCCCCAAACAAATTTTGTGATAGGTAGCCCACGGGCCGGTCAGACTGTTTTTAGTAAGTTTGTCTGGCTACCCTCTATAATACCAAGTTTTTTTCGGATGATTTTTTTTTGAGGGTTTGTGTTTTGGGTTAAGAGCTTTCGCAGTAAGGCTTGAAGCCCTGAGGGCTTGGGCTCCAGGAACCTTAAAGAGCCAGAGCGCGGAGAATCCAGAAATCTAAGCCCGGCCAATCCTATGTAAAGCCTAATGGAAATTCATTACGAAACGAGGCCCCAAACAAATTTTGTGATAGGTAGCCCACGGGCCGGTCAGACTGTTTTTAGTAAGTTTGTCTGGCTACCCTCTATAATACCAAGTTTTTTTCGGATGATTTTTTTTTGAGGGTTTGTGTTTTGGGTTAAGGGCTTACGCAGTAAGGCTTGAGGCCCCGAGGGCCTTGGGCTCCAGGAATCTTAAAGGCTGGAAAGCTTCAGGCCTTGAGGTCCTAAAGGCTTGAGGCCCTGAGGGCGGTCCCCCCCCCCCCCAATTTGTTTGGGGGGGTCGCCGGGCCACGCGTTTATAGAGGGTCCAAATTTGTTTGGGGGGGGGGGGGGGGGGGGTGCCCCATACTAAAGACAGAGCAACATTATCCGGCCCCAAGCCTGGAAGAGGATGTAGCCACGTGGGCCAGGCCGTTAGGCCTATCATCCCAGGAAAATACAAAACTGTGAAAACCCAAAACTGCGTCGGTCTTTGTCAAAAATGATAGTAGGGCAAGGCCCGTCCAAGCACCCCACCCCACGCCACTTCAACTCCGACCGACCAAAACTGTTCAGCGGACAGAGACCATGCTACAAAACAAGCCACACACACACTCACGCAACACACCCCAAAAACTCAGGACCACAAGGAGGCAGGGGAATACCCCAGCACCCACAAACCCCAAATTTAAGCACCAACAAGAGGACCACAAAGACCACAGCCATCCTACCTCCGAATCCACCTCAAGGGGGACCCCATTGAACCCCTTCATCCAGCTCATACAACAAAGACCACACCCCACAAAGAAACAAATGTGAGAGAAAAAAATGGACAAGCCGGACGGTACCGACTTATCCCAGCCGGGCGGCACCGACTGTTAGTCAGGTCAAACGGCACCGACACTGAATCATCATCAATCCCCCACTGGAAGATCACCACCACAGTTCCCACACCCCACTTTAAACTCCCCAAACCCTCCAACACAGACAGCTCCAATTGCAGTTAAAGGGCCCAGCTTTAGCGGCGCTTGGCATCCCTCGGGGCGGAAACGGACAGCCGATGCGAGGCTGCACGCTTCCCAGGCACGACATTGCTCCCATCCCGGCCCCCACCCTTACCACTTTTCTTTCCTTTGAAATACCCCATTTGCTCCTCCTCCGAGTATCCTTGAAACTGAAGAACCTCTCTGTGATACTTTCCAGGGGCGAACCTGGCAGGCTTAATGCCACACTCAGGCCAGACACTTCCTTTTTTCTGCACAGCTTGCCTGGCAGTTGTGCTTTGGAGCGCTGCTCTAGCAGCCAGTCCTTCGAGGTTCGGTTGTAAAAGGAGGTTAAAAATGAAGGTGTATATGCTTTGGTATTTGAGCCCTTCGCCCGCACCAGAGCTCGCCGCCGAAACACGCCCTCCCTCGCCATCTTGACCGCCCTCCGCTTTCTTAAAAGCAGCCGCCCCTGCGTCCCACTGGCGCAGGATTTCCAACACCCTCTCTTTGAACCCTCCCGTTGCGAAAACAACCACCAGGCGGCCCGTCCGCTCCTTGCCCTGCTGCTTGGCTGTCGCCGCTGCCAACTTGGATACAGACCCAAGATGGTCTTCCACAGCCGCCAGTCGTGCTTCCACATCTGACATACTCCCAGAGACGTTTAGCGTTGTCTACGTTGCTGTTTGCAGCTTGAACAAAGATGCCTGCAGGGTATTCCATGTCTGGTTCCGCAGAGCCATACGTCTATCGTTTGTGAACCTGTTTGATGTGATACTTGAAATGACGCACACTTCTAAACACCCCCCCACCCAAACCCTGTTGTACACAGACGGGGCATGGCATCGGGAAGTTGTTGGCTCAAACCTGTGATCCGCTGCTACGTGCAAACGTAGAGAAAACTCACCCGGCCAGTATCCATTACAGAAAGGGCAAATGTGCGGCCTGCGACACACCCCGTGTTCATAGTTAACGTGTCTGGTAAGCCTTGCTGCTATCAAAGCTGCGCACACAGCGCGGGCAATTAAAACCAGCCAGTCTGAAGGTTCCTTCTTTGTGTGTAACGCGCTTGTGTGTCGCCAGCCCCATTTTGGTAGTGTAACTGCAGGTACATCCCGGAAAGTTGCACTTGTATAAACCATCCTCCACCCCCTTGGTCCTGTTTTGGTCCCAATATTTCGTACGCACACGTAACGGGCTTTCCATTAATGCTGCAGCCTGTTCTGTCTGCATCACACGCCAAGCTGGAGGTTTTTGTTTGCGCCTAATCCTGCGAGGAGTAACACCCGTTCGTTCCCGGTTTTCTGTTAGATGGTTAGCAGTCAATTCCCTCTTAACTGACGTCCTCAACACGAGACGGAAGAGTGCCAACCAAATCTGCAACCGTGTCCAGTCTCCCGCTCCATTCTTTTAACACATCCGCACACAGCGACTCAACGCTGTCGTATTCCCAGTAGTCTCCAATAGATGTCAGTACCTCCTTTAGCCGAGCAATCAGGGGTTCCCTGCCACCAATCTCAGCCTCAATTTGCAGAAAAGCCGACTTCGGAGCAAGTGATGTTTTGATCTGCTTTTCCGCTTTTTCCCATCTGTCCTTAATACTAAGCTTCCGTTTGACCTCCCCAGCCCGAATTTGACTCCTTTCCTTGCTCCTGTCTGGCAATTCCTGTTGCGCACACACCGGAAAGGGCTTAAACCACACAGCACATTCCTTATTTCCGAGTTACAGAAAACTGGAGCCACCCCTGTCTGCCAATACCGGACACCTCTAGATCTTTTGCAAATGCATCCCTGAGTCTGATACCCGACTGTAAACCTGGTCTTCTGGGAGTTCCCACCCCATCAGGTAATACTCCAAATAGTACTCGCTTTGGCAATCGAAGGTTTGGCACACGGCCCACATGACCCAGCCACCGTAGCCGTACCTGCCTCACCTGGTCAGCAACTTTAGGTACCCCCACCAGCCAGGCCCTGACTTTGTCATTGGAGACCGAGCGTTCCCTTTGAAGCCTTGTCCCAACTCCCGAGATTTTTCGCAAGCACATCACCACGGTCCGATAATTCCCTACAAACGTCCACAATTTTCATTGGGTCTTTCCCTTCAACTTCCACTTGCCCCATAGCAGTCACCTTAAGTTGCGAGTGTAAAGTTCTAACATTCCAACGTCCCCACTGTAGCACGTGCCCCTGTCGGTAAGTTGTCTACTTGCTCATTCCCTGTCCGGAATTCACAAGTGGACGGAGACAATCTGCCGACTGTGTTCGAACTTCTGTTTCCTGCGCGGTAGCAATAGAAAACAGCAAGAACTTGCTGCCAACCCGAACTTGCTGTCGGCATGAAGCCTACCTAGGATTGACGCCCGAGGACGCCCCCGTTTCCCAGTTCAGCATTCACGCCCACGGCCCCCGTGAGCCTTCTCCAAAACCTGAGAGTCACAACGACAAAAAGACAACATGCTAATTGAGAAGTTGCCACCCCTCTCCGAATGGGACACTACACGATGACAAGCGTGCAAAAAGGATGCCAAACGAGTTACCAGAAGCCAAACGCGAGGTAATTCGGCGAGTCAATTTAAAAAGCCTTCGAAGGGCGCGACCCTTGCCGCGGGGGGCGCGGCCGCGGGGGGAGCGGGTCCTGGATCTCCGTTTCAGTGTGCCCCAAGCTTGAGAGGACCTCCCGACGCAGAACCCCCGGTAAGTAGCATCACGAACTGTCTGGCTGTCGAGAGCACCTCGTGCCGCCAATCCTTCGACGTTTCCTTTGAAGGAGATCGTAAATATGACTGGACGAACCGTCCGTTGCTTCGGGTTTCTTGCAACACGCAGATTCAACCGCCGTCTGCGGTGTGTGTCGCAGCGTGCTTTCAACCGGCTCACCCACACCCTGCCGGACCAACTGTTCCACCACCTTTGTGAACAACTGCATTTTGAGCGGCGGTGGCCTGCCGCCCTCATTGCCAGTCCCCGCCGCACCGCTCGCAGCACCCCCCTCTGCCTTTGCCAACCTGGCTGCTTCCGCCCAAGTTTCCCACTGACGTGGGCAGTCCAGAACGCTCTCTTTGAACGCCCCCGTACCGAAGCATACAACCACCCTTCCAGCCCAGTACCCTTTGCCATGGCCGAGGCCAGGCGCGCAACACCATCAACTTGGGTTTCTAACTGTTGAAGTCGTTCTTCCACGTTTGCCATGGCTCCGAACTGTCCACCCTATCTGAGCCAAGAGGCACTGCGCATTGCGCAGCTTGGTGACAAGCTCAACCCAGATGTACTTGTTTTAAATGATACTTGAAACGGCGCACCGTTCGGAACATGTCACCTCCCTGACCCATTTGAACGCATACGGGGCATTGCATTGGGAACTGATTTTGAGTAAACTTGTGGTCAGCCGCTATGTGTAGGCGAATTGCCGCCTTTCCACCCCAAACTCCCATACAGAAAGGGCACGTATACGGGTGTCGACAAGCTCCATGTTCAAAATTTTTGTGTCGGGTAAGCCACACTTCGTTGGAGAAACTTCTTGGACAGATATTGCAATGGAACCCCGCCTCCCGGAACGTACCGCCTGTGCGCGACAAAAGTTTGTGACGCGACAAACCTTTACGAGTGGAGTAGCGTTGTCCGCACCCCGGCATATCACAGACATATGCCCCAACTCCAACCCGCACTTTTTTTGTTCCAGTCCTTACTCTGCACCCTCAGCATAGGATTGAGTATCGCATCCTCTTGCGTCGCTTCGGAGACCTTTGCAAGATACCAGGCCGGTTGTCTACTCTTTTGGCGAATCCTACGTGGCGTGACCCCAGTGTGTTCTGGCTGTGGATTCTTAGTACCCCACGCTTCCCACCTCAACAAGGCAGAATAAAACAGCACCCGGAACAGCCCCAGGTCCGCTTCCATTTCCAATCCCTCAGACCACTGCGTCCTCGAACGACGAGAAGTTGTTGGTTTCCAACAGTGACTCAATTTGGGAGACAAATTTTGCCAACAGCCCCTCCCGGCCTCCAAGCTGCTCCTCAAGACGGAGAAAAGCCGATCCTACCAGGAACTTATCCCGAAAAACTTCATCCGCCCTGGCCCAGCGTTGCGCAATACTTGGCCGTGACTTAGGCGGAATTCGCAATGGCCCTGTCGACTTTTCTGTCCGGCGTCGGCTTTGTTGGATCAACTTCCAAAGGCATGAACCAAAACCCAATTTCCCTGCTTTTTTCCGCCCATTTAGCTCGACCGCCATCCGTGTTGCAAAACTGTAGCCAGCCCTGTTGATGCACATCAATTGCAGCCAGGTCGCTCAAAAATTCTTCCCTCAACCGTTTGCCCGCCTGATGTCCAGGCTGCCTATACCCCAATTCCTCCGGTAAGGGTCCGAACAATATCTGCTTTGGTAACCGATGCTCCTGCATACGCCCAACATGCCCCAACCAGCGCAACCTGCATTGTCGCACTACCTGCAGAATGGGAGGCACCCCCAGCCAGGCCCGTAGGTCAGCGTTAGACACGCTATGCTCCCACTGCTTTCGCAGCCCAAAGTTGGCCAGTCTTCGTAACCAAATACGGTACACCCGCTCTAGAGCCTTTCGCGCCACGAACGTAGGGGTCCAAAGCTCGGCCCCAAAGAGCAATGCCGACATAACACATGCACGAAACACACGCACCTTTGTCCCAATAGATAGCTGCTTTAGACTCCAGACGGACGAGTTGAGGGCCCAGAATGCCTTCCGTGCCTTATGTATGCGTGCAAACACAGCCCTATCCCCATTTGTAGTCCCGTCCACAGTCACCCCAAGGTACTCAAATTCCTTACAAAACTCTATGTCATCAAAGCCGTCAAACTCTTCAACTGCAATAGCAGACTGCTCGCCCGCCTCCGTTGTGAGTGCTTTTGCTTTTTCCACCGACAATGTAACGCCCCATAACCCGAGGTGTGCTTGGAACTTCTGCGCCGTTTCCCGTAGTTGTAACAATGAGCTGGAAATAAGGGCCGCATCGTCTGCGTACGATAGTTCTTCGAGTGTAAGGGCCTGCCACGTGGTACGCTTGTCGAAAGTTTCACGATGATGCAACACCACATCAACGCGAGTCTGCCAGACAACCCCACCTCCCGACTTGGCCTGCCACGCTTCGAAGACTGCTGCAAGAAAAATGTTAAACAGCAAAAGCGCCAGACAACATCCCTGCCCCAACCCAGCACCCAATTCAAACGAGGCCGATAGCCTGCCTCAACACGAAGAGTACATATTTCGGGTGATGTCTATACGCCGCAAGCTCCATTTCCATTTTTAAGGCAGAAGATAGCATCAATGACACCACGCCCCGCTCTAAATCCACATTGTGCCTCTGGCAACAATCCTGCCTCTTCTGCATATTTATATAGCCTGGCGTTGAGGATACGCGCGTAGACCTTCCCCGGAATGGATGCCAAGAGGATACCTCGCCAATTCTTACACAAGGTAAGATCGCCCTTTTTGGGCAAGGGGACCAGATAGGACGCACGCCATTCCTTCGGGAGTTCTTCGAGCCCCTCCCAAATACGGCAGTAGAACTCATGTAGTATTCGTACATTGGTGGGATCTAGTGACATAAGAATTTCAGCTACAACTCCATCCGGCCCTGATGCTTTGCCCTTTTTTTAGTCTCTGTATGGCAGCAATAGTCTCCTTGATAGTAGGCGTCTCTGCAAGAGACACCTCCGGAACCTTCCAACTGATACCATTCATCTCAGCCTGCTCCACTTGTGTTGGCACATTTAGCAGGTCAAAGAAATATTGTTGCCATCTGTCCACCCTTTCCGACTTAGTTAGCAGCAAGGCCCCATGCTGGCCCCGCAGTTTCCCCGCTTTTCTGTGTCCTCCAACAAAAATCTGCCTCAATTCCCTGTAGGCTGCAAACTGATAGTTATGATCCTTTGCATCTACCATTTCTTGTATACTGCGAGCCTTTTCATTCCACCACTGGTTTATCAACCGTTTCACAGCTCGTTTTGACATCTTACATGCCGTTTTATACTCCTCAGACTGAAAGCCTAACGGTGACCGTGCCGCTGCCTCCCGCTTGTCCCGACTAAGCTGTTCAAGGTATTCCTCACGCCCCACTTGCCAAGCCGGAACATTTCTGGTCTGTACAGTCCCCAACATGGACACCGCTACTTTCCGCATGCCATTGCCAAAGAGCTCATACTTGTCATCACAGAGCCCATCTGCAGCAAACTCATGGAGCTGTTGGTTAAAGTTCTTACAAGTTTCAGCTTGCCCGAGCTTGCCCACAGTAAGCCTAGGCACCCTACCTGTGATCTCCCCCGTGGTGCCCCGTGAGAAATGGCGCCCAAGTGCAACTTTTCTAGGCACCGACAGGGTTACTTTGACGAACCGATGATCTGTGCGATGCACGTACCCCGGCATAACCTGAACGTTGTGTATAAGCCCCAGTGATCTTCGCCTGCATATGACATGGTCTATCTGAAACCATCGTCTAGAAGATGGGTGAAACCATGTGCCATAGACGTTGTGTTTGAAAAGTGTGCTAGCAACTACCGGTGCATCCCGATCCCGCCCCGAACAAAAGTCCAGCAGCCGAGTGCCATTTTCATTAACTTCCGCCAGTCCGTGTCTCCCAACCATCTCCCGTAACCCATCTCCATCATTTCATTCATCTCGCGGAGCGACCTTGTCCATCATTTCTCCAAGTTGCGCATAAAACGCCTCCTTCTCTTCTTCTGAACACTGGAATGTCGGCGCATAGCACGAAATAACTGAAATGAAACGCCCGTTTATCTTTAACCTGATACGCAGTAGCCGCCCACCACCATACTCACACAGCTCGTCAGCCCTCCTCCACGCGTACTGCATGTCCTTGTTCAAGAGAAAACCCACCCCTTGCGACGCCTTCTTAGGATTTTCCAACCGAGTAAACACACAGCCAGTCCTCTCCAATGGCGCATGAACCCTCCCCTTTCCACCTGTGCTCAGACACCGCGCACAAACTGACACCTTTACGTTGGAGTTCCCCACACAAGTCAACCACTTTCTGCGGATCTGCGCCTGCGATCTTTACTCCCCCCCTTTGTGTAATCTCAAGATCACTTTTCATGGTTTGAACATTCCAGCATCCCCAGTTTAGCTTAGCACGCTTAGGCCCACCACATCTACGCTGCTCACGCCTGTCCGCGTTCACAATTGGGCGAGTAGATGCAGTATGGCAGGTTCGAACACTTCTATCCCGTGCGGTAGCTATTGATACAGCAGAACAGCTAGCCAGGCTGAACTGCCGGTCGGGGAGAGACCTCCCCCGGGTTGCTTCCAAAAAAGGAAGCCCCGTTCCCAGGTTTGGTGCCCCCCCCCCCCCGCCGCCTCCGTTAGCCGACATGTTAATGCAGAAAAGTCGCCACACAGCAAGAACACTTAAGTATGTCGGGAACACCGGGGCACCACGGTGAGGTGGAGGTCGGACTTTGCCCCGGTCATCGCAAGCCTGGAAGAGGATGTAGCCACATGGCCAGGCCGTCAGGCCTATCATCCCAGGAAAATACAAAACTGCGTAAACCCAAAACTGTGTCGGTCTTTGTCAAAACTGAAAGTAGGGCAAGGCCCGTCCAAGCACCCCACCCCACTACATATCAACTCCGACCGACCAAAACTGTTCAGCGGACAGAGACCATGCTACAAAACAACCCACACACACACACACACACACTCACACAACAAACCCAAAAGCTCGGGACCACAGCAAGGAGGCAAGGGCAAACCCCAGCACCCACACACCCCAAAACACCAACAAGAGGACCAAAAAGACCAAAGCCATCCTACCTCCGAATTCACCTCAAGGGGGACCCCAGTGAACTACTTCACCCCGCTCATCCCACAAGGGCCCCAACCCAAACAGAAATAAAAGTAGAAGATGGACAAGCCGGACGGTACCGACTTATATCCCAGTCGGGCGGTACCGACTGTAAGTCAGGGTGGACGGTACCGACACTGAATCATCATCAATCCCCCACTGGAAGATCCCCTCCACAGCTCCCATACCCACTTTAAACTCCCCAAACACTTCACCACAAACAGCTCCAATTGCAGTTAAAGGGCCCAGCTTTAGCGGCGCTTGGCATCCTTTGGGGCGGAAACGGACAGCCGATGCGAGGCTGCTCGCTTCCCAGGCGCGGCATTGCTCCCATCCCGGCCCCCACCCTTACCTCCTTTCTTTCCTTGGAAGTACCCCATTTGGTCCTCCTCCAAGTATCCTTGAAACTGAAGAACCTCTCTGTGATACTTTCTGGGGGCGAACCTGGCAGGCTTAATGCCACACTCAGGCCAGACACTTCCTTTTTTCTGCACAGCTTGCCTGGCAGCGGTGCTTTGGAGCGCTGCTCTAGCAGCCAGTCCTTCGAGGTTCGGTTGGAAAAGGAAGGTAAAAATGAAGGCTCCATCCCCGATGCTTTCCGGCAGTTTTGCCGTCGTGGACTCGATTGCCGACCCAGGCGTGGCCCTGAATGTAGTAAGCACCGGCTCCCCCAGACCCTGTGTGGGCTTGGTAAAGTTGGTATTTGGCTGTGGCTCTAAATAGGGGTATGTCGCGGTGTCCCGCCACCCGCCTGTGTTACATACGTATGTCGCGCCCACTTGTTTCATACGTATGTCGCGGGGTTTGTCGCGGCTGTTTCGCGCTGTCTTGAAAAGAGATACGAAACCCATGCAGTTCCAAGAAGGGGCTTGTCGCAAAGGCTTGTCGCGGAGGCTTGTCGCGGAGGCTTGTCGCGGACTGCTTGTCGCAAGCAGAACGGCTTTGTTACAAACCCTATGTCGCGGAAAGACGCCCGGGAGCCAGTTACATACCTAGACTTTTGACCCGCACCCATTTGAGAGGAGGTGGACGCCCTTCGCCCGCACCAGAGCTTGCCGCCGAACCACGCCCTCCCTCGCCACCCTCACCGCCCTCAGCATTCTTAAAAGCAGCGTCCCCTGCGTCCCACTGGCGCAGGATTTCCAACACCCGCTCTTTGAACCCTCCCGTTGAGAACACAACCACCAGGCGGCCCGTCCGCTCCTTCCCTTGCCCCTTGGCTGTCGCCGCTGCCAACTTGGACACAGACCCAAGATGGTCTTCCACAGCCGCCAGTCGTGCTTCCACATCTGACATACTCCCAGAGGCGTTTGAAACGTTGTCTACGTTGCTGTTTGCAGCTTGAACAAAGATGCCTGCAGGATATTCCATGTCTGGTTCCGCAGAGCCATACGTCTACCGTTTGTGAACTTGTTTGATGCGGTACTTGAAATGATGCACACTTCTAAACATCCCAAGCCTGAAGAGGATGTCACCGCCCCCTCAGGGGGCATCATCCCAGAACCAAAAACTCGTGTAGTCCCCAAAGCCGGACTTGCCACAGTCGCCCCCGACCAAGAAGGCGAACTGTGACAGCTCCTGCACAGGAAACCGCACCAAAACTGTTCAGCGCGAGATGCGCCTGCTTGCTGACAGTCAGAGTCGAACCCAGACCCACCTACAGAACCAAACATAGAGGAGCAAAGACCGAACCCAGAACCCTAAAAGACAAAAAGGACCATCCCCGCAACATGAGGCACCAATCAACACAACACCAGTAGAGAACACGACGCCCACTGTCACCACGTCGACAACTTTGCAGTCCGCCCCTGCTCAGTCGCCACGGAGGACCCACGCCGTTCCGCTGCCCGCTTTCCCTGCCCACGACGTTCATCCTCTTTACCACCACCGCCCTTTCCACGACTCTTTCCGGACCCCTTCCAATACGCCCGAATTTCGTCCTCGGAATACTGCTCAATGTCCTGGAGCGCATCCGCAAGCAGCCGCCCCGGCAAGAACTTGCCCTCGCGAAGCCCCAGTGGAGGGCACCCACCATCCTCACGCTTCTTAGTGGCACTGCGCACCGCCTCACTGCCCAGCGCCGACCGCAAGCGTAGCCCCTCCACTTCAGCGAAGGCAAGGGTCCGCCTACTCCCCCCGCGGTTCTCTGTAGAAGGCCGCCTCCACCGACACCACACCCAGGATTTCCTGAAGGGGTTCACCTTCGCCATCCACCCCTTGCTGCTTGAGCAATTCACCAACCAAACGCACCAGTTCAACCTTGAAGGGTAGAGGCCTGTGGCCTGGACCCGGCGACTTGCCTTCCTCCCTACTCCCCTTGGCACCCTCCTCCCAAGTACGTAGCAGCTCCAAAGCCCTCCTTGGCCTGCCCCACGAAAAACGCCACCACCTGCCTGCTGCTCCTATCTTTGCCAACCCCCTTTGCTGTATGTACAGCAAGAGAGCCAACACTGTGAACAGTGGACTCCAAGTAAGACAACCTTTTGCCCACAGACTCGGCATCCATGGCGATGGCCGACTAGCGGCCCACGAATACGAAAAACCACGAACAGCGCTTGAGCACTCAAAAGCTCGGCGGAATACAGTTTGCGCGCAGTCATTCACAAAAGGTACAAAATAAAGTGGATAACAATAACATAGCAGCAGCACAACCAGTCCCACGTCCCGAGCCAGAGTTAAAGGTTTAGGATGTCTGCTTGGAACTGAAAGGACGAGATTCACAAGTGGCATCTTTTCAAGTGATATTTAAAGTGGTGAACTGTTCTACGCTGCTCGCTATGGCCTGTTTCCTTGACGCACACAGCCCGCCAACCACGACGCTCAGTCAGCATCTGTCCATGCTTCACTGGTGGTCGGGCCGTAGTCGGCAGATCAGGTCGAGTATCTTTGTTGTGCGCGGTAGCAAGAGAAAAGAGGGGCATGGCTTGCTAGGCCATGCCCCCGTCAAAGAAAAGCCCCCAGACGGGGCTTGCCTACCGAAGTAGGCCCCAGGACCCCTAGGGAGACCCCCCCCTTACCGCCTCCGTTAGCCGGCCCAAAATTGCAGACAAGAAACACACAGAAGAACTAACTCAAATAAGGCCGGGAACAGGGGCACCGCGATGAGGTGGAGGTCGGATTTTGCCCTGGAAACATCCCAAGCCTGGAAGAGGATGTAGCCCCACGGGCCAGGCCGTCAGGCCTATCATCCCAGGAAAATACAAAACTGTGTAAACCCAAAACTGTGTCGGTCTTTGTCAAAACTGAAAGTAGGGCAAGGCCCGTCCAAGCACGCCACCCCACTACATATCAACTCCGACCGACCAAAACTGTTCAGCGGACAGAGACCATGCTACAAACCAACCCACACACACACTCACACAACACACCCCAAAAACTCGGGACCACAGCAAGGAGGCAAGGGCAAACCCCAGCACCCACACACCCCAAAAAACCAACAAGAGGACCAAAAAGACCAAAGCCATCCTACCTCCGAATTCACCCCAAGGGGGACCCCAGTGAACTACTTCACCCCGCTCATCCCACAAGGACCCCAACCCAAACAGAAATAAAAGCAGAAAATGGACAAGCCGGACGGTACCGACTTATATCCCAGTCGGGCGGTACCGACTGTAAGTCAGGTCGGACGGTACCGACACTGAATCATCATCAATCCCCCACTGGAAGATCCCCTCCACAGCTCCCATACCCACTTTAAACTCCCCAAACACTTCACCACAAACAGCTCCAATTGCAGTTAAAAGGCCCAGCTTTGGCGGAAACGGACAGCCGAGGCGAGGCTGCTCGCTTCCCAGGCGCGGCATTGCTCCCATCCCGTCTTTCCTTTGAAGTACCCCACTTGGTCCTCCTCCGAGTATCCTTGAAACTGAAGAACCTCTCTGTGAAACTTTCCGGGGGCGAACCTGGCAGGCTTATGCCACACTCAGGCCAGATACTTCCTTTTTTCTGCACAGCTTGCCTGGCAGCGGTGCTTTGGAGCGCTGCTCTAGCAGCCAGTCCTTCGAGGTTCGGTTGGAAAAGGAGGGTAAAAATGAAGGCTCCATCCCCGATGTTTTCCGGCAGTTTTGCCGTCGTGGACTCGATTGCCGACCCAGGCGTGGCCCTGAGTGTAGTAAGCACCGGCTCCCCCAGACCCTGTGTGGCCAGCTGTTCGACCATCGCTTGGTAAAGTTGGTATTTAAGTGGAGGTGGACGCCCTTCGCCCGCACCAGAGCTTGCCGCCGAACCACGCCCTCCCTCGCCACCCTCACCGCCCTCAGCATTTTTAAAAGCCGCCGCCCCTGCCCACTGGCGCAGGATTTCCAACACCCGCTCTTTGAACCCTCCCGTTGAGAACACAACCACCAGGCGGCCCGTCCGCTCCTTCCCTTGCCCCCTGGCTGTCGCCGCTGCCAACTTGGACACAGACCCAAGATGGTCTTCCACAGCCGCCAGTCGTGCTTCCACATCTGACATACTCCCAGAGACGTTTGAAACGTTGTCTACGTTGCTGTTTGCAGCTTGAACAAAGATGCCTGCAGGATATTCCATGTCTGGTTCCGCAGAGCCATACGTCTACCGCTTGTGAACTTGTTTGATGTGGTACTTGAAATGATGCACACTTCTAAACATCCCCCCATCCAAACCTTGTTGTACACAGACGGGGCATGGCATCGGGAAGTCTGTTGGTTCAAACCTGTGGTCCGCCGCGATGTGCAAACGTAGAGAAGACTCCCCCGGCCAGTATCCATTGCAGAAAGGGCAAATGCGCGGTCTGCGACACACCCGGAGCCAGCCCTGTCTACCAATACCAGCCACCTCTAGGTCTTTTGCAAAAGCGTCCCTGAGTCTGATACCCACCTGTAAACCTGGTCTTCTGGGAGTTCCCACCCCATCAGGCAATACTCCAAATAGTACTCTCTTTGGCAATCGGAAGTTAGGCATACGGCCCACATGACCCAGCCACCGTAGCCGTACCTGCCTCACCTGGTCAGCAACTTTAGGAACCCCCAGCCAGGCCCTGACTTTATCATTGGAGACCGAGCGTTCCCGTCCCAAAACCCGAGATTTTTCGCAAGCACATCATTTGAAACTTTTCCAACGCTCCTCTTGCCGCAAACGACGGAGTCCAGACTTCAGCCCCGTAAAGAAGCACAGACACCACGCACGCCCTGTAAACCTTTATTTTTGTGGCAATTGAAATTTGCCGAACATTCCAGACGCTGTTTGCCAGCGACCAAAATGCCTTTCGGGCCTTTTCAACACGTGCCCGTACGGCCTTATCACCCACCCGCGCAGTGTCAAACAAGACCCCCCGGTATTCAAACGTATCCACAAACTTAATAGCATCAAACCCATCATACTCCTGGACTTGGATGGGCTCTTGTGGCCCCCGTGCCGTGGTCAAGGCCTCAGTTTTTCCCACCGAAAGAGTTAACCCCCACTTACACAGTGAGCCTGAAACTCTACTGCTCTGTTTCTCAGTGCCTCCAGAGTATCTGCAATGAGCGCCGCATCATCTGCATACCCCAGTTCTTCCAATTTGAAATCTTCCCAGATGGTATACTTATCCAACACTTCTCTATGTAGAAGGGCCCCATCAATTCTGGTAAGCCAGCTGACTCCACCACCAGAGTTTTCCTGCCAGGCTTCCATCACCGCTGCAAGAAAAATGTTAAACAGCAAGGGTGCCAGACAGCACCCTTGCCCCAATCCAGTCTCCAGGTGGAATTCCTGCGACAGGCCTCCCTCCACCGACACCTTTGCAGTCTTGCCTGTGTAGTAGTCACGAATCAGACTCCCATCCTCCATGGCACTCCCTTTTTTCGCAGAATTTCCCACAATCCAGTTCTGGACACCGAGTCATAGGCTTTAACTAAATCCACGAATAAAACATGAAAGGGGTGTCTCTTATAATCCGCAATCTCCATGGCTATTTTCAATGCACAAATCATATCGAGAGTTCCACGCCCCGCTCTAAAGCCACATTGTGATTCAGGCAAGATGTTCATATCCTCCACACGCGAGGTAAGTCTAGCATTTAAAATACGTGCAAAGACCTTGCCCGGTATCGAAGACAACAGAATCCCTCTCCATCGTTTGCACTGTGTGAGATCGCCCTTTTTGGGCACCGGTACTAAATACGAGAACTTCCAATCCTCCGGAATCGGTTCCAGCCCCTCCCACACCCTGCAGAACATTTCATGGAGAGTCCTCAAATTGGGCCCATCTAGTGCAAGTAAGAGCTCCGCCTCAATCCCGTCCGGTCCCGGCGCCTTGCCTGTCTTTAAACGGTCTACCGCCGCAACAGTTTCCGCAAAGCTAGGCAACTCATCCAACCATCTCTGTGGTACAATTTCAGAGACTCTATCCAACTGACTTTCCTCCGCCACTTGGGCAGGCACGTTTAACAGGTCCTTGAAATACTCCCGCCAGCGCTTAATCCTCCCAGTCCTTGTGTGCAGTAAGTTTCCCTTCTCATCCCTAAGTTTGTCTGGCTGTTTTCGCCCATGCGCAAGTACCCTGCGCAGCTCCCTATAGCCCGCAAACTGATGATTGTGGTCCTTGGCATCCACTCGCTCCTGAATGTACGCCGCCTTCTCCCGCCACCATTTGTTAATCATCTGCCTTACCTCCTTTTTTGCCGCCGCAGCAACCCGTTTGAACTCCGCCGACCTCACTCCCTGCGGCGCTTTTTGCGCTGTCCTCTTTTTTAACACACTTAGCTCCGCCAGCCGATCCTGGTTGACTTGTTTCCATTCCGGCAGAGCACTTCCCTCCACTGTACCAACCTTCTTAGCCCCCACCCGCATTGCATGCCCAAATAACGGGTAACCCTCGTCGAAAAACCCCTCAGACATTTGATCATGTAGTTGTAAGTTAAAGTCTTCCTTCACATCTGCATCCTTTAGTGCCCAGACTTGCAACCTTGGCAGCCTTCCCAGCTGAGAGGACTTCTATTCTTACCCCCAAAGTACTTGCCCAGCATCGCCTTACGCGGAACCTTAATCTTAAGCTTGTTTGTGTTTGTGTTTGTGCTTGCGCTTGTGCTTGTGCTTGCGCTTGTGTTTGTGTTTGTGTTTGTGTTTGTGTTTGTGCTTGTGTTTTGTGTGTGTGTGTGACTGCGTCCTGAAAGAACATGCGTTGATCGAGGGAGGTGAACAGGTCCAAGGAGACCACCTCGAAGAGCAAAACAAATAGAGGAGTTGCAGCGCAGACCCCACATCATCATGGGGGTCACGTTCCCAGTGCGTCTTGGTACGCCCTGGGTTGCCCCGCTGCAGCAAAAGGAGGAAATTCCATGGCAAAAAGGCCCACACATCCCGGACCGCACGCTTCTCATCAACACGTGATCAGCTGGAGGCCCGCATCTGCAAACCAAGAAAGGGGAAAACAGCATTTACCACCGTCCCCCTCTGACGTTCGCAAGGAAGTGCATGGCAAAAGGAAACCAATTACATAGGCAGCAAAAGTCCCACACATCCAGGACCGCACGCTTCTCATCAACACGTGAGCAGCTGGAGGCCCGCATCTGCAAACCAAAAAAGGGAAAACAGCATTTACCACCGTCCCCCTCTGACGTTCACAAGGAAGTGCATGGCAAAAGAAAACCAGTTATATAGGCAGCATATCCAGCTTGAAAGTCTGTACCGCATCTGAAAGCGCATGCATGATGAAGCCAGATTCTAAAATAACCACCATGAAAACAAATTGAGAGCATCCTGCAGATGAAACAACAAAGCGGTCTCCGGCCAAACTGCCAGAAAAACGAACTCGGTCGCTGTCGCATCCTCATGAAGCAAGTTCTGTAGAAAAACTCTCTGAGAAATCCGCAGCTCGCCTCAAGTAGATAAAACAGGAAAAGAAAGCCATCTGTACGCATCAGACACCACAGCTATCACTGTCAGTGTCCCACCCCACCACCACTGTTGACAGACGCGGCAGAGTACACAAAGAGGAAACCAGTTACTGCGAAGCCTGGCCCTGAAGCCGCTTGATGTCATCCCACACCTGGCGCTGCAGCTGAGACTGCGCCCACTTCTGAGGCTCAACCCGGATCTTGTCAGAGCGGCACTGCGCGCTGATCAAATCGCACGCGGCACGAAACTTTTCCGGCGACAGTGTGCTGAGACTTAGCTCAAGCACCCAAGGCCGGTTCTCCTTCGGCTGCGCAAACCCAGGGCGGCATGCAGCAACCCACCTCGCGAGCTCCTCCGTCTGAAACTGTTGCAAGTCAGAGATCGCCTGAGCGGTCTCCGACTCCTTGAACTCTCCCGAGAGAACCTCCATCACCGTCGCGAAAACAAAGAGCTTCTTCTCACCCCACGGATGTTCCGGCTGTTTGGCAACATTGGAGTCGTAATCCGGCTTCATCTGCAACCAATTCTGAATGGTGGAATGGATCGTCTCCTTGTACTTGGGATCATTCACAATGACAACCAGGTTCGTGGCCGCCACCGCACCTTCCACTTTGTCCGCCAACTGCGAGCTGAGACGAAGCGACCGCAACATCATCGCACTGAGATCGTCGGCGGTCGACTGCGAGGAGGCCGCCCCAAAAGGACGCAGTCTCTTGGAAGGCCGCCCAGCTGGCGCGCCCTGACTGTCCTTGGCAGCCTGAAGCGACTCCTGCAACGTGGGCATGGCTGGTCACCAAGAGCTACACAAGCTGCCAGCAACTGGAAAAGAAAATGGCTGTATCACATCAATTAAATGCATGCAAAACCTCATGCAGTACCGCATCGTATCATAGAATCATATCTGTGCAGTACCAGCAGCATCAGTCGTCCTGCCACTGCCGCAAACTGACCGGAAGCTGAAACAACTGTCTCCTTTCTTTGCAGACCACTGAATGCCTGCCTGCAGCTTTTGCATGAAGAAAACGAGTTCCACAGTGTTCGCAGGGGAATTGCCCCCCCACAGCGTCTTGCTGCGTTGTTCTCACACGCCATAACCAATCTAAATAGGGGAGATATTTACACGCTCGGATATGACGATTGAAAGACGTTTTGTCCGTCTGTGGCTTTGTGCAAAAAGGGCAGACAAGAGCAGGCCAATCCGATGGCACCGCAGGCACCGGCAGATCTGTGAGCCTCATGGGTCGAGTGTTCCTCGTACGAGCTTTGAAGTCCGCGAGACACTGTACCGGATCAAAATTTCTGCAGTTCACCGAAGTGCACGGCCCCATCGCATCTGGCCGCTGCTTGCTCGAAACACGTCTCCTGGTGAGCGAGTGTGTAAGGACAGGCCTGGGCGCAGCACGACGTCGATTGCTTGGGTCAGATTGTCTAGCAGCTGTACTTTCACGAACATCCGTCTGAGCTTGCCGCTGCTCCACCGTCAAAGACCCACATGCAACCACATGCGTCCGCATTGTACGAAGAGAGCCAAGTTTGTTGCACCCTGCGAAACCACACTTGTAACGACCATCATGTTGCATGATGACGCCCAGCTCCTCACGCGCACGTTCAGCAGCTGCTGCTCGTCGTCCCTCACGAGCTGCATCTTTGTGGCGAGCTTCCCACGTGTCACGCCCCAAATCTTTGTACTGCTCCGACCACCACCGCGCAATGAGTTTTTCCCATTCGGCGCCATCATCTTGGGCTGCCACGCGATACCACTGATGACGCCAATCCGACTTCGGGACCTCTGTAAATGCCATGATCTCGCATATTCGTCGCCAAAGTTGCGCACGCGTGGCCGCATACTTCGGCTTAGCCGGCCTGCTCGCTTCTTGTTTAAGCCAGCCAAAAAGCACCATAGGTTCGACGCGGCCCGGAGGAAGGCGTGCCACATGTCCAAGAAATCTGAGCTGCGACCTGGTCACGTACATAGCAATAGAAGCAAGTCCTAGTCTGCGCAAAAGATCAACCGCCGTTTGTTGGTTCTCATGCATGCGGGATAGACGAACATGAAGCGCTCCCCGTATAACACCGTTGAGGAACACCTGCCATTCCTGCAGTGTGCGATGTCCCACCGCGCGCGTTTCCACTCCAAATGTCAGCGATCGAATGACTGCAGCTTCAATCAGTCGACCTACCACCCGATCAGGCAAACAGTACCTGGGCAATTGACGATGCAATTTTGACCAGACACGTCTGGCTGCCGCAAGGCGTACTTTGTCATCCTTTTCGTGCAAACCTGTGTGCGAAAGCCAACCCCCCAGCAACCTCGCCGACTGTTTGAAGTCAACCGCAGGAACCTCGGAGCAAACGAGCAAGCGCTTGGTCTTCGAAGCCTTAATCTCCTCTCCCCACGCGCTGAGAGTGGACTGCAACTGTTCTTCCAGAAGTGGCCTGGCTCTCTCTCGACAAAGCAAAGAAGTATCATCTGCAAAAGTGATGTCCAAAAGTTTCAGTGCATCCTCTTCTCCATAATGCTTGTGCGGTTTGTAAACTCGTTTATGAAAAGGCCGTCCCCAAACATGCCGCAAAGTGACTGTTTGTAAGTTTCGGGTTCTCAACAACTGCAACGCCTGCTTGCGAAATTGCTTCATCACGGTATCATGATATACAGAATACAGACCAGGAGAACTGCAACAACCTTCCCGAAAGCCTCGGTCCAGTTTGTATGAAGCGCTGAGTCCTTGCTTAGAAAGAATCTCATAAACTGTACCATTGTGAAGTGAGCGAAGGATCTGCAGCATTGACTCCGGAAAACCCAACCTTCCCAGAAGTAAAAAGGCAGCATCTCGATCCACACTCGGAAAGGCTTTTCGTATGTCGAATAGAACAACCGCGAGTTTGTCTCCAGCGTCTTCAGTGTCTCCCTGACAATGAGCTGTCTCTGCTGCTAGCTCCAACACCATTCGGACCACAAACAGTGCATCGCAAACAGAACGATACTTGCGGTTGCCAAACTGAAATCTTGAAAAGAAACCTTGTTCTTCAGCGTACTTCGAAATGCGCCTCGCCACGATCTTGCCCAAAAGCCGAGATAGCATGGAAAGTAAAACTATACATCTATAGTTTTCCAAAGACTTCTTGTCCCCAGACTTGAACAACATGACTCCAAGTCCCGCCTTAATAATCTCTTCCCACTGATCTTCTGGCGATTTCCACAGCATGCCGATGATGGCCATCATCGCAAGCCTGGAAGAGGACGTTGTCAGGCCATTCGGCCTATAGTCCCAAGTTACAATGAAAAGTTCACTCATACATAGACTACACATCGACCGACCAGAGAGGACACATCACTGTGAAGGACCCATCCAAGCATCCTCCACTTAGATATGTCATCGTGTCGGTCTTCGCACACTTCAACCTAACAACAAAAATATAAATACCACTCAAATTTGAACATTGAAAGTAAAGAAAGGAATTACCAACAAACAAGGACAAACACGAAACACAACACAGTCAGCGAAAAGGGGATCAAATCAACAAAGAAGAAACCACCTCAAAAGACCAACGGGGGAAAGAGTAAACAGAGCTCCCTAAACACAGACTAAAGGAAAGTCATCGCAAGCCTGGAACTGGAGGTTGTAGTCGCCCACGACGTGGGCATCCTCCCAAAACTTGGCACTGTAGAACAGTTAACACGCAGACGCCACATACCGACCAAAGCTAGTGGCGCAGCGTATCCAACATTCATACAGCACCCAAAACTTTTTCAGCTTAACGCGCACGACCTACTATGTTTACACAACGCACCCAATAAGACACACATCATTGAACGTTCAAGGACCACAAGGGACCCCCAACACCCAACCAATCTCAGGAACCTGTCCAAAAACAAGGCACCAACACCCTCAACACCCTCCTATCCAAACCCCCACCCTAGCCCCGCGGTCTCGACGGTACGAGACCGCAATTCCTGCCCACCGGACGGTACCGGTGGGTGCTCATCGACGACGGACGGTACCGTCGCCGTTTCAACATCAGAGATCCCACAAACAACCCACCTTCCCATTTAAGTACCCGTACCATAAATAACGAACCCGCAGTCCTAGCGCTTGTGCGCCCGCTCCGCCACGACAGAGAGACGGCGATCCGCTCGTCGCTTTCCACCACCACCAAGCCCATCGCTGCTTTCAGCACCCACACCCTTGCCACCCTTGCCTTTGCCCTTACCCCCACGGAAGTAGGCTCGAATATCGCTCTCATCGTGTCCCAAATCTTCCAGCACTTCACGATGCGCCGGCCCCGGATAGAAGGCGCTGGGGCGAATGCCCAGCTCAGGGTAACCAGACGATCCTTTCCGCACCGCGCCCCGAACAAGCAAACTGCGCCCTTGGAGACCCTCTGCCGACTGGCGGAACAACAACGAACAGACCCACGGTTTGTCGGATTCCACCGGGGGCTCTTTGTGGAAACAAGCCTCCACAGCGGAGATCGGCAGGGCATGAAGCTGCTGCCGCAGCCCTTCCGAAACTCCCTGCACCCCCAGTTGGCCAACAACCATGTCGAAGAGCTGGCACTTCCACGCCTTTGGCCGGTCACGCCCCGCATCCCCCGCCTCCCGACTGGCAGCCGCCCCCTCCCGCCACACACGCCAGGAGTCCGCCACTTTCTCCCGAAACGTCCCCGTGAGGAAGAGAACGACCTGGCGCTGGTTCCGGTCCCGCCCAACCCCCTTCGCCGTGAGAGAAGCAAGGATTTGCGTGGAGTGCAACGCACCTTCGACGTACTTAAGGCGGGTATCGAGCTTCGCGACGTCATCGCCCTCTGCCATTGCGCGAGTTGGAAAAACTAGTGCAGGTTTTGAGCCGAAGGCTGTACATCGAGCGAGAGTTAGTCAACAGCTTACCGCAAAAAGGACGCGCATGGACTGGGTACCCAATTACAAATGCGCGCGCTTAACATGGTACTTAAATTGGTGAAGAGAGTGAAATCTTTCGCTTTGCCCAGAATCCCTGACGCAGATGGGGCAATTTCCAGGGAACTCGTGTGGTTCAAAGCGGTGATCAGCAGCAATGTGCAACCGCATACTAGGAGGACCAGGCCAGAGACCGTTACAGAAAGGACAAGTGAGAGCAGTTGGCGAGCTATGGTCTTTGTTATGCTTGCGCAGCGCAGAAACTCTATCGAAGGATCTTGGGCAAAGTTCTCAATGAAACCCCGCCGTCCGGAAAGTGCCCTCCTTGTGTGACAGCAGCTTATGATGTGAAAGCCCACCTTTTGTTGTGTACCTTTTTCCACAACCGGGGATATCACAGACAAAACTTCCATCTGGAACGTTAGTGGTTTGCGAAGGGAATGCGTTGATGCTCCTTCCTACCTTCAGCATTTCCCGTAGCTTGTACTAATTGCTGAACTCTCCACGCCGAGGTTGCCCTTTTCCTAACGATTCGTCTCGGCGTCACCCCAGTGTGACTGGACCCCGGAATCTCTGCCTTAGCCAGGAATTGTTGCTTCCACGCAGTGGCCAAGACGATTCTAGCAACAGCTAAGTCACAAACTTGGTCCCAACCCTCCGGCACCTCCCCCAGCACCTGCACGAACAGGTCTTCAAGATTGTGGGCGGAGTGTGCGGCACATGCCCTCCGCACCTTATCACGAAAAAACGAAATTACCTCTTTCCTTCCCCCTTGCGCGTTTTCCCACTGCAAGTACTGACTTTGTGGTAGTAGTTTTTGCTGGAGAGTTTTAGATGCATTACTCAAACGTTCCAAAAAACCTGGCTTCTTTTTTGCAGGCGCATTGAGCTGAGCCTCTGTACACTTTCGCTCCGGAGGCGCTTCCCCGGCCTTAGGCTGCAAAGGCTTATGCCAAAAGGCTGCCCCTCTCGTGGCCCGTCTCCATTTTTGATGACCAACCTCCGAATTGCAAAATTGCAGCCAGCCCTGCAGAGGAATACCCACAGCCGTGAGATCCGCCGCAAATGCATCTCTAAGTCTTTTGCCATTTTGCCTACCCGGCAGTCTTGCCTGCCCTAATTCTTCCGGCAGCCAGCCAAAAAGAAGCTGCTTTGGCAATCGTTTATCCGATAGACGCCCAACATGACCCAACCAACGCAGCCGTGCCTGTCGAACAAGGTCCATGACTCCTGGAACACCCAACCAGGACCGTAAGGCAACATTGGACAAGCCATGCTCCCGCTGGAAGCGAAGACCACAGTGAGAGACCTTGCGGAGACATTGATGATAAAACTTGTCTAGTGCTTTAACCACCCAATAGGTCGGGTGCCACACCTCCGCTCCATATAATAGTACGGACAGAACGCACGCCCGAAAAACCGAGATTTTGGTAGCAAGCGACAGTTGAGGTACTTTCCAAACAGACGAGTCAAGTGCCCAAAAGCATTTACGTGCTTTATCAATTCGATCGCGAACAGCCGAATCAGACGATGAGCTTTTATGAATTATTACTCCCAAATACTCAAAGGCCTGCACAAGTTCGATGTCCTCAAAGCCATCGAACTCTTCGACTGTAAAGGACTTTTCAGTGGTGGCCTCTGTTGTAAGTGCCTTGGTTTTTTCTACTGAAAGGTTAACGCCCCAAGCCTTCAGGTGTTGTTGAAACGCGCAAGCCTTATCCCGCAGCTGATCCAGCGTAGCAGACACAAGCGCAGCATCATCAGCATAGGCCAATTCCTCGAAATGACATTCCAACCACGTGCCGTATTTATCCATGGTTTCCCTGTGTAGCAGCGTGCCATCAATGCGTGTGAGCCATTGCACCCCCCCCCAGATCTGCGTCGCCACGCTTCAAAAATAGCACTCAAAAACATATTAAACAACAAGGGCGCAACACAACAACCCTGACCCAAGCCAGTTTCCAAGTGAAAAGAATCTGAGAGTCCTCCTTCCACCGAGACTTTGGCTGTTTTATCAGAATAATATTCTGCGAGCAAGTGTAGCATACGAGGTGGGATGCCCTTCTTTTGAAGCACAGTCCAAAGCCCAGCACGAGACACAGAATCATAGGCCTTGACCAGGTCAACAAAGAGTACATGGAACGGGTGGGACTTATACTGCGCTACTTCCATAGCCACGCGCAGAGAAAAGACCATATCTAACGTTCCTCGGCCCGCGCGGAACCCACATTGTGACTCTGGAAGAATATCATGGGTTTCACAATACTGCTGAAGCCGGGCATTGATAATTCTGGCAAACACCTTACCAGGAACAGAGGCCAGCAGGATGCCTCTCCATTTTTTGCATAGAGTAAGATCACCTTTTTTGGGAAGTGGCACCAGAAAAGACTCTCTCCACTCCACAGGCATCGGATCAATGCCCTCCCACACTCGCACAATATACTCATGCATGATGCGGAGGTTACTCGCATCCAGGGCCTGGATGAGTTCCGGCTCAATTCCATCAGGCCCCGCAGCCTTGCCTTTACGAAGCCTTTGGACAGCAACGAGGGTTTCCTCGAAAGTGGGCGTTTCTTCCAAAGACACATCAGGCACTCTTTCCGTGATGGTATCAAGTTCAGAAGGCGTAACGAGGGCCGGTACATTTAGGAGTTCTTTAAAATGCTCTCGCCACCGCTTTAATCGGTCGCCTTTCGTGTTTAATAGAACTCCATTTTTATCACGCAGCTTGCGAGACTGAGAGGCCCGATTAGCCAGGACTGAACGGAGTTCCTTATATCCTGCGAACTGATGGTTTGGTTCTTTCGCGTCCACTTTTTCCTGGATAGATTTGGCCTTATTCGTCCACCACAGATTGATAAGGCGCCTGGTTTCCCTTTTGACATACTTGCATGCTTGTTTATACTCCTGCGATTCAGCATGTTTGCGCGCTACAGCACGTTTGTGTTCACTGAGTTCAAGTAGTTTGGCCTGATTGTCAATCTTCCACTGTGGTTGTTTATAATTTGGCACCACCCCAAGTTGAGAAGCTCCTACACGACGCACTGCCCTCCCGAAAAGAGTATAGCCCTCATCAAACAACCCATCTGCAGCCAGATCATGAAGCTCCGCATTGAAGGCATCCTGAACAGTACTATCACTTAATTTTGACACCTGTAGCTTGGCCGGTCTGGCTGTTTGTTGCCCAGTAGGCTTTCGATAATAGCAACCCAAACATTTCTTAGGCGGGACGCGAAGCTTGATTCGAAGACAACGGTGGTCAGTGTTATGTTCATACCCCACCATTGATTTCACGTCCATGACAAGGCCACTGGTGCGCGAACTAGTAATGACATGATCGATTTGAAACCATCTACGCGAAGAAGGGTGAAACCAAGTACCATACTCCTTGTGTTGAAAACACGTGCTCATAATGCGCAGTTTGTGTTTGTCCGAGGCACAACAAAAAGACAGCAGGCGTTCCCCGTTCTCATTAAGCTCCGGTAACCCATGTGCTCCAACAGGCTCCAAAATTCTGCCCCCATCTCCCGAACCGCATCATCGCATACTCCAACTCTAGCATTAAAGTCGCCCAAAAGCACAAGCTCGCTCTTTGCAGGTGTCTTAGCCACCAACTGTTGCAACTGCTCATAAAACAGATCCTTATCCTCCTCAGAGCATTGGTATGTAGGAGCATAACACGAGACAACCGTGAACACACGACCTTTCCACTCAAGGCGAATACACAACACACGGTCACTCACCGCCTCACAGTACTCCCCCGCATTCCGCCACGCCTTGTACACGTCCCCTTTGAGTAGAAACCCAACACCCGATATAGCCTTTGGGGCACCCATAGGTAACCCCGAGAACACAAACATCCAATCCTCATTTACTCGATAGGTGCCATCACCCTTCCACCGGTGCTCTGAGATTGCCGCCAAGGTGATGTTTCTGTGGTCCAATTCGTCACAAAGGTTGTCCAATTTTTGAGGTTCCTTGCCAATAAGCTCAATGCTCCCATCATCACGAACCCGAAGTTCACTTGCGAGGGTGCGTACGTTCCAACTAGCCCAACGTAGGTCATAGCGCTTGTTCCTCTGTTTATGGTGCAATTTCCTCGCCTGTCCCCGAGTCAATCTTGGTCGGCCCATAAACAGTGGCTGTGGTCGATTTTTCTCGTTTTGTTTGGTAGCAAGAAAAATAAGGGGACGCGGCTTGCCAGGCCACGCCCCCTGTTGGGGGACCCCCCCCATTCAGGGCCTGCCCGCCGAAGCGGGCCCCGAAGCCCATCAGGAAGACCCCCCCCTTTTGCGGCCTGCGTTAGCCGCCCCCATACCCACCGCCCGGTTACCCCAAAGCAACACATCACAAGTGCACATCACGGCGGTACGCAAGCACATGTACAATCAAACGTTCACTTCACCTCTGGGGGCATTACACCGGGACACCACGATTGAGGTGCAGGTCCGTCTTTGTCCCGGTCATCGCAAGCCTGGAGGCCACCCTGTTGTCCTGTAACAGGACTTGGGTGCGTGAAAACGTTAAAAATTTTTGAAAAAAACTTGAAACCAATCAGCTAAAAGATATCTCAACTCGACGGGGGGGGGGACAGTAATCACCGAACTGTCATCAGAAACAACCAGACCTAGAGGGGTTAACACCGACGACGGACAACCATTAACAACCATGGGGAAAAGCGTGCATAGAGCTTAACTGGCACATCACAAGCGAAGTAACCATGTGCGCACAAGAGTTTCACGAAACGCAGGGACGTCACACGACGAACGACCGAACGGTTCCGTGGAACGGCACCCAACGGAAACAGCATGCACCGGGCGGCACCGGGCATAAGACAAAGGCAATGCGGGCAGCACCGCACGCCACACAACGAAATCAGACCGACGAGAAACCCTCACGACAAACGCTGTCCTCCGCGTCAAAGTCTGCGACGCTGCAGATCGCCCCTTTCGGGACCTTCTGACTCGCGCTTCGGCGACCGATTTTTGCCCTTCCCTTTTCCGACGCCTTTGCCTTTGGGCACGAACTCCTGGACCCGGCGATGAGCGCCAGCAGGCATATAGCGAGCCGGTCGCACGCCCAAATCCTTGTCTTTGCCAAGGAAAGGCTTGAGGCAAGCCTGCAACCATATTTCTTGCGCGGCTTGCGCGGTCTCAGAGTTTCTGAAGACCAGCACCATCGGCCATGCCCGATCTTCCTGTGCAGCGCCGTGTTGAATGGCTTCAACTGCAGGCGAAGTTGGCAAGAGTAGTCGCGTCGCCTCCTCCCCACCAGACCCACGAGGTGCGCTTCGGACCGCGGTTTCAACATACTCCACGAACGCTTGGTAGGCCTGGATTTTCCAAGGCAGCGGTCGCTCCTTCGGGCGTTGCGCAGCGGGCAACTCGGCGTTCCTCTGCCAAACTCCCCACTCGCGCTCGAGCTTGGCCTTGAGCTCTCCTTGGACGAAGAAAACCAGGGCTCTTTTGGAGGACTCATTGCCCACTTTGAACGCGGTGCTGTTTGCAAGAACAGCTGTGGCCTGAAGCCGGTCTTCCACAGCGGACAAGCGTGACTCGAAGGTGTTGTCACTCCCCTCAGGCTCCCGACCATCCCTACGGTCACGGTCACGGTCACGGTCACGACCGCGATCGCCACGGTCACGCTCACGTTCGCGGTCGTTCCCACGGCGCGCCATACCATGGACACTCAGAGGACGCGAAGAGCTCAAAAGTAAGGCTACTTGTAGCTAGCGTAGCTGGTTGTCGCTTTGAACCGATTCGCGGACGAAGAACTGATTACTGTATGTGCTTACGGAGAAGGTGCATCCTGAAACTGTGCAGATGCGCGAACACATTTTCTACTCCGGCGCGCAGGCAATACGAACATGTGATGGGAAGCATGTCTTGATTTAGGGGATGAGCATGACTCATGTGCATACGCACGGAATCCCTACCAGGGAAGTAGGCTCCACATTCTGGACAAATGTATGGCGAGGCATCGGGGGAGTGCAGCTTTAGATGGCTAGTTATTGCACTTTCACGTTCGAAAGATCTGCAACAGTGCGGACAATCCCAGCCCTTTTCACGATACGTGCCCGACCGGTGGGACAGGATCAGACGGTGACCCAACCCATGCTGCGTTGTGTACTTCCGCTGACATCCAAGAATAGGACACGCGTACATAGCCCCGTCCCGGTTGCTATGATGTCGCTCCGCCCAGTATCGACCACGCACTCGGGGGACTTCTGGCTCTGGCGGTGGGGGAACATCTGTTTCAGTTTTTTCGAATGCTTCGGGGCGACGCTGCTTAGCTCGAAGCCGGCGCCGCACCGGCTGCGTTTGGGGCAGTAAGTTGGACAAGGCTTCGACATACTCATCTAGATGACCACAATCTAGAGCTCTGGCGTGCGCAGTCATACCAACAAACCGGAATAAACACAAATCCATTTCGTGGGACAAATGAGATACCCATGGCTCCACCGACATTACTGCAGCGAAAACGTCCTCGAAATCACTTCGGCCCCATATCCATTTCTGGGCAGCACCCACAGCGGCCAAGAAGCTCTTATCGGGGCGAGCTGTGCTGCGGCTCATAATTTTCCGGACTTCACGGCTTCGATCAGGCGGGCTGTCCCCGGGAACAGGAAAAATGGGTTTAAACCACATGGCCACCTTGCGGGTTCCTAACTTCCACTCCCTCCCTTCATGCTGCGCAGCGAGCTGCATCCAAGCCCCCAGCGCGAAACCCCCCGCCCGAAGTGCTTCTACTAAGGTTTGCCGGTACCATTTGCCCTTCAGACGCCCAGGCGGCCGTTGCGTGCCTACCTCATCCGGGAGGAATGCGCAAATTATTCGCTTTGGCAGTCGTGTGTTAGGCATGCGGGCAAGATGTCCTAGCCATCTGAGCTGTGCTTGTGTTATTAAATCTACAACATCCGGCACCCAAGCACCACCCGTAGGGGTTGGTTTTGGAGGTCAAGGTCCCTCCTCAAGTTCTGAATCTCAGCAGCCTGAGATGGCATCGCCCTATCTGTCGACTTGAGGGGGCGGGGCGCGGGTTGGATGTTACGTCAGCGACGCTTGAGCCGACAGGCACGCGGGTAAGGGGCAGGGGGGGGGGGGGGTGGGGTGGTTCTTGCGCCTGAGGACGCTCCCCTTTTTGCGCCTGCGAACGGCGAAGCCGTGTAACGAGTACGGTGTGTAATGGCCATGTTGTGCTTATTCGCAGCTATTAACCCCTTCTACATGTGTGTCGTATGTCCCTTTGATAATTAGTCTGTTTACGCGTCCCAGTTACTCGACCATGCGTGCGCCGTCCTGGTGTGTGTGAAGGTCCTGCTCGGAACTTTCCGACCGGCAATTGTTGGCAATTGTTGTTTTTTTGGTTTTTGTGGTTTGTATTTTCTCGTTGCTTACCTATTTCTCATCTGTCGCTCGTGTTTGCGACAAGTGTCGATTTTGTTGAACACCCTGTTGCAGCATTTGCAAGTGCGCTGCTCCAGTTCGCCGCCCCGACATCGAGACTCATGTGCCTGATCGATTGGCCACGATTGCGGGCCAAGTTTTGCCACAATGCTGGCAGGTGACATTTGCTGTCAAGGACCCGCGACAGTAAGCCAAGTGACGTTGCTTGGTTTCCTCAAGCCGTCGTTCGTCGCGGTCTCTCGAGTTGATCAGTTGCCATCCACACGTACATTCCCATGAGCGAGCCCCCGTCGGCCTGTGTTGGGCGCTGTGTGCAAGCCCCCTCGTGGTTGATGCGTTTGGCCATGGACTCGTACTCCTTTTTGCAGTATCGGCACACCTTGTTTTTGTGGACATCGCCTGTGCATTGTGGTTCGTGTATGGCCCGGGCCTTCCGGTCTTTGAGGGTTTCCCCACACTTGCGGCATTGTTGCTGATCCTCTGTTAGTTCGAACTGGCCTTCGCAAGTTTTTTCATGGGCCCCGCATTTGCGGGCCGACCTGAAGACGCGCCCACACTTACGACAGGTTTCAGCCGTTTCGACCGTTAAGGCTTGCGCGTGCGGTGCTGCCCATCGTCGACTGTGCTTTCCTATTTCGCCTTGGCTGCCTTTGTGAGCCAGACGGTCGGCCACTTCGTTTCCGTGAGTGCCTTCGTGTCCTTTGACCCAATGCCATGCAATTTTGCGACCGGCGCTCGCATCTTGGTAGTGATCGATTCACCGCCCGCCCCCCCCCTACCTGCGGTGACCCAACCTTTCAACTGTTTGGGCCAGTGGTCACGGACTCCACCGACCAACGGTTCCAAGGTGCAGAGGTAAAAACAAACAAGAGCTGACAGGGATCATCGAGGCCTTAATATGGCTACGCGAAGAAGCGCCCGGAGACAAAACCACCCCGGTCGCATTTTACTATGATTCCCAGTACGCGCTACGGCTTCGACGTGAGTGCTCAGCCGGTCGCCCGCGGTCATGGCCGGTGGGCCGGGATGGCATGGACTTTGGGTGGGCCTCAACCTGGCTCAAAGGTACCCAGGTCCATCTGGGTCATCTTTGAAGATGGGGCCCAGGTGCGTCCTGACCAGTGGCCGCCAAGGACGGCTTGAACTTAATGTCAAAAATTTTGGCGTCCTCCACCCTGCCACCAACCCCAAAAAATTCCCTGGAGGTCACCCGCAGAGGCGTCCCCAAACACCTGGAAGAACTCTGCCTTCACCAAGTCGGCGCGGGGTCTGTCTTGTAGGGCAGAGATAACCTTCTCCACGTCCGTCCACAGTACCTTGGCCAGGTCTTGCTTGAGCCTCCAGAACTCCCGAGTTCCTTCGCAAAGGGCTTGGATCTTCGTTTCCAACCCAGGGACCCTCTCCACCCTCACCCGGCAGGCCTGCCACTCCTCCAAGGAGTCTCAACCCGAGTGAGGCGCTCCTCAACTTCCGCTTGCGTGGCCATGCTGGTGAGCTGATGAGCTGGGGAAGTGCGCGCAGGCTTCTGGGATGCTTGGATCAAATGCTACCAGATATGAGTGGTCAACAGATTTTGAAGGGAGAGGGAGAGAGAGAGAGAGAGAGAGAGAGAGAGAGAGAGAGAGAGAGAGAGAGAGAGAGAGAGAGAGAGAGAGAGAGAGAGAGAGAGAGAGAGGAGAGAGAGAGAGAGAGAGAGGGAGAGAGAGAGAGAGAGAGAGAGAGAGAG